>ML179066.1:0-50588 GCA_004369135.1 Dendrothele bispora CBS 962.96 | reverse complement strand
GGGGAGCCCGCGGAAGAGGTAGACAGAGAACGATCCAGAGGAGCTATGTAATGGAGGAAGGAGAAGTCGTAACTATCCTTGCAGTCCTAGTCCTACTAACAACAACAATAGCAATCGCAATACTAGTCGCAGCCCATAGCCAAAGAATAGTTAGATCTTATTATGTGTCACTTCTTTGTTTCTTTCCCTCTCTGGTCTTTGCAGTCGTATTGGTTAAGTTGTCTTCTTTGTTCTGGGTTTCCTTTTATTTTGGGTTGACTTTTTATTGGAGAGTCGAAATAAATGAGTGTCCTATGGGTAAGAGGGGGTTGGGGGGGCCCTGAACTCATACCAATACGCTTATTGATCCGCCAGGTAGGAGGCGGCGGAGAAGTATTTCCAGCAGTAGTAGGAGAAGGAGGGGGAGGCTGAGAAGGTGGCTTGAAGGGAGTAGGCAGAGGGGAAGGAGAAGTAGAAGGAGGAGGAGGCTTGCTATGGGTCGTCGAGAGTGTCGGCGAAGTTGTCCAGGTCTGGAGAGTTAGCTAAGTCTTCGCTGGTTTATAGAGCGTGTTTCGTAGGATTATAGTAAGGTGGTGAGGTAGTATAGAAGGGATGAGGAGCAAGATTTTGAGGTGCGGGCTAGTGAAGGAGGACGGGGTGAGGAAGGTGAGTTTGAGGGGTTTCAGGAAGAGTTTGAGGGTGAGAAGCAGCAGGGTCATGGCAGAAAGGAGGGGAGTTATACCTTGAACACTGAGAAGGGTGAGCGGCGCGAGCCACCTGGGTTGCATGTGCGACCGTTCTTGTTGCTTTTCTGTCCGCATCCGCGCTGGCGACCTAGGCTCCTTCACTTGAGTACATTTTTAGGTCGACCTCAGTTCTGTATTATTCGAAGGGATATGCAGGAGCACTTGGAGAAGAAAGAGAGGTAGTAAGGGCATACTTGTCCAACATGTCTGCCTAGCAGAAAGCGACCTATGTACTAGCAGAGACACAAGGAGTTTCCGCACAGCCCCAGATTGTTCACTAGCCAAGATCGCGACTTGCGATTGGTAAGGGATAGTCCTCGGTTACGCCGGTAAACCCATCGATCTTGCAAGACCCAGAGGCTCTGCCTTCTCTGGTAAGCCCGAACGGTAAGCAACATTCAGACGGTTCGCGAGACTTAGCGAGCCTGCTACGGAAGGAGTTTTACTCGGCTCAACCGAACCCACTACTACTATCTAAAAACCTCCTCCAAGAGGCTCACTTGAACAAAGGCCTCGACAACCTGCTGTGTCCACAACCGCTGCATTCCCAGCAAAAACCCGCACCTCCTTTCCCTGTTCCCCCACAAGAACTTACACCTCTACCTTCTCCGCTCTGGCCTCTACTCCCTTCATCTCTCAAGCGCAAGAAATCGGTGCCACCACCGCTCAAATGGTCACAGCAAAACCTACAAGATGTATACATGTACAAAATCATCCATAGTTTCTACTGGATAACATCTATATACGCATGGAACTATACTCGAAACTAAAGTCGTGCGTCAAATAGCTCCACGACTTGCTATCTGCTCAGCTATCAGGCTGGGTCCAACCGTACGACTAGCCGCTACTGCGCTCAGAATAGTGCCTGTCTTATTATTTATAGGACGTAGGGAGGGAGCGGTTCCTTGACCAAAGGTCGGAACTTGCCCTGGACCTACTGTCGTGGATCGAACCATTCGAGAGCTCGTCACAACAAGAGTTACAGTCGCTACGGAAGCTTCATCCGATACTCGACAAACTGCTACCGAAAGGTCCGCTGCTTCGCAAGCTACTCCTGTAGCCTGCCTGCTTCCAGCACGCCTCGCTACAAGAAGAACTACTCCCTAACCGATGCTCTCTACCACCTTGGTACAAACGACCGAGCCCTCTCCCTGCAACGCGCCCTATAGCTCGGACACAGCAAGTAGCAGCACCACCACCATTACCCGTTTCTACCCTCAAACCCGATATACTACAGTAAACTCTACAGCCAATTTATTTATCCAAAAAAATCTGACTCTGGAGGTGAAACTGAAGAAGGCAGGCATTTAGCTGCAGTCTTCTACGCGATCTGAGTCTAACTAGACGCGACTGAACAAAAAAAGACTACTACTGTTACGCTAAAAACACCTGATAACACACGGGACTCAGGCGAAAACGAAGATCAGTCGTTCTGAGCCCTCCACTCGGATTAAACCTCGGATAAAACCGGACACTCTTCGCCCAGGAATCCGGAAACTCCATTCATGAGATCCATTAACTCATGATCTTCATCCAGGGCCTTGAGGACGGAAGTTGGAGTTGCGCTTGAGACTTCTCAGACTTAGTTAACCTTGTGTTAGGCGTCCGTTTTTACATTTTACTGCAGATGTGGGTTGTGCTATAGATGTGCACTGTGCATGCACCTTGACTGCAGTGCAGGTGGAGCTTGGCTTAGCATTAACGCCAGGAAACTGTCGGAAACTGAGACTGTGCGGAAGGGGGTTCAAGGCGTCTTTTTGAGACTGATGATGGTGGTGGTGGTGGTGGAGTATTTTTCTTTCTTTCG
This sequence comes from Dendrothele bispora CBS 962.96, assembly GCA_004369135.1. Taxonomy (NCBI): domain Eukaryota; kingdom Fungi; phylum Basidiomycota; class Agaricomycetes; order Agaricales; genus Dendrothele; species Dendrothele bispora. The sequence goes on along the minus strand of ML179066.1, from coordinate 48,056 downwards.
GTGATCATGAGAAGAGATCAGCGATGAGTGGTCTGCAGGGTCATGATCAAGGTTGTTGTTACTGCTAGATGATGAGGGATTGGAAGGAGGAGGAGCGGAGGCTCTACCACTGAAAGACAGAGGAGCAGGACGGAGAGGGAATACGGTAAGCATTTGCTTACAAAGTAAAGGAGAGGCTCTCGGGATAGTAGCGGTTCAACAGCATACGTAACTTCTAATCAAAGTACATCGCACAGCAAGTGAGAGAGAAAGTGAGAAAGTAGGGAAGCAAGCAAGAGAAGTGGGAATGAATGTATGTAAGTATAAGATGTGGTGTTGTCTAAACAGCCGTAGGATAAGAAACTGCGGGAGGTTGCGTACAAGGCATAGTGGCGACTTCGGCTTTACCGATTTAGGCCACCGGTCTTGCATCCACTGTAGTCCTGCCTCTGCTTAGAGCGGCGGTCCTTCAAAATCATTCACGAGAAAAAAAAGTAATGTGCTATTGCGGCTGTCGCAACGACATTAGAAGAGAGTTACTTTCGTCTAATAACTGCAATCGAAAAGAGAGAAAGGGCACTGACTGTCACGTGTCGCGTTGTGAATGGAGTGACCCAAGTGGGAGAAGGAGAGAGAGCAGGAGTGGGCGTGGAAGATATATTGAGAGCTGGAGTAGGTGCAGGTTCTCCTTATGCGATTTGAGTTTTCGCCGTCGCGACCTAGACTCTGGTTCCCAAGTCCACGGCCATACAAGGTTGGGTAGATTTGGACACAGGTTAAAGCGAGTACGCTGAGGAAAAAAAAAAGAAAAGGAAAGGGAGGGGAGATAGTAGCTTGTCTGTTTCTGTTCTATTAACGGAGCTTTCTATTCCTCTAGCGACTTAACTTCTTCTTCCCATCCCTAAAGCTATGCGAATTCTTGGTCCGACGAAGCGTTCGCCGCCTTATACTGTCCGAGCGCCTGTCCATATTGTTCAATAGACCTGTCTTCGGACCCCTATTCTTCCGCCTAATTTTCTGAAGGTTAAAGAAAAATAAACCCCTTAAAGAGCTACAATTTACCTACTCAGCTTCTCTCCACCTACACACACACAATACAACACATGTATTTTTGAAGTTCGAAAAAAAAGAACAAAAACACTTTCATAAATAAATATTCCTCCTTAACCTTAGACAGGGAAGTTGTCCGTCATCACAACGAAGTAACTACCTAATGATGATATTCACATGACTCTTGATATATATCGGTACCACGTACAAGAACTCATGAATATTCATGATCACCTTAGTCGCGTATTAAAGGAATGTTACTGTACAGATGTAGTTTGTGAAAGCCTGACTAGGTTTAGAAAATATAGAAGCTGGTTTCTTGTTGTTCCTTAAGCTCTCTGCCTGAGCCTATACATCGTGCTCAAAAGCTGGTACCCCGCCGGATCTGTGAGACAGCCGCCTCTAGTAACAATGGCCATCATTGAAAATCATAGACTAAGAAAAGGGTAGTAGCGTGCTTTAGCTGCATATGTCGTGCATAACTTGCGCACAACGCAGCAACAGCAGCAGCAGCAACGACCTGTGCAGAAAGACCCAGAGACTCTCGAAGTTCAAGGAACCTCATGTGAATGGGGTTGAAGGGGAAGTGGTTAATGGACATGGGCATGGACATCAGAGGACGGAAAGTCGATTCCAGGAGGATCTGTAGGAGGGCCTGTAAAGTGTAAGAAACACGAGGATATTATTTTTGGTATGACAAGTGAAAACTTGGGAACCGCGGACATTACGTTGTTTTGGAGGACTCTTTCTTTCTTCGATACTTATTCTTGTTCTTCTGATCTGCAGCTGGATCTCGTAACCATTGGTATTTTGTGTGAAACGGAGGGAATGGAGTGTATACCCATATGGGAACTTATCACCGGTGGCAAGAAAAAAGGCAGACAGGGACGAATGGGACGAGAGTTTAATCAGGTTCAATCCCATCCTTTGACTTCAAATATGCGGTATGAAAATTGAAATTGGACCTCTCGAGCTCTTCTCCTCATTTTGGTTCTTTCATTTTTTTTCATTGTAATGATTTTGGGGTACTGTTTTTTCTTTCTTTACTTTCTTGTGGTGATAGGACACGTACACGCATACTTCGGTACTCTAGGCTTTTTTTTTGTAGCTTTAAATTCAATCTTTGCTGATTTGACGATAGTTATTACACTGCAATAATGAGCATCGGACGGTATCGAAAAGCGGAAGTAACAACTATGTACTTAGGCTTTCAGAGGTTGTCCTCAGGTCTGGATTTTGGACCATTTCTTCGGACTTTGGATTATTGATTGTGATAAGTGATATAGGTTTACTTATGCTCCCTCGTAAGTATACTACGCAAGCTCTGAGAAGTATTTTTATGTATGTATGTATTCCAACGTTTGAAGGAACTTGAGCCTTGAGGGTCAAATATATACAATCTTAAGTATGTATCCGAGTCGCTGTCTGTAAGTATTCGGGAAACGTATATGAATGGAACCTGGATATAATGAGAGAGAAACACTTTACTTTCCCGCCACCATCGGTGTGCGGAAGACTCCTGATGCTGGCAATAGATACGTCATTTGACGCACAAGCAATTGAGATACGAACGAACAAACCCAATTAAGATACGAACATACCCAATTGAGATAAGTACGAACAAACCAAACCTAATTGAGATATGGTAGGGGACAGGCAAACGCAACCAACGCGAGCATGCATGTCAATTGGGAATTTTTGCTTTTTCAGAGCTCTTTCGGCCTCTATCTCGACAACAAGACATCGTACTATCAATCCCCTATCAAAATCAACATTAAATGACTCCAGAAACATGCTCAAATATTTTCCTGATTTTACGATCTGATATGAGAGAGGAGATCGCGAAATACTGCTCAAAGCTATTTATAAGTCAAGATATGTACACTACAAGTGTAACTATGGTAGCTCAGTATTTAACAAGATATGAACATGATATATGCAGTGGGCTTTAGTATGTCAGAAGGCACTGTGGTTTGTACAATAACTATCAAGTAATCCTTGCAATACTGGTGGGCCCAATGGCCTCTAATGGCCTCTGTATTTATGAGCCTCGGAGCAGCCCATGCAGCTTGGCATTCATTCAGGCTCTCCGTTCAGGCATCTTATATATAGACAGGTAGGGTCGTGGAAGTGCGAGAAAGTAGTTTAGACACACTCATTAGATGTGCTTGGGGCATGTAAGCCGATCTCCTCTTTCAATTTTCATCTCCCCACACAAAAAACCTACCAGACATTGATTTCAAACATATATCTATCAATTTTAAATCCCACATCTTGTACTTAGTTCATAGATAGTGTATAGAGCCTCAAAAACCTCTTTTCTCAATAAAAATTACTATGTAAGGTATGTACACATAGCCACGTGGGTTGGTCTGTCCCCTACCTCAATCGCGGGATGATTTCAAGTATAAAATGTCTACCGTCCAGCTAAGACGTTATTTCCAACCACCATAATGCTTTTATTGACACCCACCTCAGTCGTCCTCCTCATTGGGCTCGCTATTCTTCAAAGTACCCAAGCAGACCTTATTGCCTATGGTATCTGTCAGACCAGTGAGCTTTTCTGAGGCTGATTGCCATCCATCCCTCTCTCTCATCCTCACCACACCATGCTGACTGCAATTCACAGGTTGTAACGCTGGTGTTGCTGCTTGCTACGCTGTTTCTGGGTTCACATTCGGTACTGTGATCCCCAGTGTACCACCGGCAATTTTGGCCTGTAACGGGGCTTTTGGAATGTGCTCGGCTGTTTGTACCAGCGTAGCGTTGCACGCCTGAGCTCTGAACACCCTGACATTTGTGATCAAGTAAGCATTAGATACAAACATTGTTGTTGGGGATCACTGGTTGATTGATTACTCCATCGTTGGTTTATGCAGCATTCACGTACTCATAACCTGTTTCTGTATATTTGTCCTGTAAATATAGAGTTGTAAATGGCTTGGATCCAGACTCTGGAAACACGGTTCCGATCTTGAGATGAATCGTGTGGCAATCGTTTGAAGCAAGATGTTGGTGTGTTGAGACGTACAAACTGCAAATCATAATGACGATGTCGAGGAGCTATACAAGATACAACATGTATATAGCTATCAAGAATGGGAATGAGAACCCAAGGAAACTTCGGTAAGCATGATCACTCACATACCTTCTCTTTCCTCTCAATCTAATCACTCAACTTGAACAAATCGATCGCCCTCTCTCTCTTCAACCTCATCAATTCCTCCCTCGTCAACCCTCCTCCCCCTTCAAATCTCTCCCAGGCCGCAGACATGCACAGTATTGTGAGGAGTACAGTACTTACATCCCAGAATAGATCTCCACAGTCTGTATCTTCGTTGATAACGGCTGTGCATAGACCGTATTTGTTTAATATAGCTGCGGCCTGAAAAATCTTTAAAGGTAATGAAAAGGTTCAAGATTTTGGCATTTACCTGAGATGATTGTAACCGCTTGAGAGGAGAAATAAGAATAGTGATGCCGTCGTTGTTGTTATCATTGAGCATTTGTGGAAGTACGGAGGCGAGTGTTTTCCCAAATCCGGTACCCGCCTCGATGAAAACATCCCGCTTCATTAGGACACAGCATGCAAACTCGAGCTGAAGAATCTTGGGACACTGAGTATGATTGGTTACGTTCCAACAGACAAGACACAGCTGATAGCATTGCAATTTCGTGTAATCAGAGTCTTGAGAGTCGATATAATCATAGGGAAGCAGGTGTAAAGGAATTATTTGATGAGCGAGTTCTCGAAGTTCATTTAAATTAAATCTCTTGATGAATTGCAGGTAAGTCCGACAAGTTGAGACGGGATTCCGTTCCAGATTGGAAGATGAATGAAAATAGGCACTTGATTCTTCTATGTCCGCGTTATTTATTGCTTCAGGTTGATTTGATGATGATGAATTGACGGAACTTGATGAGAGTGCAGTGTAAATCGACCGGGAGTTTTGAAATTGTGATTCATGCCAACGAGGGATGGAAATTGCGGGCGACGATATGTCAGACTTGACAGAGAATTGAAAAATGATTGATACGACATGGTCGCATGATGCGCTAATTTAAGATCATATAAGGAAGTTTAGATTTATCATAAGGTATCAGTAGACTCGTTCCCAGCCGGTCCGGTTCAACCTCCCATCAGCGGAGTTTGAATGGAGGGAGGATCACCATACCGACTGGTAGAATTCGGCGTCATTTTGTGAGGCCCCGCCAAGCGTGACAGGGACTTAGAAATTTTCAGCCTCTACACCTCGCAAAAAAAGGTTTTTTCATCCCTATGTCTACTGGATTATTTTTACAGGATATTTTGATTGCAATAGAAGTCAAAAAATCGAAATTTTAGTGAGATGTAGACCTTGTAGAGGTATACGAAAGTGGTACAGAGTAGACGCGCCATATTGGGTCTGTCTGTATGTACTTCCACTTTGTATTGTAAAAAATCATATTTTTAACATATATACATACTAAAAGCTCTCGATGAGTACTGTCCAAAAATTATAACGTCCAAGAGACGATTTTTTTGAAGTGGGGTCGTCGTTCCATGGCTAAGTCCCGCGTCACAGCTGTGACATCCACTTGTGACGCCGAATTCTACCAGCCGTTCTGTCGAACGACTTGTCGGAGTTTGAACAGAACGGCTGGAACCGAGCCTAAGGTATCAGGCTCCCAAAGCCAGCCCTCCGTTTGTGAGGAAGTTATGCTAGAGACGATGATATCATGTGATAATTGCAGTGTCCAATCAGATTTCGAGAAGTTTTGGTCTCCTCACAACAGGAGGGCTGGCGGAACTGTAACGGCATCAATTTCGGCCATCACGTCGCGCCCTGAAATTTCTTAGCCTATCCCTGTATTCAGTCAGAATCCCTTCACATCCTCAGTCGTTTGTTCACAATTAGCAATTTCTATCGACTTAAAGGTACTTCTGAAGCTACAATTAATTGTTCTGACCAACTTCCCTTTTGCAAGAGTGGTTGAATAACCAGGAAACTAAAAACTGGAGATCAAGCACACCTTTCTGAGGTAATTCAAGGCTGCTGCAACAACACGGGACTGACGTGAATTTAAAATCTATCCATGCTTCTAATGGAGATTCCAGGAGATTCCTTGGGATTTTGAATAGTATTCAGGAGGGATATGACGTTACATGTAAATCGATTCAGGATGTGTTTTGAACTCTCGCGCCGAGAATAGACTAATACTTACAATTTATAATTGATGACAGTTAGCTGATGGCTGAAATTGATGCCGTTACAGTTCCGCCAGCCCTCATATGGCGAGTGGAAACTTCTCGTGATCTGATTGGCTGTTTATCAAACATTGTCCTCCCTTGTCCCCTAGCAATCCACTCGCCATATCGAGGGCTGGTTTTAGGAGCCTGATAAGGTATAATGAATACTTGTTTGACGACGAAATCAGGATAAGTGGTGGAGGTAAAGAGATCTAATAGTAAACGGCGACATAGCCATTCCCAAAATGGATTTAACCATAAATGGTGCAAGTGTGATATGCACATGACTTTGTATGACATCAGATGTCACTTCAGCCAAGATTCTGACAACTTTGACAGGTCCTACGAGGAAAAGCTTCGCTTTGTTTACTCCTCGAACTTGGAGGGACCATGTAACTGCAGGTCTATATCTCAGCGACGTACCGGAAATCCGATCGATGTCACCATTCTTAACGCGAACGTCTAATGACTTCCTTGTTGAAAGCGCTCATTATCGTATGTATCTGATCTGTAGAACGCACTACAATTGAATCGACTTTCAATCGGAAGGGGATCAAGAGCCTTCCATATTCGAGCGGGAGAAGCGGTTCCTTTCGGTAATCGAAAAAAAAAACAGATCAGAAAAAAACTGATCAAGAAAAACAGATCAAAAAAAAACAGATCAACATCAAAAAAGAGGTGACTGAACTTTCTTTCGGAAAGCATCGCATTTTTGACCGTGAAAAGTTGTTGATTTTCAAGCATATATAAAGGACTCCAAGGCATTACTTCTAATATCCGCCACAGTCATGCTAATTCGGCTCAGATATGTTGTAATAGGGCTTTGTGCTCTCCAAACCACTGCCCAAGCTGGCCCTATTGCACATAGTAATTGTCAAAATGGTGGGCTATTATGCATTATGTGTTGCTATTCATTCTCAATGCTGACTAATTCGCAGCGTGTAATAGCGCTGCCGCTGCTTGTTATGCTGCTGCTGGGTTCATGTTTGGTACTATGATTGCTGTTCACAATGTACCGCCAGTGGTTTTGGCCTGTAACACAGGTTTGGGAACGTGCTCTGCCACCTGCGTTGTAGCGTTGCTCACGCCTGACTGAACACCCACATTTATAATCAAGTAAGCGTTAGAAACATCATTGACGGGGTCACTGACTGATTACCGTCGTCGCAGCATTCATCATATGCACTCTATTCAATTCTGTATATTTAATTTGTAAAGGGTTACGTGATTGATATTGATTTGATCTTGTGGTCATCGGCCATCCCGTACACCAAAGCTTGGTGACTTCCACACGAAACACTTCCGCCTAGACTGTAACACCCAGATGAGCTTACGGGCTCCTCGAAAAGGAGAAAATTATGAACTCAGTGTTGACCTCAACAGTGAGTATCGTGAAAAACGCAAAGATGCTATCAAACGAGTGATTGCTTCTATGACCGTTGGCAAAGGTGTGTAGTCCCATCTAGTGATTCGTTTACAACTCTCCTTGTTCCGTTCACAAGAGGAATTCTCATTAATTTATTTATTCGCCCAAAACCTCTGTGTTGAAAATCCACAAATACACAGATGTCAGCGGTCTCTTCCCCGATGTTCTCAAAAACATGCAAACCGACGACCTCGAACAAAAAAAGCTCGTCTACCTCTACCTCATGAACTACGCCAAGACCCAACCCGAACTCGTCATTCTCGCCGTCAATACATTTGTCAAAGATACCGACGATCCCAACCCTCTCGTTCGCGCTCTAGCGATTCGCACCATGGGTGTCTTACGCGCAGAGAAAATCATCGATTACCTGTGCGATCCTTTACAGAAATGTTTGAGGGACGAAAACCCGTATGTGAGAAAGACAGCAGCGCTTTGTGTAGCGAAGCTTTATGATTTGAAACCGGATTTGGTGTTGGATAACGTAAATGGGGGTGTGGTGTTGGCCGCTGTAAAAGTGCGTTTTCCTCATGGTTTCTTTTTCTCTTTCGCTGAACATTGGTGCTAATTCCTACACCAGGTCATCATGATCCACATGCGCAACGTTCACCGAGAAGACCTCATCAAACAACTCGTTCGCAAAATGGCTCCTCCTCTTGTCACTCTCTTATTCTCACCCCCGGAAGTTCAATGGGTCGCGCTACGAAACATTAACTTGTTGTTACAAAAGAGGCCTGATATCCTGCAGAACGAGATGAGAGTGTTTTTCTGTAAATATAATGACCCTTTGTATGTGAAGGTAGAGAAGTTGGATATTATGGTGACGCTGGCGGGGGATAATAACGTGGATGCTTTGTTGAGTGAGCTGAAAGAGTACGTGCATGTTTCTGGTTGTCGGGGCTCTGTTTCTCCGTCCTTCGGTTTTTCCTTGTTCTCCTCCCTCTCCTTGATGCTTATTTTTTACTGACTATAAAAAATAGGTACTCGTCGGAAGTCGATGTCGATTTTGTCCGGAAAAGCATCAAAGCGATAGGACAGACGGCGGTCAAGATCGATTCTGCAGCTGAGAGATGCGTAGTAAATATAAGAGAGCCGGAACTTGGAAAACAACCTCTTTGAATGACCTTCCAATTCTCCGAATTCTAGACTTCAGCCCTTGCTTAGACACTCAACGCGTGAAGATGGAGAAAGGATTCCTTCTTGTGCCGGAGGATCCGTCCATCCAAAAAAGAGGGTACTTGTCGTGCGTCACAACTCAAGTTACTCATCGTTTGCAGTGCGGCCCAAGTCATCTCTCCGTCACCATGGGCATGGCCTCAATACTTGCTTTTGTAGCAGAAACACTGCAGAACTTGATATAGAGGAGTGCATGCTACAGTCCTCTTACCGAGGCATCAGAAACACCAGCCATACTCGTCATGAAGGGCAATGGAGGCTGTTCAATAACTTGCGCAGCCTCCTTGGTAAACAAGATGATGTGTTACTAAAGTTACTCAAAGTCTCAAACCAAAACTCCAAACGGAAAGCCAAAAGATTTCCGCCTCATGGTGAGCAAAATGATTCACTCACCAAGGCCGCATGTCATATTTCAGCGGAATGAGTTTATGTACCCTGATCGTTAGCGAAATAATGATCGCCAATTCACCAATTGTGACAAATAACACGCCTGACACATGAGTCCGTTTCTGCCTGTTTCTGCGAGATAGTAGGGATTCCGGGCCAGTTGGAACTTATGAGCACTCGTGTGCGTCTTTGTTCAATTGTCGACCATCTGACAGATGAACCTTGTGCAAAGCTTAGGCAAGGCCCATTGTTCGTCTATCGCTCTATTAGCACATTAGCATGGGACAATAGCCATGTATATAAAGGGAGGGATACCAGCCCCCCAAACTCGAAACCCTCTCCCGGAAATTCCAATTTCCAGAAACACAAAGCAAACCCGTACGACACATCGTCAAGCTCTCTCATCGATACCTCCTTCCTCTTCTTCCCTCCATCATGACTATTCTAGACGGATTCAAGATCAAACCTCTCGACCTCGAACCCATTTACGATTCGTGGCCTAACGCTCCCAAGTTTGTCGGAAACCCAAAGAAAGACCCTCCAGTCGACGACTGGCTGCGCCAAATCAGGGCCGGATGCGTTCAAAGGAACGTGCCGCGAGAATATTGGCACAAGGTAGCCCAGCACTATTTGGGAGACAGAGCTAAAGCAAGGTATGTCGTTCAAAGAAATCTTTGTTCCAGACTTTGGGAGCTGACGGTCCAATGCGACATAGACTCACCGAACTGAAAAAAGTCATGGCCCAAGTTCACGGAGGAAGGTACAGCTGGAACTGGGACAAGTTCAAGATCGCAATGCGTAACATGGGCTGTAAGTTATTTCTTGCCAGTTTCTTTATCTTTGGTTTTCTCACAGGATATTGTAGGGAACGTGGACCCTAATGAAACGCAGGAGGTGAAAGTGCAGACCAAACGTTGGTGGCTTCCGCAGAAGAAAGAGGTCGAATTGCCATCGCTCCAGCAAGAGACAGCGACATCCATGAAGAAGACAGCGTCTTCGGCATCGACAGCCTCGTCCTCGTCAACTACTAAACCTCCACCAATGACCAGGTCAAACTCTTTCTGGATAAACCGCAAGGCATCCAGCGATAAGGGTTTGGCCAAAGAGGCGGTACCCCCTGTACCCCCCGTACCCCCCATGCCTCCCGTGCCTGTAGTGGAGACAAAGAGGCCCCGACCTAGTCGAGCTGCTACTGTCATGGACTCTATGTTCCACTCATCCACTAAGAAAGAGGACGACAAGGACAGCAAGGACCAGCGACCTTCATCCCAGAAAGTCAGGTCTGAAACCATGGCCTCGAATGCAACACCGACTCCTACGAGGGTGACTCCCGTTAGGGGCAAAACGCTTCCTGCCACACCAACGGTGACAGCAGACGCGAACGACGAAAGTGAGTAGATTAGGTTTTTCGAAGTTTTTTTTTCCCCTTTCTGATGAAAATTTCGCTTTCAGTGGTCACTACCGTCACCCACGCGCCCGTCTGGCTCTTGAACGCCTGCAACGCTCTCGATTTCCTCCAAAACGAGCATCCCAAGGTGATGTCTACCTTGAGTGCGATCCTCATCACCGCTGGTAGTATCCCTTCGATCCCAGCCATTAGTGCAGGTGCAGGGGGCGCGTTACTAGCCTCTGGTGCCGCACAAGCCGTCGGGGCGATCGCTGTCGGAGTCGGGTCTTGGTTGAAGTCGCAACACGATATGAGTCAAGGCAGTCGGGATGGCTCCGAGAAATCATGCTAAATCGTCTGATTTGCCGTATTTAATCATGGGTATGCATCGCCGGCGAGTCTAAAGGTCTGTACAAGGGATTTTCAACGTCGAAGGGAAAAATTGTATTTTTTGTCTTTATAAGTTTGATTACTTATGATGAAAAGGAGAATTTACTTACTGGACTGTTAATTTTATACTATTATTGGTGTTACCAGACCCTTCTAGAATCGTGAAATACATACAAATTTGGATCTGACTGCTACGTTAGAAGAGAAAGAATTCGTTCGCTGCGGTCACAGTGCATGTTGTAGCAATTCGTCCTGCATTCCATTGTGCATACGAAGCACCAGCTGATTCTGAAGTCTTAGTTTAACTCCGATGGAGACCTTCTTTCAACTGCGCGAGCTACAGCTTTAGGGTTCCTGAAAAGCAAGTCTCGGTACCCGAGACAATGACGTTCATGAAATGTGTAGATATTGGCCATCAAGCTCGGGAACACGGCCGTCCTCAACCGGCTTGTTGTCGATAAAAACACCGCCTTGAGCAAGTTCTGGATCAAATTTTATTCCAGCTTTCAGACATAACTGGAGAAATTGCTCGGGGAGAGGAGCTTGAATCCCGAGACGGAAACGTTTTTTGCCTCCATTTTTTCTGTATCTCTGTAGGCGAAATGAAGGGCAATAGTATATATGACGTTAGGTGAATACACCAGACGCATCGACAAGGGTACTGGGTTAGTGATGATTTCCAAAATAGTGACGCGGTGAGGAAGACTGACGAAGAATGACAAGTGCGAGGCATGGAGAAATAGTGGAGCCTCTGAGGACTTCGAGGTCGGTAAAAGGCGTCTTAGGGGTTCTATCGGGACCGTCTGAGAGTATCGCTGATCGCCTAGAATAGGTGCTGCAGAAGAAAATGAGAATGCCTCCATCGGCATTTGGAGAAACACACCTCCTAAAGCCGCCGCGAGGTGTATCCGAAGCTGATGTTTGTTTCCCGTGAGTAGATTTAGTCGAACCAAAGAAAGAGGAACGTTGGACTGTCACAGTCGCAAAAAAAATCATTTGAACGAGATATCCAGAAGCGTGATTTGACAACTCACAGATGAACCAACTAAGGCCCACTCAGTAATCGCCTCCTTGCCTTGCCCTGTCTCAGACAAATGGCCGTAACCATTCTTGTAGGCTATACAAGTCTTAATTGAACCTTGCGTTGATCCACCAAAGGAGTCGATCCCTTTGCGAACTAGGGCGTAGTAGATTTTGCTGACCGTTCGCGTTTGAAACTGCTGAGACAAGGTGCGTGCAGCAGGCAATGTACGAGCAAAAGCAAGGCATCCTGTTGTTTCCTGTCATCGATTAATGGTGGAAACTTAGAAGTCGGGCAAAAGGATGACGCTGTATTATTATACCTTGTCCAAGCGATGCAATGGGTACAGAGGAGTTGAAACACCTAAAAGAAAACAGGCATCATACGTTAAGTGACATACATACAACGTAGAGGCTGAGAATCGATATATACCAGAATCAGTCGAGATGAGTTGTGCAGCGTGACAGTCTAGGGTGTCAAAATCTGGATCTGAGTTCTCATATTGAGAGAGAAAATTGGGAGGTTTGTTGACCACAACGATTGCTTTGTCGATATATAAGTTTTTTTCAGCGCCAAGTGATAATCCAGAACGGAAAAAAACGCGTGAAGCAGAGGACATGAATTGGGTCGTTTCCTGTCGTTTCGGGCAGCGGAATCCGGATATCAAGGGCTTGCACGTGACATTCCATCAGGCTCTTTCCCTCTCGCTCCCCGGCCCGTGAGTCCCCGATCCTGAAGATGACCACCCTCCTCGTTCTTTTGGGACAATTTGGACGCTATCAACGACACTCACCGTTCTAGTTTTCTAGGCATCTTCCCCTCGTTACAAGATGCAACCAGACTCCAATCTCATGGTCCAGAAAATGCTAGTACTTATTGTGACCTTTATGAATCTTTTGGACCAGGAAAACACTGGAAATTTGGGCGTTGTTGTGACAGGATCGGCGTGTACTGCTTCCTGAAGTGCGGTCTATCTGCGATTTTAATTACTTACTGCCACCATGAATGTTGGCTAGGCGCTTGGCAGAGAAGAAGACTACAATCTACCACCCATCCAAAGACTGCTACGTCTTTGATCAAAAGGCCCTGCTACGCACTACGGGCAAGAACGACTTTCCGCGGTGAGGAAATCGTTGAGGAAATTTTGATTGACCAATAGCAAAAATCCCTCACGATTTCCTCAAAATTTCCTCACGATTTCCTCACTGCGGAAAGTCGTTCTTGCCCGTAGTGACGTTCACTGACACATAGTCCTTAAAGGCCAGGAAGCTTGCCTTGGAGGTCGTCCGTTCTATGATTTCATATGGATCTATGACCCACCTCCGAAATCGTTGCTATTACCCGCGCTCGTTGCAACTCTGACTTTTACCGTACTAACGATGTCTTCTGACCAGGCTGTCAACTATCAAGATTGGACAAAGCAACAAATTGAACAATGACCAATGACCCTTTACGCATTGGTACATGGATGTGTGGGGGTTTGAAGAGCGTGCACCTTCTTATGCTTTTTCCTTATCTACATATAATCAACGCGGGTTCCAATTGATCAACAAAAACCCCACGAAAGAAGATTATGGACTGTGCTATCATACCAGTCAAGGTTTTGCAAAACTCTGCCTCAAAGACTACAAGGTCAACAAGCACTCGTCGACTTGTCTCAGGCTGTTATAACGCCTACTCCATTGTCCACACCCATAATCCTTCCCCACCAAATTTTGATTCTTAGAGTTTCCAACAAGACTCGCCTGGTATAGTTCATGAGTTTAAACTCGCATTGAACGAGGTCAGGAAGAGGACGGCTCAGATTAAGTCAACGACTTTGGCTAGGTGGAGTAATTTGATTTTTGATCATCTACAATTAAGTGAAATTTAAACTTTGCTCTGAAGCGCCCATCCACTTAAGGACTTTGGCACTAATGCTTAAGACTAAGTCATTGGCTAGAATCCTAATCCTGGCTTAACTTTTGGCAACGCAACATTAGTCTTGTGTAACCACACTGACGATACACTTAGACACCCGTGTATGTAGGTCGCAAGCTAAAAGCTAGTGCTATTGATCAAGCCTATAGATCTATATCAAAATTCTCTAGAAATGACCTGCGAAAACAGGGCGATCTCTTCCGATCTCTTTGGGAGAAAACAGCAGAAATTTATCCTGGGATGGCGACTCAAATTTCTGAATGGGTCAAACGGAATGATAGCGGGAAATGCTCCAACTGACTGATTGCATTCTAATCCTTATTTTGCGATGCTAAAAATAAGCCATTCATTTTGAGCGGTCATAACTAGTGTCAGCTTCGAATGACGGAAAAAAGGAAGACTAAATGCAACGCTTGGCAAAAATTCGAGTACTCATTAACGATTTTTGACCTTCTTATCCAACTCAACTTCCACGGGTACTCACGTCGTTGGAAGGGCGAGCCGCGCGTCAATCGTAAACGAGCTCATAGAAAATGATGATCATGAAACTTCTACAGCTCTACACCTTTTTTCCCTTCCAGAATCGGTCCCTTTGCCGAGCTTGGTCGTGGCACTTCTCCAACGCCACCCGACATGGCGAGCTCAAACCCGATATCATTTGCTGAAGGAAAACTCACTGAAACCAAAGATATATCGCTGGTGTACAGAGCCTGTTCAGAGTGCTAGGTAGAGCTCCCAAACTAAAGCCAAGGGGAGGCTTGAACGTAACTTCACGCTCGAAGATTGATACCAAGTTTCGAGACAGCGCTTCCTATGGGTAACCAGGTACGAACCATACATGCTATCATTTGCAAACCCGGAATTATTTCCATTCACTGTTTTCTCCGGTGGAGCGAATTGAGAAAGCCATACACCTCTGTCTAATTTCTCGCCCGTCAAACCCTTCAGTTGATTCTGAATCGTGATTGTACGTCATGTCATGTGATGTAAACCCGGAATTATTTTCGTCGAGTTTTTTTTTCCGGTGGAATGAATTGAGAAAGCCACACCTTACTCTTCGTTTCTCGTGCACACTCGTCCGCGTTCCCGTTGATTTCTTCTTCACGGTAAGGAATGAACAGATGCGCTAGAACCTCTTGAATTAAGACCATATAGGCTAATCTCTAACGCTTCCCCGAGCCTTCGCTTTCAAGCTTGCTTCAATTCGACAGGATACTTCAATCGGCGATTTCTAAAGTACATCAGTTAACGAGAATTACAAGATGACCTGAGATGACAAATGATGCCATGAATGTACGTACGTACATACATTAATATCAGCTTCTCTTCCCACTGACCTTGGCCAAAACTATTCTTTCCTTCTACTTTCAGTTTCCTTACTGTCTCTACTTGATTGTCCACCCTATAACACTCTTCTGATGACCGAACGGAATCCATTTCTCCCTCAAGCTCCTGGTAGCAAGGGAAAGCACAAAGCTACTCGTTCTGTGGTGGGTTCTTCCTGAAAAACAATCGAGCACCTAACGACGTCGGACTTATTCGCTTCTAGTCTTCTTCGTACAACCCCATTCCTATGAGTACTGTAAGACATGCTCGGTCTCGAACCACTGCAGCAGATTCAGTCACACAATCGGTGAGCAAGAGTCGGACATCACCTCCCAAAATTCTGCCACAAACTTATTTCAAAAATTCTACGGTCATCTCACACGAAAAACAGTTCTCCTTATCCCCCAATCCAAGGGACTGGGGTTCCAACCTTTCCCCCAATTTTCCTGAACCAGACGATGATCTTCACTCTGTAGATCCGAAAAGAGACAGAAAGAACGATCGCGGGGCGTTTTTTAGTGCGAGAGGTGTCGCAAATATCGGGTGTCTTGTGATTCTGGTGATTGGACTGTTGGTACTTCTGTACGTGTGGCCACAAGTTTCTTCTCCCTTTCCTTTTCCTTGAATTATTCATTCTGACATTTCTGTTCATGGTTATACCAGTGTCGGTTATCCTGTAGCTTCATTCGCCCGAAACAAGGTGAACAGGTTCAACGCTCAAAAGCCTCCGGTCACTAGCTTTATGAATCTCGGATTGATAGACCCTGTAAGCGACGTCATCACTATATGTGTTTTTTCGGAAGCTTACGACTAGATAATTTTAATTTTGTTTCTTTTCGCTGTGGCTGGTAAACATCAAGGACACGCCACCCGATGCTCTCACCATCACTTCGGTCACTGATGGAAAAACCAAGATGAAACTCGTCTTCAGCGATGAATTCAACGTAGACGGCCGTTCTTTCTACCCTGGTGATGATCCTTACTGGGAAGCTGGTGTGTATAACGTCCTCCGCAGTCTTCCATTCACTTTTTTGTTTTGCTTACCACAACTTAATGGTGAATTCATTCAGTGGATCTCCACTACTGGGGGGTATGTTTCGGGTCCTAGTCTTTTTATGACTCTGCCATTTCATACCGACTCTTGAATAGACAAACAATTTGGAATGGTACGACCCAGCAGCGGTCACTACAAATAACGGTTCATTGGTCGTTACCCTATCAAAAAAGGATCCCGCAATTAATCATGATATGTCGTATATGGGAGGTATGTCTTTACTATGTTTACTCTAATAGACACCCTCCTGACGGTTTCTTTAGGGTATGTTGCTACTAGATTCTGGTAATCTAAATCCTTTCGATCTGATTGACGTTCATCCCGCGCTAGAATGATCACTACTTGGAACAAGCTTTGTTTTACTGGCGGTGGTACGTTTTTGTTCAGCTATCGTTTAGAACTTGGATCTGTATTAAATTATACCGATCCCCCCCTCCTTCAGCTTTCTACACGTCCGTCAATCTTCCAGGTTCCAACAATGTATTAGGGTGAGCCATTCCAGAACTTTGTCTCTCGTTTAACACTTTCAACACTTAGTCGATTTCTTTTGTATCTAGTCTGTGGCCAGGTAAGTAACGATATATTTCTTATCTTTAGCTTTTAGTTGAACATATCAATTGCGGTCAGCTATTTGGGCTATGGGTAACTTAGGACGAGCCGGTTACGGTGCTAGCTTGGACGGGACGGTATGCAATATCTACCTTCTACCCCTTATAAAAACCTCACTAAACAGAAATAACCAATATGATATCAAACTTTTTAGTGGCCGTACTCCTACGACTCATGTGACGTCGGTACGCTTAAAAACCAATCCTTGAATGGTGAACCAGCTATCGCTGCCACAAGCGGTCTCGACGGTGGCCCACTTTCTTTCCAACCCGGTCAGCGTTTGTCGAGGTGTACCTGTCAAGGCGAATCACATCCAGGACCTGTGCATGCTGAGGATCAATCGTATGTTGGACGTGCCGCCCCGGAAATCGATGTTTTTGAGGCTCAAGTATGATGACATTGCTTTTCTGGAAAAACTTCGAAAAAAGATTTTATAACTAGAATGGTTCTTGGTTTTTTTTTGTCCTCTAGATTCAACGTGGCGTCGGAGCCGTTTCTCAGTCTGGACAATGGGCAGTAAGTAATAGCTAAAGTTTTTTTCTCTATTTGCGCAAACCAAGAACTCTTTTTGAAAGCCATACAATGCAAATTACGACTGGTTCAATACTAGCGACAATTTGATCATTTATGATTCTCAAGTGACCCAGCAAAATCCCGATTACAAGGGTGCTGCATACCAGCAGACAACCTCTGGTGTTTCGATCACTAGTGAGTCTTACATAGTTATTTATAAATCGTCATGAACTACCCTCCGATAGACTTACCTTTTTCAATCTACTAGATCAAGAATGTTATCAGCTCAACGGGACCTGCTTCTCTGTGTACGCCTTTGAATACAAACCTGGGTTTGACGACGGAGTCAGTGAGATCCAAAATTCGATGACTGAATCTTGACTTATAATTCATCTATGCGATGACTAGTATATAACCTGGGTCAACGACGACAAACCTGCTTGGACAATCAAAGCTGGAGGGGTTGCCGCAGACCCCCAGGTTCAAATTGGTGCTCGACCTATACCTCAAGAGCCAATGGTGAGTCATTTCAAATCCACAAGATTGAGAAACCTATCTTCGATATATCTTCACAGTATCTCCTTGTCAACCTTGGTATCTCTGAAAATTTTGGTGGAGTCGATTTCGATCACCTCCAATTTCCCGCTATCATGACGGTCGACTGGATTCGGTTGTATCAAGACGAGAACAATATCAATATTGGGTGTGATCCAGAGAATTTCCCCACAGCAGCGTATATTGAAATGTACGTCGATCCAAAACCTGAGGATTTCCTGACTTTGAGTTGATATCTGATTTTTTTCTTTTTCTTTTTTTGCGGTAGGTACAAACCTGCTTATACCAACCCCAACCTCACCACGTGGTCCGGACCGACAAACGAGGGAGGCTACGCTCAACCGGTACCAAAGAACAAACTCATTGATGCATGTTAAGCGGCTTGCTATCCAGGTTGAGTAATCGAATACCCATGCTTCTGTGAAGCAAGTACATTACCTGCTGGAACAGTAAAAAGCCAAGGCATAGTAGACTTATGCTGGTGGACAATCATTGGACTTTCAAACGGACAGCATATGACAGCATATGGACTGACACGATGAAGGACAATTGATAATGCTTTATTATACTAGGTTGTACATACCATGAACTCTAGGTTGAAGAGAATCAAAAATTTTACGATATTAAATCTTTGTTAGACTCGAGCCAGTCGTTCGCGGGAAGAGTGATGACAGTCGATCACCCTGTCGGCGAAGCGACTGGAACCCGAGATACAAACGAATACAAATACAAACCTGCTTTGGTTAGGAACAGTCCTTTAAAAGTCGAGTAAGTGGCTGTAGGGCTCACTTCAAATGCATGGACGATTCGAGACTTGTGTACATTACGCGTGTACAATCAAAACTCATGTGTCTGTGTCGAGCTGAACTCGTAGCAATGGTTTTCTGATCTCTTTGCTATTTTTAGACATGCGAAGATCAAATCGACCTCAGGGAAACCGTTGCGTAAGGTCCTTCGATCGTATCGTGCACACTATTGAATCCGAACTTCTTCAAGCCTATTTCCATATACGATGTCATTAATCTCTGTCCATGAACCTCTTTACTCTCTTCCCAGGAGACTTCAAATTTTCTGACCATGTTCAAAAACCCGATGCCGTGACTCACTGTCCTGAAATTCTTTCGGAATCCACTGATCGACGAAATTCTTAGTCTCTTGTATAAAGGAAAGACGCCTCTCCCCATGAACACCAAGTCGCTTCGACCCATCATCTTAACACCCCCACCTCCAGCGACAGAGTAACTCCATGGCCATTACCAACATTCGTTACGCGTTCTCATTGGAACCACCACGAAAAACCATCTTTATCATCGATGGTCTTGACACACCTGAATATATCAGAGAGTTGTTCGTCGAGGAATGTGGCGACTTCATGACCGCAGGGGAACAAGGAATTCTCCCAAGTCCGCATCTCTATGGCTTCTGTGTCAATATCCGGAACTTTAGCATCGATCGTCTACCAGACATCTTAGGGCTGGGGGCCAACTTTGACAAGGTCGTCGGACTCACCCTCACAGTCGACACATCGTTCGTGCTCCCCCTCCTTCGGGACGCCAAGTCCATTTGGCCGAAGTTGCAAACGCTCGAAATCCGCTACATACCTCCTGACCATTCAATGTTGCGGTTCCGGTACGATATCAAAAAGAACCTCATCATCGCGACCATGACTGTTCGCGATGGGTTGGATATCCTCCTTATTCGCCAATCGGACATTGCCAACTTGGTCTCGCTCCAACGCTTTGTCAAGCTGGCGCTTGTATTACAAAGCGCGAGGGACGACCTATGTGTCGGTGGACTCCTGGAACTGGAGGCTAAATGGCCTGAGCAGAACGACAGTGCCTTGATGATTGGAAGCTCCCCCTCGCCGGTAGATGACCCTCGACGTCAGGTCGTCGAGGCAGCCTGTCGTTTGGTTGGAATTCCTTTCCAATGGGACGCGTACAAGGGGTATCGGGCTGAATTGCAAGCCGGTGTAACTAAGGTTTGCGCAGAGCGTATTACCACCTCAACCAAATGATCACATCATGAATCTGCATTCGACTTATCATTTATCTCCTCTTTTCTGGTATCCTTTCACTTTTGTTTCTACGCATTATGTATCCTTAGCATGTATCTCATGCACACCTCTTTTCTAGTATCCTTTTACTTTTGTTCTTACGCATTACATATGTATCCATATCATGTACACCTCTTTTCTAGTATCCTTTTGTTTCTACGCACTAGGTATCCTTAGCATTCAATATATGATAACTGTACATACCCAATCCAAAGATTACTTCAGCTGTTTCCCGACGTAAGGCTGCGATATCACTTCCACGACCTTGCAGAGTCCCAGTTACGGACCGTGACAGAGATGGCATAGTATCTATATACCACGTCGACCAGATTCTCCAGAAGCTAGAAAATAATATAACAAAGCTGATACAGTCATCTGGGACTCCTTAAACCACCACAAGGTAATTCGAGAATTTCTTTCCACATTGCGCAATTCTGCCAAAAAAAAGTATATAGGCACCTAGCTAGCCTTCTTACGGATGTCTTACACTACACAAGAATATTTTTACATGTAGATTACAGTGTTGTAATTTAAGGCCTTAATAAGGGTGATTTCCATTGTTAAGGCCTTAAGCCTTATTAAGGGGGCTTAACATTAAGACTTTGTTAAGGGTTAAGTTAATGAAAAAATTTCTAAGTACCTAGCCTTTGAAATCATCACCATACCCTTCCATCTCTCCATTATTGAGTGGTTCATCAGAATATTCAGCAGCCATAAGTTCCATTCTGAACACCTCTTCATCAAAAACATGCCTTTGAGGTCGCCTTGTCACAAAATCATCAATTGGTCTCTGAACTTCACCTCCAAAGAGCTTCTTGAGTGTAATTGGCAGAAATTTTCGATTGATAGATTGACTGGAAGGCAGGTTTGGAGGCATGGTGCTGGCCCTTTTTGCTTTGCTGGCAGCACAAGGTGAGTTTTTCTTGATTAGTCATCTTCAAGTACATAAGATATTAAGGGTAGTTAAGGGTTATTAAGACCTATCTCTGATGCTAAGGCTTAACTTAAGGTCCATATTAAGGCTTAACCTTAATTAAGGATTAAGCCTTAATCACAACACTGGTAGATTATGCTGTGATATGAATATTTTACGGCGACATTCCAAAATGTCACAAAAGGGAGTCCTTGAACCAGCGTGACATGATTATGTCACACGCGGGAACTGGGTCAATAATCGGACGCGACTTCAGAGCTGTCACGCTCTCATCGATGTATTTTTGTTTTGATCATCTACCACATCGTGAAATTACGTGATTCCTTTGGCCGGCTTTGCTGGCTTGTCCGCTTGTTGGCAAGCGGCACGTCACAAAAATTCAATGGTTTCTGAGGCAACTTGTTACCAAAACCCTGTTGGCTGGTCCCCTTGTGACTTGATTGGCTTGACCCACTGAAAAAAGCCGAAAAAAGCCGGCCAAACAGGGGTCAAGCAAACCTAAAGGAGTTACGATGCAGGCTCATGGCCAGTCTTTCACCTAAATAAGTAGCCCATGACCTAGATAGGAACTTTCCTCATGTTCCCAGTCAAAATCCGAGTCGAAAATCAGGCTCCCAAAGCCAGCCGTCCGTTTGTGAGGAGACCGGAATGCTAGGGCGAAGGGATGAATCACGTGTATATTACTCAATAGCCAATCAGAGAGCGAGAAGTTTGTGGTCTCGACGGCTGGAAGAACTGGTCCGGCAGCAAATTCGGCCATCAGATCAAAGACGTCATTTGTGTGATCCACGCGCTTGTCGGCGGTTGTCGCGTCTCGCTTGTTGATTTAGCCAACATTGACGTTGTACTTCCTATCCTCTCTTTTGTGGACTAGCACTCCTTTGTAAACTCACCCCAGTCTAATTTTGACCAGAGCAGACCGCACTTGGTCTGTCGAGAGCTTGGATATAGTGAAAAATGAGATAAATTTTCATTTTTACATGTGGTCAACTCGACGTGCATTCCAACTCCGCTGGTGTGCCGTATCAAATTGCCGGACCAGTTGCTCCAGCCCCCATATGGCGAGACGCTGTGAGAAGTTCTAATGATATGATTGGTCCCTGGCTAAAGCTGTTGACAAACAAAGTACAAATATCCTCCCAAAGTCCCTAGCATTTGTTTCGCCATATCGGGGGCTGGCTTTGGGAGCCTGGTCGAAAATATTAAGATTTCGAGTGTCCAGACTTAATTTCCTTAGGAATAGGCATTTCCGCGTCTAAAAAACACGATTTTTAGCCATTATTTCAAGCATTGTGCTTCATCATCTCATTTATTGTCCCTCAAATTTACAGACAAGGTGTATATACAGGTTTCTAGCTACTTGGTTTGAGGGTGAAATGGTGAGGATGAGTAAAAAAGCGCGAGTGGTTCAAGGACTCCCAGTGGTTCAAGGACTCCCAGTGGTTCAAGGACTCCCAGTGGTTCAAGGACTCCCAGATGACTGTAGTGGTTTCGGCCAAGAAGGAAGTGATCCCTGTGAACGTCAATTGTTTGGATGGGTTCTAGAAGGTTTTAGACCTGAAAGAATTTAAACGGCCACGGGTGCGACTGGAGGCGCGCGTTCCTCCACAAACTACCACGATCGACGTCACAGGCAAAATCCTCTCACCAGGATCGGGGTATACCAGTTATAGAGGATATGAGTCGTCTGAGCATAACCAGACTGACGATACACACTGAGTATATGTGTGTATGTCTGAGCACAATGTCGTGTCTGATAAAGTACAGCAGACGTTAAATCGTTCTGATTACGGAATCGGGCTAAAAGTTCTGTAAAGACGAGACGGTCTTCGGTAAACCTCTGGCCTCGTAATAGCTATGATCAAAGCAGTTCTACATTATCGACGCGTCGCGCTTGACATACGCGTCAACATTTATTTCAAACAACACTGCTCAAAGCAGGTCCATGACAGCACTGGATAACACAACTAGCACTTTTCGTTTCGGAATTATCTACATCGAATCGAAAGGGAAAAGAACTGCTAATCGTAGGTACCGGTAAGAATACAACAAATTTACTATTTTATCGTTCCTTTTATCGAGTCTAAATATGCAATGAGAGCGATCTTTTTTACAAAGTATTCACAAAACCTTCTCCTTCCTCTTAGCAGCGAAAGCAATAGAAAGAGCACACTTCACAAACTCTTTTCTCTTTTTAGAGAGCACCATCCTTCTGAGCAGCAAAGACCAAGAGATCACAAACACGACGAGAGTATCCCCACTCGTTGTCGTACCAAGCAATCAGTTTCAAGAACTTCTCGTTGAGAGGGATACCCGCAGCAGCATCAAAGATCGAGGAAGCGGTGTGACCAATGAAATCGGTGGAGACGACAGCCTCGTCAGTGTATTCGAGGATACCCTTCATGGAACCACCAGCGGCCTCCTTGACGGCGGTCTTGACATCCTCGTAGGAAGCGGGCTTCTCAGTGCGGACGACAAGATCGACAACGGAAACATCAAGGGTAGGGACACGGAAGGAAAGACCACTGTAAAACAGACGAGAATGAGTGCCAAGGCGGGAGAAGCTAGAGGATCGTTTTATGCGTACGTGAGCTTGCCGTTAAGGGAAGGAATGACCTTGCCAACAGCCTTGGCAGCACCAGTGGAGGAAGGAATGATGTTGTTGTTGACGGAACGACCACCACGCCAGTCCTTGTTGGAAGGACCGTCGACAGTCTTTTGGGTAGCAGTGGTAGCGTGGATGGTGCTCATGAGACCCTCGACAATGCCAAACTTGTCGTGGATGACCTTGGCAAGGGGAGCGAGACAGTTGGTGGTGCAGGAGGCATTGGAGATCTAAACGTGTTGCGCGCGCGAGATAAGATTGTGTAGATTAGATAGTCGCAAGGAACGGAGTAACGAAGACCACAGCCAAAAAAAAAAACACTCACGACGGTGTACTTGGAGTCGTAGGCATCGAGATTAACACCGCAAACGAACATGGGTGCATCAGAAGAAGGAGCGGAGATAATGACCTTCTTAGCACCACCCTTCAAGTGAGCGGAAGCCCTATGGGAGACCGAGATTGAGAACACGGGTAAATAGGAGAAACCAAGAAACACACTTCTCGGTGGTGGTGAAAACACCCTATAATCGTCGAATTAGAGTGTGCGATGACAGAAATAGAAAATAAAAATGGGCTCACAGTAGATTCGACAATGTAGCTGGCACCGACCGAGGACCAGGGAATCGCAGCGGGATCCTTCTCACCAAAGACGGAGATGGATTTGCCGTTAATCACGAGCTTACCGTCCTTCTTCTCGACGGAACCCTTGAAGCGTCCGTGGACGGAGTCGTACTTGAACATGTAGACCTAACGCGGAAGGAATGTCGGTTTGACATGTGATAAAGGGAGCTGTCAAGCGGACGAACCATGTAATCGAGGTCAATGAAAGGGCTGGAAGTAATTCGTCAATAAAACTGGGAAAAGGGCCAACGTCGCGCATAGACGCACTCGTTGATAGCAACAATCTCGATTTCCTGCTTCTCGAGAGCATTACGAGAGACGATACGGCCGATACGACCTACAAAGGTTCAGTACACTCCCATCATGTCCGTCGTAGTAAACTCACCGAAACTAATAGGAATAAAAGAATTCCAGAAAGTAATCAGGAAATCAAACCCTGGGTCCCAACTTTTCGAAGAGACTTACCCGTTGATACCGACTTTAACAGGCTAGAAAAACAACCAAGGAAGGAATCGGTCAAGCGTGAAGCACAACATTGTAGAGACATCTGGAGCGTACCATGGTAGAAAAAAAGAGCTAACAGATGAAAATCTTGGTAGTGGTGGTGAGATGAGGAATGGCCAATTCGAGCGGAGCTCTTTATACGATCGCGTTCTGGGTCCATTGATCTCCATTGATCGATAG
This sequence comes from Dendrothele bispora CBS 962.96, assembly GCA_004369135.1. NCBI lineage: Eukaryota > Fungi > Basidiomycota > Agaricomycetes > Agaricales > Dendrothele > Dendrothele bispora. Next base: position 23,136 of record ML179066.1, on the reverse strand, counting down.
ATCTTATCATTTGTCATCGATATTTGACGCGTTCCAGTGCATAGGCCGTTCAAGTTCTCTCTAGCTTCAGTGCCTCGACATCTACGTGGTCCTCTCGGGACGTCCGACGAGCAAATGCACTGCAGATTGATAGTTTGGCAATATCTTTGAACCAATGACTCGACCATAAAACTGTGGGCTTACTCAGTGTCTACCCAAGGTGGTCGGACTTCCCCCCGATATCCCCAAAAATTTTGGAGAGAGAGAGTCCGAAGCTCTTCAAAGTCGTGGTCCTGCCCAATCGCGGGTTCTAAGCATTCCTCTTTCGCTTCTCTATACCAGCCCCATCTAGCCTTGATCTCGTTCGATGCACAAAACTGCTGTACAACGTCCCTTTTTTCTCATCTTTGGTCTATGCCTAGCCTCGACCCTAATCTTTTTCGTCCGAGTCTCAATCTATTCTTATACCTTTGATCTTCCTTCCTTTTCGTGCCCTGGACCATTGATTTATCCTCCTTTAAATCATGATTGGACAGAAACAAATGCGCTACACGCACTATGTAAACCAATGGCAATATATCTATCTCTGACTTGGCAAATGGCAATCACCCCCTCGCAAATCAATCTCTATACAGACATAGACCCGCACAAGACCGCAACCGTCAATGGGGTTGACATTTCCTTGCTTACCAAGGCACGACGCCATGCACGTTTGTTGCCAGAAGACTTTGATATACCGTACAGCACATGTAACATCTCAATCCCCTATCGTCAACTTCCACACCCTTCAGAGGCAGTCGACTTGGTAACTTCTACGAAGATCAGCTTAGCATTCCTATTTTACATCACGCACACTTTTCCACCGCTAAACCGCGAGCCCATTCATCGACGTCCAATGTTATCTTTCCAGCTCGCATACATAGTCCATGATCAACATGCGTGATACGTGGTACTACATACGTCACAAATATACGTGCGTACCCGCACGGTCGTAGGCCTATGTGTCCGGAAACACGGCCGTATGTGTCATTTACGCGCTATCTTTCCGACAGGTTTCGACTTCATCGCAACTTATCGATTTCCGGACCGGTGTATGGTATGTACTCTGAATCAAGCTACTCAAGACTTGGTTTTCAATAATTTATTTGTTCATTCGGCCTATCGAAACACATGTATATATGTACACCCTGATGTGTATACATGTAAAACTACCTACCGTCGCCGACGCGAGGAGGGTAGAGGCCCGACAAAAAAGAGTCTTGAAAGATGAAAGATGAAAGACGAAAGAATAAAAGAAAAGAAAAGAAGAGGAGAGACACAATGGTGGAAAGGCAAGGAGCGACTATATACAAAGGTTATATATAATAACATATGAAAATATACAGAGAAAGGACAGACAGACGACTGCTTTACCAGTCTTATGTACACGCACTGTGTGTTTAGATAGATCACAAAGAAGTTTCTCGAGAAAGAAACGAGAAAGAAAAGGGAAAAAAAAAACAAGACAAAGGAGGAGGAGGAGGAGGAGGAGGAAGCGGCAACAGGGACCCTTTAAGGATACGGCCGGGTTGGCTTGAGGAGAAAAGAAAAATATTCATCGAATTCGGAATCAACTTCGTAGCGGTATACGTATCGATACTCATAAGTAATGGCATAGACGAGTCGTAATGTAAGAGCGTAATGTAAGAGACAGGAGAGAGGGGTAGAAAGTTAGACCGCTGTACCACTCGAAATGTCCATGGCCATGGTCACAAGTAATCCCGTTCTCAAAAGACGGGGAAAAAACGAAGTAGGATAGAGGGGGATCAGAAAGCAGGCGGGTGGGGAGACAAGAAGGAAGCTTTGAGGAAACGGAACAAACAGGAAGAAAACTAAAAAGAAAAAAATAGGATAGTAGTACACAGCATGATCGATAGCACAGTTTGAGGAATGTTGAGTAGTACAGATTGTTGGGAGAATTTTTCGATATAGCGACGAGATGATTTTAGGATATCTTGGGTGATATCTGGCTATGGGTGGTGTATTGGAGATATGGAGGAGGCGAGATGTTTTGATATATGGAGAGATGCACATGGAATAAATATCGTGGATATAAATGGGGAGGTGAGAGATGCGCGAAGGGGATTCTAAATGGAAAAAAATAGACCACGACAAGATAACTGACGTCGACTCAAAGAAGGTTGAACAAGAGGAACGTCGCAGGAACGCCGCGGGTCATACAAAGGGAATCAAGGATGACAAAAGTTTTTTGAGAGTTACAAATATGTCCGAAGGCATCGTTCAATCGACGAGCTGGCAGCCCTGCGCAAAGTCTGCATCACGCAAACCGCGTGGCAAGGTCTATGCATGACAAAGGGGGTCCGGTGTCATTTATAAAAGCTGCACTGCGCTCAAGCAGGTGTGGTAAGTATACTCCTCCTTCTCGATGCCGATAGACTTAAATTCTCCTTCTCTTTCTCTGAAGTGTTTCCAGACTCTTTGTCACTAGCTGGTGCTCCTTTCGGGGCTGAAGGTAGCCTGCGGGATTGATCGAGACCAGAAGAGGTCTTTTTGTGATGCGAAGCAGTTGTCGATGCGGAACTTGTACTTGACGTGGTGGAAGCTGGTGTCGTTGGTCTCGGTTTGGCGAGAATTGAAGACGAAGAACCGGACGCCGTCCTAGAGAGCGACGACCTCACGCCAGGTGTGGGCGTGCTGACTCCCATAGAAGGACGAGCCGGAGGTCCCATAGTACCGACACGAGGTTTGGGAGTCACCGACGAAGGTGTAGACACGGCACTGTTGACGCGAAGGCTCTTAGAAAGTGCTCCAACAGCAATTTTCGACGGTGTGTCGGCGACACTAGACTTCTTGTCCTTGCTTTGCGTCAAATCGAGCTTGGCTAGGGTTTCCGACGAAAGCTTCTTCTCTCTGGGATTCGCTAATGCGAAGTCTTTCTCACTAGCAACAGACGAAGGACGGGAGCTGAAAATAGAGGATTCACGACGTTGACCAGGGACTTTGGACGCTGGTGTACTGCCTGCAGTTCCGGCGACAGCAAGTTTTCGTTTGATCTAAGGAAAAGACAGACAATGTTCATCAATGATCGAGAAAGACTTCGTGTAAAAAGGATGCTCACCAACTCCAACTCCTGCTGCTTGGCATCCAGAGCAATGTTCAAGCCACTGATATCGTCTTTGTCGGCTTCGCGTTGCTTGTTCAACTGCACTATCTTCAAGTCCTTATCTGCACTGTCTTTTCGCAACGTCTCCAGTTCCTTCCTGATGCGTTCAAGGTCCTTGCTCAAGCGTTCGTTATCCATCCTGAAAGTTGCCTCCTGGTTAGCGAGCTCCTGAAGGTGGGCCTTCTCTTTGGCGGCGCGTTCAAGTTCCTCGTTGGCAGAGGCTCGCTCACGGTTCATGCGAGCATGTTCACGAGTCATACTGGCAATACGAGCTTGCAGATCGCCGATGGTCTGCTCACTCTCTTTGAGACGTTGCAAGGAAGCTTGGCTGTCTTCTTCGTCCTTCTGATTGTTGGCCTTCAAACGCTCCACCTCGCTGAGTGCAAACTGGAGTTCCCTTTCAACGTCTTTATGCTTAGTGACGAACTCTTCGGCGATCTTGTGTTTGTGATCGGCGTTCCTCTTGCTCTGAAAAGATACAAGTGAGAAAATGCAAGACATAAAAAAAAAGATAACTACCCACCTGTTCAAGTTGATCTGTCAGGACATCAACCTTGTTCACCAAAGCATCCTTCTCCTCTCTGGCGTCCGCAAGCTCAGCCTCCAGATGATCGACGTTCTCATACAAGGACTGTCTCTCGTTCTCCAGCTGCTCCCTCTCCGCCTCCAGCGACTGCGCGTGCTCTCGAAGTTGCTGAACCTCCTCGTTCAAAGTTTGTCTTTCATCATCCCACTTAGCATTGGCTTCCTCGAGAGCATGCCTCTCGGCTTCAAGCTCCTCGTTCTCCCGCTCTAAAGCCTCGATCTTCTCGGTGGCCTTCTCGGTATGACTCCACTGTGCCTCTAACTCGGCCTTCAAAGTTGTGTACTCGTCCTCACGCGTCTTGAGCTGCTGTTTGATAGTTTCTAGCTCGCCCTCCAATGCGATCTTTTCAGCCTTGGCGTTCTCGGTGGTTAACATCATCTCAGCTCGCTGCTGCTCCCATTTGGATTCCACTTCATGATGCCTCTCCCTCTCTTCCTCCTCACGTTGCTCGAGCTCAGCGATGGTCTGCTTAAACTCGGCTTCATCCACCATGGCAATACTAATGTTGCCCATCTGGTCAATCTGTTCCTTGGCTTCGCGAAGACCATCCTGCAATTCCCGTTGACTCTCGTCACGATTCCAGAGTGTTTGCTTGAGGTTCTGCACATCCTCGCTACGCTCGCGTATAAGCTCTTCCAACGTTTGCACTTCTTCGCGTAGAACCTCTTCCTTCCTACTCCAATCATTCTTCTCGCGTTCCAAACCTGCGATTTGTCTATGGAGCATCCGCAAGGCCTCGCCGCTAGCCTCGTCCATGATGCTCCGTTCGGAGGCTTCTTGCCTCGAAGTCTCGACCTCATCCTCCAAGAAACGACAAGCCCTCTCGAGCTCGGCAACCTTCTTCTTCCAAGCACGTAAAATACCCTTTCGCTTAGTCTCTTCTTTTTCTGATTCCCCAAGTCGTCTGCTCAAGATCTCCACCATCTCATCACGAGCTCTCAGGTCAGTCTCATATTGACTAAAGAGCTCGGCTTGAATAGAAAGCTGGGTCTGCAGGGACACGATGATGTTTTCCTCCTTGGAAGTCTTGCGAACGTGAGTCTGATGATGGCCACGAGGAGGAGTAACTGGGATCATAGTTTGAGGACCATAGTAGGTATTGGCCGTCGCGCTAAACGGATCAGGAGCTGGCTGAAGAGGTGCAGCGTAGACGACAAGTTCAGAGGACGACTCATCATTGATGTCGGCTTCAGGAAGCTTGTTAGAGTGGGCAGAGGTAGAAGAGGATCGGAGGATAGATTGAAAGACGGTGTCGCTCAATGCTCTGCCTCGGCTCCGAATAGACGACTGCGAAGGTGAGTCGGTTTCGGGTGAGCGAGGCGATGAGGTGGACATGGACGACGTCGACTTCAAGTCACTGGCCAACGAAGGAACAGCGGAGGAGCTGGAGGAGCGATTGCCAGCGTCCTTCGTATCGTTCATCGAGAAGAAAACAGTCTGGCCAAAGCTGAAAGAATTGCTGCGATCATGGAGAGAATGAGGAAGTTTGGGCGACTTTTCCTTTGCATGGAAGATGGTCTCGTCAAATGCGTCTTTCTTCGGGGGAGCGATATCGTCAATTGCTCGCTCTTTGCCTTTGCCTTTATCCCTGAAAGGCGTGGAAGTGAAAACAGGACCGTTGTGTCGAGGACCCAGCATGTTGTCCTCGTCTGAGACCGGAAGGTCGAGCCCACTGTCAATATCCAAGTCCAAATGGAGACCTGGAGGAAGAGAAGGTAGTTCGATGTCCTGAGACAAGTCCAATGAATGAGACGTGTCAGAGGGAGGTATTTCTTGCTTTAAAGGCGTATTAGCTTCGTTGTTAACTTGACCGCTCAAGCTCTGACTACGACTCTGGTCATCAAGCGGAGAGAAGATTTCTCCCAAAGAAGGCCGCGAGTTCTTGGGCGAGGTACGGGTGACGATCGCAGACATACTAGCAACTTGCCTGGACGACTCTGTAGAGAAGGGAGGCGGGATAGACTGAAAATCGATTTCTGTAGACTGGGATTGGTCGGTTATTTGTTCGCCAAAGGCTTGCCTGGAAAAGAATCGAACATTGCTTCCAGTTCCAGGGGTTTTGGGATCGCGGAGGATAGACCTGACAGAACCCGGGGGGACGGCTGAAGGTGTGGAAGGGGGAAGGATATCGTCCTCCCGTAATACATCCAGGGAAGGACGGGGAACATCAGCGACAGAACGAACAGAATTGAAATGCGGGGAGCGCAGAGCATCCAGTGATGGACGACGAGCTGAGAGTGGGGAAGATAATGATGGTTCCGGTGTCGCTGAACGACCGAGTGATTGAGTTACTGATTAGAAACCAACATAGTTAGGATCGGGCGAATAATGAACCAAGAACGTTAAATCTACACACAATGAAGCTGATTGCTGGATCTCTTCTTCTTTGGTTTGCCAATTGATAGTTGAGAGGGCGCAGGTGATGGAGCGCGCATGTCTTCGTCTCTTGGAGGGGGCATCCTAGAGTTCCTTTTGAACAGATTTCGACGACTTTTGGATGGGGAAGCAGGAGGACTCGTGAGCGAAACTGGGTTGTCCGAGTCACTGTGAAAAACTGAGAGATTGGGATGAACATCCCGAACACCGTCTAGGACCTGGCCTGAGGACAGTGAATTGCCCATGTTGGTTATTTCTGAGTGTTCTTCATTGCGGTGTTTGACTAGGCTGGTGAATCTCGACCACATCTTGGGATCAGCTCAAGAGCTATCAGTAATGTTGGGGGTCGATGTTGAGGACGGCCTTGATGACCCGGTCGACGTGGTCAATGATAGAGACGTTGGTGACAGAAACTGAACCAGATTGAGGGAATTCGAACCGAAAAATAACAAGTCCAAACAAAAAAGCGCGTCAAATCATGTGACCGTATCCCGCCTAGCGACCACCCTAAATTTTTGGAAAAACGAGGTTACGAAACTTTATAAAGTTATGATACTCTTTTAGAATTTACGAGGGCACAGCAATGAAATGGAACTGGGCCGCTGGCAACGGGTGTTTCAAAGTACTTACGAACTCCTAAAGATGAAAATAGTCTAGAACCAAAGTTGGTTCAAAAGTGGTTTACTTGCTCTTCAAAAGATACAGGTGGACCCAAATTACAGCACTACACATTAGACTGAATACATAAAGCCGACTAGGAGACAAACCGTTCGTAATCTCGCAGCGCTAAGGACTGTCAACCTTATGCTAGAGTATTACTGTCTGAATCCCTTTTATGCCCGTCTTGCACGATAGCTTGGTGCATACGGTCGAGGTTGGACTGAGGACCGTGATAGTGCCTGCGGCCATCGATGAAATACCATGTGCTGAGGGAAAGAAAAACGGTTCAATACGGAACAAGACTAACGAGACTACTCACAAAGCCAACACCATCACTCCAATAGTAATGACCTACATCATACCGGCGTCAGCCTAGGCACATTCTACCGTAAACCTATTCATCGCAAAAAAACTCACCGACGCGTAGTTCATATTATCTGGCGTTACCGGCCTTACCGTCGGGAAGGAGAAAATAACACAGACGAATAGCGTCCAACTGATACAGATCCAGTTAGCTGCCTTTCCTAATATCCCACTACCCATATAGAATGGTCCGGGCTTGAAGTTGACCTCGGGATGAGTGGCGAAGACCCGACGCAGGAAGATAGGAATAATATAACTGAGGTCCAAAGCCATGGCCGTGAGAGAGAAGATGGCGTTTGCCGCAATAGGACTCGCAAGGTCAAGTAACCCAGGGATGATACTGACAAGCGTGGACAACGCGATAGCGCGTAAAGGCGTATTGGTTATTTTAGAGTTCTCACCAAAGAAGCCCCGGTCAGGAAGGCCTAATGGACAGTGCTCAGATAAGCTCAAAGTCAGTGAAAAGAGGAAAGACCCGCACCATGATCACGACTGAAAGCATAAACAGTGCGAGAAACAGCCTGAAGAGCGGTTTGAACGACGAAGAATGCCGTAAAACATACAAAAACCTGATGTACTGAAGTCAATGCACTATTCGAGAGGTGAACTGCCTCAAACAAACCCATAAAACGAGGGATCCTGCTTTGCCCATGCGTAGATACATGATCTGATCGTGAATTAAGTAACGCGTCAGACAGGACAAGAATAAAGAGATAGGCCACCTCAAGGAATGCAGAACCAGAAGGCCCTGGCAAATTGTCGCTGGGAAAGGATCAGTTAGGGTAAAGACAAATTGACAAAGAAACGTACAGAGGTCCTGAGCACAGAACGATAACGATGTTCAAGAGCCATCCAATCAACCCGGTCCCAATGACTTCGAGTACTTACATCAACATTTAACGAAAACATATGGTGTTGAGCGGCACTCACCAGCAATGAAGATAGCCGAAGGCGCTAACGGAACGTCAATATCTGCGGTGAGGAAGAATATGTTGTGTTCTTACCTGCATAAGCTGCACGTCTGACCTCTTCTCTATAAAATGCACGCATCAATCCAACTAAACCAATATCGGGAAGTCACAAGTCAAACACATACGCAATATGAGCCGTAGCATCATAGTCCTGAAATACGATAGTGTGAACTAAAACATGACATGCTTTTGAATGCTCTTACCGTCATCTAAGAAAGAGTTAGTCTGGGTCGTAACTTTCTAGGCTGACAGATGACGCACCGTCCACTGAACACTCAGCAAACCAAAGAGGAAGGCAAGACCGTCGTTCCATCCTCCTGTCTGATTAACGAGACCGCCCGAGCCAAAAACATAGCTGGCCGGGTGCATCTCCGATCGAGGCGTAGTAGCGAGTAACACAATAATGATGACTATAACATGAGATGTTATTGGACGTGGAAATGGGTGCGGGAAAGGTCTTACGGAAAGTGGCTCCAAGGTTGACAAAAACGAAGGATGATGACATCCGTGCCAACCATCGGGTCGCCAGTGAGTTCTATCACCAAAAATGAGTCAACAAGCGTGGATCGGGTGGAAGAAGTATGTACCAAGAGACCGTGAACAACGAGCAAGCCGATAAACAAACCGACTACCATTTTCTTTGGCTTCTGGTTAATGCAAGACCTTGCCTAAATAGATCATGCCATACCTCCGTGACCACATAATCGTCACTCTGTAAAACAGGTCAGTTCGTTGTTTACATCAATACTCTGCCAAAAAAAGTACCTTGCCGACAACAACAGCGGCCCATATCATCCTTGAAAGTCCAAATTCTGTGGATGATACTCCGGCAATTTGACCTAAAATGTGTTGGGTTAACACTGGTTATCTGAATAACCATGTATAATCACCTAGAATGTTGAGCCATCCCACTAGCCAGCCAACACTAGCACGATATTTTCGGGGGGTAAGTTGAGCCGATGCAGTGTATCTGTAGAGGTAAAGGTCCAGGTTAAGAAATGAATTTCTTTGCAGAAGTAATGGCGTACAATCCACCACAAGTGGGATATGCGCTGACGATTTCCGCGATACTGGAACCGAGAGTGAGACACATGGTAGCGCCAAGAATCCAACACCAAACCGCCTGAAGAGCGTATCCTCAGTACCGATCGAGAAAGGAGGTAATATCAGTCTTACTGAAGCAGGGCCACCGGCTAGCAATGGGGTATTAAAAGTTGTCGCAATACTTGAGCATAATCCCTACACAGATATAAGCCTAGAAAAAATCTTTATCGCCCAGATAACACCAACCATAATACTGAAAGCAAAACTTATCTGAGAGTGGTAGGGTCAGAAGGAACGATATTTTCTATTCCATACTAAAGACTACTCACCGTTGCTAGATTGGAGAACTCCCTTTTGAATGAGGGAACATATCCAAGCTCTATTAGCTCCTTATCATCGTCGTCGCTCACGTTCACAGCAGGGCTGGAGAGGATGGTATCGTCCTTTGCGATGTCAATTGATTTGGCCATGATTGACTGGATTGTAGGGACTAGTCCGATGGAAGACGTCCGTTCTGTCAGAAACCAGAGACACCAAAGACTATTCGGTGGTAAAGGTCTTGTGTAGAGAACAGACAGAACGAACGTCGCTTGAACTCGTTTATCAGTAAAAAGAATTGATTTACCGCATCATATGCATATGAAATCCTGATCCGTAGTTACATAAGGGCAGTTCCACACTGCAATTCAGTTGGCCCGCGCCAGGCACGTACTGATAAACGTTCGCGCTTGCGTGCAAAACGGATTGCAAGCAAACCCGTCCCCTGCTCAATTACAGGCTAGCACAGAAGTGCACATCGACGGAAACAGGTAGCAGAACATACAGAGACTCAAAATGGCTCCGTTAGGTGCCAAATTTTGTCAAATTCGTGGAGCTTGGCGTTAGAGCTGCAAAAATATTTTCCTTTGACAATGTGAAGAACGACAGCATCCGCACGGCACACGGGTCTCCCGAGACCTCCAAAAACTTTCAAAGATATACAAAAACCATACAAACCCTAACGCATCAATGCGTTAATATCCACAGTGGAACTCACCAGACTAGTCAGCTGTTCTTTGTGGCGTCGTAGGTGCTTCACATGTCCTGAAAACACTGCCCACCACGCACCACGCTGGAGGTCGACATTGACGAGCGGAAGGACCTGAAGCACCTAGGCTCTAGGATTTTGACAAGTTAAGTATCGTTTCTTCAGGACCTCATGATCAGCGGCCTTGCAAGCTTTTGCCTTAGTTTCGCTCGACGTCAAGCCGAGGTGATACGATTTTGAGAATCCCTGCTCTTTCCGAGAGGTCCGGAGCCCGTGATACTGTGTACCGACGATCCAGGATCCGAATTACTTAGAATCTAACTTAGAATGCATAGTGCTTGCTCTAAGTACGCTTTGCGTTTGCATTCGTATGTTGTTGATTTTTGATGTTTTTTTTTATTATGTGTCTTATCTAGATTCCTGGGTTATCTATCAGCACTAATGGATAACAGAACCCACGGAGGTCCAAACCTCCGCGTCGAAGGCTTCTTTCTTCTTGAGCAATAACTACATTTCTGTCCGTTATCTACAAATCTTCCAATATCGATCAGACGAAGATAAGTACCAGACTCGAACAGAACTCCGTTGACGAGTACAATCAGAAAACGACAGGTTCAGTAATCTGCTGCTTATCATCGAAGCCATCGAACGGTCCGAGGTAGTTCAAGACGTCAATTGCAAGTACAGCCTCGGCCTCGTGTTGATTCTTGATTAAACCACTGACAGCTTAGCTGCGTACAACAGAGAGATTCGATGCTTGTTAGAACTTAGGTCAACTGAATCATGGTTGTAATGCTCATGTTAATTGTCCATTTTTTCTTGGTTCTACAACTAACAAACATACTAAGTAACCTATATGGCACATTAACTAACTATTTCGAGCCACGACATAAAAACGCACGTACGAAACGAACGGATAAAACTATACTAAAAATAAAGAGATCGAATCGCAAAAAAAAACATATCCAGAACAACCAGTACACCGGTAAGTATTTTTGTTTTACCTATCTTGAGGGTATCTTCTTCCAAATTGCTGTCTCCCTGCGAAAAGTATTGCCTATAGCTACTGCTCCGATTGAGGAGGTGACCCGCCAGTGGTAACATTCCCAGCTTCGTTAGGGTGGTCTTTCGTGCGGGAGTCGCAGTCATGGTTTCGAGGATACTCAATCCCAACTGGTATCTCAACTGGCGATTTTCCTTCGCCTTTTTCAAGATCGAGATCGTAGGGATACGGACCAACTTTGATCTCAATAGGAGATCTTTCGTCCGCGTCTACTTTCTTGAAATTCTCCGAGTCACCAGTATAAGTATACGGAACTTTGATGGTGGTGGGCGAATCTTCTACAGCGGTGACTCGGTCGGTTTGAGAAGTGTTGGTAGAGATTACGTTCATCTATAAATAATCATAGTTTGTTACTCATGAATGAGTCCGTATGTCGAGAATAGAGAAGGGATTCAACGTACACATATACGGGTTTCTGGTTTTGAGTCTTGCGACAATGGACCATTGTGATTCATTATGTTGCCAAATTGTGGCCTAGAAAGTGAACCGAATGGTATTAGTATCAATCAGATTGGAAGGAGTCTTAAGTTGTACGTACATGGTAAAAATGTCGGGTCCTTGGCCTGGAACCCAAAGACTGAGATGACGAACGGCACGACATGCGGCGATCTAGTAGAACTTGAAGTCAGACGAAAGAACATACTATGGGAGGAAGAGAAAGCTTGCCGTTGCTGCTGTCGTAGCTGGAACTTCTGAGATGACGGCCATACTAGGATTCAGGTCCAGGACAATAAATATCTTTGAAAAAAAAAAGTGAGTAACCGATTATGAATTATACTCCATAACTTACCACTGCGATCAGATTGACCACGAATGCTACAGCAAAGTACATTATTCCGTCCATGTACAGTAATCTAACAAGTTCACTCCGATAATCGCCTCTCCCGAATCGTATTCTGACTCCAGTCAGAATCATAATGATGAAATCAAAAACCATCGTGTACGAGTAGACGACCGAGTTGTAGGTGACGCTGCTACTGGTGACTGCACAACCTTGGCCATCTACCCATGAAGCATGGATGGTGTCAACCATTCGAAGAAGAAGCCCCCAGTGACAGAGAATCATGGCTATGACTGGAACAGTCACAAAGTGGTTCCCCTTCCATACTGCTATACTAAGATGTATATTTAGATGGGAACATATCATGAGACGAGGAAGATCGACTTACGTTCTAATGCTCAAATTGACGCTCGATAAACCGATGGCAAAGTTGCCCATCACTTGGCAGAACAAATAAAGCGGTTGACAGTCGAATTCTCTGATATTCTTGTTATCAACAGGGTAAAGGGGGAGATTTTTATCAAGACGTACTTTTGTATATTGAAAGAAACGACTCTATAAGTTTTCTCTCAGAAAATTTCAAGGACGAAATTGAAAGGAAGCTTACAAGACTATAAGCGCAAACATTAAGGAGTATCGGTTGAGTAGGTAGGGGATCTTTAAAGACCAGTCAGACGGACATAGCAAGCCCATATGTATCAACACATACCATGGGCCATTTGAACGGGCGTTTGCCAGTCAAAAGCAGTATGTCAAAATCGAGCGAGGTCGCCCATTCCCAGCTGAAATTTCCGAGCATCAGCCAGCCAGCCAGCAGTGAGTAATTAACATCGGAAAGGACTGACATATACAATCCGAGCAAGACATGCACCAACTTCTCAAAGGCGACTTGTAGCAATGTCAATAACAGATCACTTGGTCTCGGACCCAGGCGGCGAGCGGTACTTACGAGCGTCGTGTAAGATTTCTTCAGGTGAATTCCAATTAACCATTCCGATGGTAAAACAGTGGGCAGATTGTTTTGAGAGGGACGCAATCTGGCTGTCGCAGTTGCTAGCGGTACCAAGAGGGGATAAGAATCCTCATCCACTCGCTGTTCGAAAAAGCGTCAGATTATATGTTCTGTGATCTGCAAATCGCCGAAATCTACGCCAGATTTAAACAGAGAATGTGTCATTTTTGTGTTACTCGCTTGTCAGAAAGAAGAATCCGAAGAACCAAGCTTTATACTTCAAAGGAAATCGTTTTCCATACACATGCAATCGGCAAGATCGCCGACAAGGTATGACCACATCCACGAATTCATCTGGGGTTCATGGAGCGTCGATAATAGCGGAGGAGACAAGATAAATGAAAGCGAGAACCCCGGAACACGTCCCCAGCGGAATTCTTACGGACCTGGAACCTTGTTTTTGAATGGAGTTCATGATCATCAATAGCCGCTCATAGTGCGCTTCTACTGTCGGACGAGAGGAACGTGTAGGACCTCGTAAGGTTTAGCTTAATAGCTACACGGAGAAGGCACTAGAGGTTGTAAAGATGCTTGGAAATGAAGAAGTGATCATATAAGGTACTTGCGAGAGAACTTTCATCAGTTGGAAGTTATTCTTATGCGTCGAGAGATCGAAAGAACATATCTTCAACTTCCGGCATTTAGTTGAGAAGTTAAGGACATATCTCCCTAGTATGGCCTCGTATATGGATTGATTTTGAATATCGGTCTACCGCAACATCAGGGCACAGAGTCCGAAACTGCACGAACGGAACACCGAGCAGTTCTGGTGGAACACCATTCATGAAATAGCCGACGGTTTTCAAGGTGAGCTGCACTGGATATCGTGTATGTCTAGACGTGTAGTTTGATGTTCTGTAGAGGGGTCGTTCCCACTAGGCCCGGTAGGTTCAAGAGAAAGCCTGAAGAAAATACTCAACCAAGGGAATCAACGACACTAAAACGGTGGTGAAAAGTCGATGAGCATGTGTTAATTAAATCACGTGACGACATACCGTGGTCAAGCTGTACCTAGCCCTTCTCCAAACTTCACAGAGAATCTGATTGTTCTCTTTACTCTGATCCACAACCATCTACACGTCGCATTTTCAACATTATGGTCAAGGCTGTTGTTCTCGGAGCTGCGGGTATGCCCGATAATAATATTTATGTTCAGATGCTCAGTCTTTTTACGGCGTCGTAGGCGGTATTGGACAGCCCTTGTCGTTGCTTTTGAAGTGCAATCCTCTCGTCACTGAGGTAGTCTAACCTTATTCTCAGAAGTATTTGGATTAACTTATGACGCGCCCAGCTCGGTCTCTACGATATTATCAACACCCCCGGTGTCGCGGCAGACCTGTCTCACATCGCAACGCCGGCAAAGGTCGAAGGGTATTTGCCTGATGGCGGTGGTCTCAAGAACACCCTTACTGGGGCACATGTTGTTGTTATCCCTGCCGGTGTCCCCAGAAAACCTGGTGTATGTCTCAACATCTATGTCGTCTGTAATGCTTGTTTACTGATTTACTTCTCAAGATGACGCGGTAAGTCACTGAACACTATGATCAAGGGTTTTCTTATCTAAAGCGCTTCTTAAGTGATGATCTCTTCAAGGTAAAGCTAATTTGTTTACGTAGTCCTTAATAGTTATGTTCATGTTCACAGATCAATGCTGGTATCGTAGAGGGACTTGCGAACGGCATTGCGGAACATTGCCCTAAAGCATTTGTTCTTGTGATCTCCAATCCTGTCAACTCTACAGTACCCATAGTTGTTGAAGTTCTCAAGAAGAACAACGTCTTTGATCCCAAGAGGTGTGTAGCTCCTCGGACATGTTCTGATCGTTCCTGACCTCGTAAATGTGCAGAGTTTTCGGTGTCACGACTCTCGATGTTGTTCGTGCTTCGACATTCGTCTCAGAAATTATTGGGGACCTTGGCAAATCTAAAGATATCGTCGTTCCCGTTGTCGGAGGCCACAGCGGTGTAACCGTAAGTTCTCAACAATTCTCATGCAAGGGGTAACTCATCATTAACTGTTCACATAGATCGTTCCCATCCTGTCCCAATCCTCTCACCCACTTCCTTCTGGTATCAGTGACGGGGATTACGACAAACTTGTCAACCGAATTCAGTTTGGTGGTGATGAGGTCGTGAAAGCCAAGGATGGAACTGGTTCAGCGACTTTGTCTATGGCTTACGCTGGTGCAGAGTTTGCCGACAAGGTTATCAAGGCCTTTAAAGGCGAGAAAGGCATCGTTGCTCCAAGCTACGTCAACCTTACTGCTGATAAGGCTGGTGGTGATGCTCTCAAGGCAGAACTTGGTACCGACATCGAGTATTTCTCTTCTCGTATCGAGCTTGGCGTACGTTACTTCTTCGTGTCCCTTTTTGTCATCTGACAACCATCTTCATCAGCCCGAAGGTGTTACGAAAATTCACCCTCTGGGTAAACTTACTCCCAAGGAGAAGAGCTTGGTCGAAGCTGCCATTCCGGATCTCACTAAGAACATTCAAACCGTAAGGAAATTTTTGTACACAGACGTGAACGTAATTAACTTCATCGTTCTCACAGGGCATCGCTTTCACGAAGAAGTCTGCTCTCTAAACTTTAAACAAAGCTGTAGTACGAAAACTAGAAGAATAGGAACATGGACTGTATTTGCTATGTTGTAGAAATATAACTTTGGATCCGCGGATGTTATCGGTCTGGGCAACCAGTTTTTGAGTGTACTGGAGTGTTCTTTCAGAACTCGGAAAATTTATCTAAACAAAGAACTCCTTATCAATTACTTGCCTACGAGTTGCAAGCAAGTACATGAAATTTTCAGACTGACGGCGCCGGCAGTCGAATCTCGCGGCAATTACTTACTGAGAAGTTACAACTCTTCAATATCTTGAAGGCTCTTCAACCTTCTTCAACGGTTATACGGGTCACGTGTCCAAGGTCGAAATAAATCTTCGACGCGGATCGAGTTCGTCCATCGGATCGTCCAAGTCGTCCCGACAGCGCATTACACTCATACATAACATGCTACCCAACCCTAATCATCCACTGCAGAACATCATTTTGAATGTATCTGCAGGTCCAGCTCCTCGATCCCGAATACGATGTAAAATGTGTCGACAAGTTCTTGCTACCCGAGAAGACATGCTCGACCATGGTCAATTGAGACCTGTAAGCGTCCCAAGGGTGTCAATACATGTGGAGGGCAGCTCAACAGTCATACCAGATATGACTATCGAGCCCGAGTCCGGCTCATCTACCCCTGTTGAAAATGCAGTCGCGTCCAGTCATCCTGCAGAAACAAGTTCTTCGGCAACAAGCATCACAACTGGTGCGGGTATATCTGGGGTCAAAAATGCACCTGTACCGATATTATTAAATCCGAAATGTTCAGGATATTTCGTGGAACCCGTGAGTCCTGTGTCTCCTCAAGATCTATCTGCCAGGGTCGAGCTCAAGTGGTCGTAAAAAAAACCAGCTAAAGTGGATGGAACCTTTTCTCGAGTCAGGAGAAGTTGCAGGAAAAATCATCTGTCCTAATAAACGATGTGCAGCCAAGCTGGGAAACTATGATTGGGCAGGAGTTGGTTGTGGGTGTCAGGAATGGGTTACGCCTGTGAGTGATATATACTTTTTTCAATTGATCGCGAAAAGATGGGGTTAACTTGGGTGTCTAGGGATTTTGCATTAACCGGTCCAAGGTTGACGAAGTGATGTAGAATACTCACTTATCTACTAGAAAATGTCTTTTTCAGGTAAGGTCAACTTGAGACTACGGCGCCGGGAGTATGGCATTATCGTTCCATCCGGTGGTGACGGGTGCAACATCGATGCATCGATGTTACAAGACGGAAATGCAAGCTAAAGTCTATATTGAAAGGCTCTTTGAACTTTCCATTTTCGCAGGCCGATTTATCCATTCAGAATACTAAATAGTCTCGCATCGCGAGCAGTACACTACCAACACTGCAGTTTCCAGCCCACGATGCACGGACTTGGTCAACTTCACAGTATCCCTTGTTGTAATATTTATTCATACCTCCAAGAGGGTATGTTGCAAATACAGTTTAACGATACAGTGGCCTGATGAAGGATAGTCAATTCGAATGCTGGGATATTTTATGGGGAATATCAGGACTTGCCTCTTCGACTTCTAACAGACCTAGGCCTCAACTCTCCGAGTTAAAATAGCCGCCTAGGGCCAAATAAACGAGGGTTTCGGGACTTCATGAATGTCTTGTTCCGCTTTTCAGCCAGTAGATTGGACGGATTTAAAGCCCTCGACAGGTCGAACGCGGACACATCGGTTCGCCATCGACGCTCTTTCATTGGCCTGCCGTAACTTCAATTAATCGTTCGATGCATCCTGCTTGCTATTTGACATGCAGGCTTCTTTGAAGTTCTTGGGATACACTTGCCTTTCTGATTTCTTAGTCCTTGCTCTCACGATTATCGCGAAACCCTGGCCCTTGTCAATCTTCACGGTCGTGACAGACCGCTGCACTGTTTTGGAATACATCTTTCCGAAGACCATAATATTAACACCAACTCAGATTAAAATAGCGGTCATGGCCTTATTTGCTTTCCCTGATTCAGACGCGCTCTTCGTCGATCCTAGCCACCGTTGGTCTTTCAAGTTTTCTTGCGTGGCAGGGCTCAGCTGAGTGCTCAAGTACTGAAGTCGTTGCCTGTCCTGGTGAATGTCTTAGGCCGCAAGTCTGGCGATTGTCACGGTGTCATGCTGCGGATAAGAAGACACCATCTGGTTCACCTCCGCGCGTACGTTAGTCAATTTAACGGACTGTCTCTGCAGGAAATTTATAGTATAGAACATACGATCATTCAATGAACATTAGCTATCGAAGAGAAGCACATTGTAGCGGATGTACATACATCATCTACTTGACTGTATAACCTTTTTCCTTCACACTGCGCATATGCATGAGCTTGCAAATTACCAATGTCAAGCGTCGTCTTCAAGTTCCAGCTCCCCATCATATGCATGATAATGCATCCCAACTCTCAGGCTCGGAATGGAATGTAGAATTAGTTTTAGTTGCCGGCCGGGGAGTCTGTAAGATTATTCACGTGGAAAGCTAGACTTTAGTTGCTCTGAACTTTCCACTCCTTTCCACCATGTCTCGTCCCACTGAACTCCCCATTCTACCTCTCCCTTATCCATATATTCTCCTTCCAGCATCCAGGATCACTGTTCCTCTACCCTCCGACGTCGGTGAAGCTGTTCTCGCCTTGGTAGAGAAGAGTGACACTCTTCCTATCGTCGCAGCTCTACCTACTACGAATCCTTCTTCGCATCCTTCCTTCTCACAATTCGGAACCGCAGCCCGGGTACTTAGGCTTGTTCAACCTCCATCAGCAACGAGAAGAAACAGTCTCAAATCGGGGGATAAACAACCGCAGACATATTTGGTTTCCCTGCAAGGACTCACGCGAATATGTCTCGGTGAAGGATATGATCAGGAACTTGAAGTTATGAGGTCTCCAGTCACCCCGTCACAGAAGCCTAAGCTTCTCGTCCAATCCGTAACTTATCCCTCTACTACGCAAGTTGCGGCCTTGAAGGATGGTAGTACGAGCGAAATAGAAGCAGTCGTACAAGGACATCCTAGAGATACCATTGTCAAGTTCAAGGTAGCTGCACTCAAGGTTCTGCAGCATCTTGCTCAGAATGTCCAACAACAATCAAAGAAGGATGCGTATTACAAGATTTCAACGATGTTGGAGGACCTTAAAGATGATGTAGCTGAAGACCTTGAGGACGGACAAAATGGGAACAGAGAGAATTTAGAACGGGCTGCTTGGATGGCCGATGTCCTCGTTGGAAATGTATTACCCACTAATGTTCGACCTCCTTCCAACGAAGCGGAAAACGAGGAATGGGCAGATAAACTCGGTGAGTTACATGTAATAACCTTACATTTCACTATGCCCTAATATTGTGGCCGCTCTCAGCCCTCCTAACTTCCGCTCACCCACTACAACGCCTGGATCTTGCAACGATAATTCTAAATAAGCTCTATACTAAACTTGAAGTCACCTCCCGAATAGCCAGCGCTGTCGACGAAAGCCTCTCTAAGCAACAAAAGGAATTTTTCCTACGTCAACAGATGCGTGCCATCGAGAAGGAACTTCGTGATCTTCAATCCTCACCTGGATCCGGTGGCGACGCATCTGGAATTAGCTCTTCCAGAGATCAATCAGGTCCATCTGGGAGTAGTAAGAATTCTCGGAATACTGATCTCGACTTTGATACTAATGAGTCCGAGGACGTGGAACTGATGGACATTAGGAAGAAGTTGGAAGCCATGGAACACGGAAGCGAGGAGAGAAAGGCAGGTGTCAGAGAATGGAGAAGGTTGCGACGATTAATGGGTGGTTCTGGTGCGGGCGGCGGTGGCGGCGGTGGGATGAGTGTGGAGGGTGGTGTTCTACGTGGTTGGGTACGTTTATCTTTTGAGACTTGCTTTTTGATGACTTATTGGTGATCTATAGCTTGAATGGCTTACGGCCCTTCCTTGGCCTACTATTGAAAGTGAAGACAACCAATCCGAAGTAAAGCTTGATTTGACGAAATCTTCGACGTCCTCGTTCCTTGCTGCCGCCCGTGCACAGCTTGATCAAGATCATTATGGATTGGACAAGGTCAAGAAACGACTAGTGGAGTACCTTGCTATAGTGAGGTTGAAAGAGCTTCAGGAGGCAGCGGAAATGGTCGAAGAGGACGGAAAGAGATTAAAATTGGAGAAGGAACGTGCCGAGAAGGCCGCCGCAGAGGTTAAACCAGAGAACATGCAGTTAGTGAAGTACCAGCCTGATTCGGAGAAGGAGGCTAAGCCAGAAAGCGAAAGAAGGGTACGGAGAAAGAAGGGCGTCAAGGGGCCTATTCTATTGTAAGTTTTATTTTTTTCTTAATGTATGGTTTTTGATTTTCTCCTACATCACAGATTTGTCGGACCTCCCGGGACTGGGAAAACATCTCTAGGACAAAGCATTGCTCGTGCTCTTGATCGCCCCTTCCAAAGAATCTCTCTGGGTGGTGTCCGTGACGAAGCAGAAATACGTGGTCATAGGCGGACCTACGTAGCCAGTGGTCCTGGATTGATAGTGCAGGCTTTGAGAAAAGCCGGAAGACCAGATTTCGTTTGTCTTCTGTGAGTTATGTTTTTGTTTCTGTGTTACCTCCTTGACGGGACTAATCGTGTCTAAGGGATGAGATAGACAAACTGGGAGCAAACAACTTCCATGGTGACCCTGGGGCTGCTTTACTAGAGGTGTTGGACCCAGAACAGAACTGTGCTTTCAATGTGGGCGATATTAGTTGCTTTTTACGGCTTGCACTTACAATTTTTTTTTCGAAGGATCACTACATCAACGTTCCCATCGACCTTAGCCAGGTTCTCTTCATCTGCACGGCCAACTCACTAGAGACAATTTCGGATCCTCTGTTAGACAGGATGGAAACAGTCGTGTTACCAGGTACGTGCCTTCTGTGAGATACCGATGTGACTCGATATGCTGAACCCCATCATTTTGTCAGGTTATACATATGATGAGAAGCAGCATATAGCCAAACGTTTCCTGCTACCCAAGCAGCTCAAAGTGAATGGGATGTCGGAAGAACATGTCAAGATATCTGACGAGGCGCTGAAAACCATCGCAACGAAGTGAGTCTTGTTTTGCAAGTCCAGGTTTTAATATCTGACACTGGAATTTTCAGATACACTCGAGAGGCTGGTGTACGAACTCTAGATCGATCCATCGGAGCTGTAGTACGATACAAAGCTGTCGAATGGGCTGAAGTCCTCGATGATTTAGCCGCTGCTGGATTGAAGGTGTCAGACGTCCTCAATACTGCTCCTATCACCTCTTCGGATGATTCCCAAACTCTCATTAAAGTAGAATCGAAGGAGGCACAGAAGATTCGTTACAAACCAATTGTTGAAGCGAGCGAACTGGAGCAAATTCTTGGTATCGCTAGGGGTGAGGATGGTGATGACAGTTTGTCAGAAAGGAATTCGGGATCAAGACGAGGAGTCGTTTATGGTTTGGTGGTCATGGGTCAGGGTGAGGGTGGCATCTTACCGGTGGAGAGTATCGTGGTTCCTGCTGGTGGGCAAGGCGGCAGTGGAGAGGGTGGAAGGTTGAGGTTGACAGGCAGTTTGGGTGATGTATGTCGTCGTCTTTTTCCCTGGTTGGAAGGGTGTGTTGACTGGCCATTTGTTGATAGGTCATTAAAGAATCCGGAGAGTTGGCGTTGAGCTGGGTCAAGACTCGTGCTTACGATCTGGGATTGACGACCTCAAGGTATCAAGACCCGTTGAAAGGACAGAACCCCATCGACATTCATTTGCATTTACCTGCTGGAGCGCAAAAGAAGGATGGACCTAGTGCCGGCGTGACAATGGTATATCTTGTTCCGTCCTTGACAATCAAGTGGTTACTAACTGTGGTGGTAGACTTGTGCGTTGGTGTCGTTGTTGACTGGAGCCTGTGTACCACCGGACGTTGCAATGACTGGGGAGGTGAGTTTTCAAATTTAGCCTGCGACTCCTTTTCTCACCATCTCTCGTAAGATCACATTGCGTGGACGTGTTACGCCTGTCGGAGGAATAAAAGAGAAGGTACGCTTTCGTCGGTCATTACCCTAGCATGATTTCAAGTGCTGACCTTTGGAAAAAAGGTGCTCGGCGCCCATCGCGCACAGATTCGCAAAGTGATTCTGCCGTATGCCAATCGGAAGGATGTCGAGCAAGACGTAGCGATGGAAGTTCGCCGAGAGATGGAGTTTGTCTTTGTGAGAACCCTTGAGGAAACTCTGGAAGCTGCATTTGGGAAGAACGTCATAGGATGGAGACGGGACATTGATATGCTGGAAAGTCGTTTGTAAAGTTATTCTGCATGGGACATAATTTCTGGGAACGACAATTTTTTTTTGGTTTTGGTTTGTACATGCTAGACGTTTTACCGAAGTGCTTGCTCAGTCTTTGTACAATTGACGTGATCGTCTCTGTTCCGTGCCTTTCTTTCACTTGCACGCAGTTCATACTCATATGGAAACCCATATGGAAACCTTTTTTTTTCCAATCAAGCACAGAAATTGTATACAATCATCTACTTGGAATAAAGATACACATTGTTCAGACTTTTAAAAGTAATACCCATTACATAGTGGAGGATGAGGATGATAAATACAGAGTGACCGCCAACCCCGATAAATGCGTTTTTTTATAGGACAGTCGCCTCGTCAGACTCGGTCTGGTGGGACATAGGCATCCGTTCTGTCCCGGTCGTGAAGTAAGACGTGAATTGAGGATGCCGAGCGTTGAAAGTGGTAACCGAGAGCCCGGAAGTGGAAATTTCGCGAGGGGTGTGTGAGTCTGCTAGATGCTAGAATGGTGGAGGAGGAGAAAGAAAGAAAGGAAAGGAAGCGACGATTAATTATAGAGCTTGCGAGTAAAAGAAAGAGGGTTGGACCAAAAAAAATAACGTACCAAAACGATACGTGTGGAGAGAATGCTATGAAAGACGGCTTGTAACCTAAGGTTTCCGAAAAAGAAATGTCCACGTTAATGAGCGAGGGGCGAGAGGAGGGGGAAATTTGCGAAAAAGAGAAAAAGCAGAGGCAATGGGATAACTTGGACTTACTGCGAGCTGCCTGAACGGAGTTGCGGTACCTAGAAGAAACTTAATCGTTAGAAATTTTTTAAACAGAGGTTCTTGAGTAGGATAAAGATTAGATCGTACATTTGACTGAAGTACAATACCGATGTTGAAAAACCCTAGAGCTGTCAAAAAAAAACACGTTCGAGTGGTCACTTAATATGCATATATAGGCTTATATGATGATGGGTGAGAGCAGAAAAGAACGAACCTAACATCCAACTGAAATACAGGACACCTTGATCATTTTTTTTTAGAAAAGAATGAATGTGCGCGATTTTTACTCACCATCTTGCCATAAAGTATCTATTAGAGGTATTCGTATTGTCTTCGGTATGCTCTTGCGCCATCTGACGACTTTGATCAGGGAGAGACTTAACGTTACTGTATGCAGGAAGTATTTTAGACTTTTGGACAAAACAAAGCGACCACGGGGGGATAGGGG
>ML179065.1:289055-345069 GCA_004369135.1 Dendrothele bispora CBS 962.96 | reverse complement strand
CATTCATTGTTACCTGGACTCGTACATAGCTTCTCTCTTTCCCAATACGCATTATTCTGAACTTTTTTCCCTCCTTTCCCTTCTTTCCTTCTTGAAGGTTTCTCTTCACATACATATATGCGCGCTCGCCTCGTACCTTTAGACCCTTAAAACAAGGGTGTCTGCTCCGAAAAGTTTACGACAGGGGTCTGAAGAATTCTTGAGGACTTATGTAGCGGCTCGAACCTACCTAATGTAGTCTTTAATCTCTAGCGAACAGCCAAGTTATGACGTACTAGTCATGCAGATTCCCACGCCCTCCGCCTTGTTGCTGATTACGAGGCCCTTTAGGGACTCGTCCTTACTGTAAACTCGCATAGTATCACTGCTCTGTGCATCTGCCTCTGTGGCCTCTCGTTTGATCCTTGTGATCATGATTTTTCTGTGCGCTCTCAATTTATAATCTTACTTGCTACTATCCAGTTTGAGTCCTCTTTCCTTCCTTTTCTGTTTCTTCCCTCATGTCCTCAAATTGTAATCGGTCCTGCCCTTTTTCATGCTACCCTCCCAGCTCTCCCTTTTTTCTTTCAACTATCCAGATGACAGACTTTTCTCTATCACAGTGATTTTTTCCCATGTGGTTTCCGGAAGGGTTTTTAATGTCTCCTCATGGATACCATTCTTTTGTAGTCATTTATTTTGTAGTGTGTGGTTTGCATGTATTGTAGCCCTTTCGAGCCTCATTCAAAATTTTATTCAGGTGGCGTTGCTGAGATCAGGGCACCACTGTGTTTGCCTATAGAGTATAGTTTAACCTGGTTCAGAGTTACCTTTTTTGTTGTCTCATTTCCTCATTTTCTTTGAGAATAACAAGGGATATGCTGCTATATGATTCTGTGTTTGCCTATCATTTAAGCTGAATTAGCTTTGACTTTCAGTTGCCTCAATTTCCTCCTTTCTTCTCTGAAATGAGCTTGTATGTCATTAGATGATTAGTCAGCTGTACACAAGTATCCCTCTCTTTTGCACAGAACATGTCTTTTATACAGACCTTTGGAGCTGACTTCAAGTTACATTGACCTGTAAATGTGGAATATGAACTCAGTAAGTTGTAAAGAATACAACGTCTTTATATATTCACCTGTGGAATATGAACTAAAGTAACGATAAGTAAACGAAAGTAAGAGAAAGATATAATGGGGCTCACCTCAGTAAGTTGTAAAGAATACAACGTCTGAGGTGCAGCTGTCCCAAGTAAGTAACTTATATACTAGGTATAGGAGTACGATCGAAGTAACTAAATGTCCGTAATGTATCGAATAAAGAAATGAATAGAAATACTAATGAAACCAGTACGTAGCTATACTACCAGACGAATCGAACGGCTTGAACAGTCCGTAAGTGAATATAATTAACCCAACACTCCCCCTCAAGCCGGAGAGAGTCCAAGCTGCATAGCGAAGTGCTTCGCTTTGATACTAGGCAACGCCTTTGTCAACGTATCAGCCACCATGTCCTTCGTCGGACAATAATCCAACCTGATCTTCCCCTCCTCAATCACGTATCGGATATAATGGAAGCGAATATCGATGTGCTTCGTTCTTCCGTGGTATTGATGATCGCGAGAGAGGGCAATAGCTGCCTGATTATCGGAGTTGAGTAGAGTCGGGGAATCAAGGATAGAGAGAGTGGGTTCGAAGACTTGAGAAACTAGGGATCGAATCCAGATTCCTTCCTTTGCAGCCTCGGTAGCTGCGACGTATTCCGACTCGGCAGTAGAGAGAGAAACTAGAGTTTGCGAGCGGGAAGACCAACTAACCGCTCCGCCATCGACCAAATAAACGTACCCGGTGATAGACCTTCTATCATCGTTCATGCTACCATCTGCGTCTACATATCCATCCAAACTAATTTCTCCACGCCCATAAGTTAAAGACCAATCCTTCGTGGTATTGAGGTAACGAACAACGCGTTTAGCAGCGTTCCAGTGAGCCATACCTGGATTAGTTACGAAACGAGCGAGAGTATGAACGGCGTAAGCGATATCGACTCTGGTGCCTACACAGGCATACATTAGCTTTCCAACGATCGTTCGGTAAGGTATATTCTCCATAGCTTTGGCTTCTTCGGGTGTCTGAGGAGATTGAGACGAACTGAGTCGGTTATTGGGATCCATGGGGATAGAGGTAGGACGAGCATTCTCTTGTTCGAACTCTTTAACAATGGACTCGATATATGCGCGCTGGGACAAGGATAGGGTGCGGTTGGTACGGTCACGAGTGACCTGGATTCCAAGAATCCAATGGATAGGTCCCATGTCGGTAATAGTGAAGGCTTCGCGAAGCTTAGCTTTGACGTGATCTATGAGAGCTGCAGTTGAAGCTATAATAGTAAGATCATCAACGGAGGCAACGATAATAATGAGTTGACCATCTTGGTGTCGATAGAACACCACTTGATCTACATCACATCTCTTCATGTTCAACAACTCCTTCAACGTCTTTCCAAACTTGATATACCAATACCGCCCACTTTGCTTGAGTCCATAGATAGGTCGCTTTAGCTTGAGTACGGTAGAAGACGGATTAGTGGAAAGGGGATAACCTGGAGGGTGTTTAATGTAAATCTGTTCGTTCTCGAGTAGATCGCCGTTGAGGTATGCTCCCTTAACGTCAACTTGATGGATCTCAAGGTCGTAACGTGCTGCGAGGGCAAGTGAGAGTCGAATGGATGATAAACGAGCGACTGGTGCATAGGTTTCGGTGTAATCGACTCCCCATTCCTGAGTAAATCCCTGAGCAACTAACCTCGCCTTATACTTTGCAACTGCCCCTTTCTCGTCCTTCTTCACCTTGAATACCCATTTACATCCGACTATATTCACATCTCTCGGCTTCTCTACGACTTCCCAAGTACCATGTTCCATCAAGTTCTCCAACTCCTCACGAATCGCCTTTTCCCATTTATCCCAATCGCTGGATCTCTTCGCTTCAGCTATCGTCTTTGGTTCAATTCCCTCGGATTCGGCTATGTCGGCTGCCATGGCCTGTTCAACGTACGTAGTGTCGGGAATGGAAGGAGGGGATAGTCCAGTAGGTAGGTGGGATCGAGTACCAGTGGTTCCGATGCCATCAAGGATGGTTCGAACGTATTGAGAGGGTTTTCGAACGCGTTGAGGACGGTCGGTATGGATTTGATCAGTAGTGGATCGGAGTTCGGGACGAGGTTTTGAATTGACGGAGGTATCGGAATTAATTTCGGGGTTAATGACGGTGACCTCGGAATCTGTTGAAGAAGCGGGATTGAATTGAGAATTGTATTGAGAATTGAGTTGGTAGCCGGATGTGGCTGTGCTCTCCCCCTCAATCTCGGATTCTTCAACTTCTTCAATCGCAAACACCAAGGAACGCTCAACCGTTACCGTCTTCGTTTGTTCCCAATAGACTCTATGACCCTTGCTCTGCCTCGCATCCTCTGTTCCCTCATTAAATCCGACCCATCTTCCTACTTTAACTCGACTTCCAAGCTTCCCAGTATCAGTGTCATGAACGTATACCTTCGCTCCCCATTCCGGAATCTTCGAAAGGTTAGGTTTGCGACCGTAAGCTAACTCGTAAGGCGTTTTCCCGCCTAGGATCCTAGTACCAGTTCGATTCTTCAACCAAACGGCGTGACGGATCGCTTCTCCCCAAAGGAACTTTGGTAAACCACTAGAGTGAAGCATGGCGCGGACACGTTCGAGTAGAAGTCGGTTGAGTCTCTCAGCGACTCCATTCTCTGCGGGGGTATCGTGGACAGTGGTGAGGTGAGTAGTTCCTGCTAGCTTTAGATAACGAAGGAACTCATCGCTGGTATACTCGCCACCAAAATCGCTTTGAAGGACCTTGACTACGGTCTTCATGTGAACCTTGACCCATGCTTCGTACATCTTGTAGGCTTCGAAGGCCTCGCTCTTTTCACGGAGCAAGTAGAGGTGAGTGAGTCGAGACATGTCGTCAGTGAAACAAATAAAATAGCGTTTCCGACCCTTCGATTCTACTGGCGATGGCCCCCACAAGTCCGAGTGCGTCTTGTCCCCAAATCCCTTTGCCAAATCACTCGCCCTTTGCTTCGGAACAGGTTTTCTCGCCATCTTTGCAAATACGCACGACTCGCATTGCTTCCCATCATCTATTAGATCCTCCAACTCTATTCCCTCGACAAAACCTTCCCGTACTAACTCCCGAGCTGCCTTCTTCGAAATATGTCCCATCCTCCTATGAAACTCGTCCAACGTTAGCTTTTCTACCGTTGTATAGGCATGTCCTATATTCCCGTCATCGACAACTCGATAGAGACCGTTAGACTTTGGTATATTGCCTATAACCCTGTCGTATTCGTTTCTGATTGTCGCATGTCCATCGCGGAACGTGATGCTATAACCGAGTTCGTCAAGCCGGCCAATCGAGACTAGAGTAGTAGCGAGTTCGGGTACGAATAGGCAGGAGTCGAGAGGGAGATAGGAGTCGTTTTCTAGGAGTAGGTGAGCGTTACCAATCATACTACTAGAGAATAGATTCTGATTCGCAGCACGAAAGGTCTTTCGAGCGCAAGGGACAGGAGGTGAAAGGAATATTCCAGCGTTCGGACTCATATGCATACTGCATCCAGAGTCGAGAATGAACGTGGAGGGAGAACGAATAGGAGCAGCCATCTGGCACTCGTAGATGCTAATGCCTTCGTCAGGGATTAGCCACAAATCGGGGAGAGGAACGAATAAATCGTTAAGAGATGGTTCAGCGCCTACTTCTCGTGCGCTGCCAACGCATTCTTCCACTTCTACTGTCTCTTCCCCTTCTAACTCCTCTTCCCAAATTCTATAGCCATGATTCTCGAGGTATAGACATGCGACTATCGCAGTCTGACCGGCACAACAAATCCAAAGTGCCTTCAAATGGTTCTCTCTCAAGACCTCGTTCTCCTCGATAATCCTTATCCCATCCGCTTCTAACCTCTCAAATTCCAACTCTCCATCATCATCCTCTTCTTCTAGTTCGACATCTCGTACTTCGGGACTATAGTTGCGAGTCATATACTCGCATACTGCCTTCATCCGGCCGTCGATCTCCTCCTCGGAGGATAAAGTCCCAACGACAATCTTGGTTCTGACGCCAAGTATATCGCTAACATCCGATAGTCCGTTGAAGATATCATCTTCATCCTCGAACTCGGTTCCTTCACTACTCTCGGACTCGTATTCAACCCATGCAGCGTATGCATGTTCGATTTCTCCATCGTCGAAGTCCAATTCATCCGCGACATGCGATTCAAGAGGTATCGCATTCGATCCAGTTGCTACGCTGGAGTTACCGCTATTCGAGTTAGAGGTATTGGAGTTTCCTCCGTTCGGCTGGCTCCTATGCCAAGCAGCTAGGTGATCGAGAGATCCGCACTCGTAACAACTCCTTCGATAGCCACCAGTAAAGTTTCCTCTGCCTCTAGCTCTTCCTCGACCTCTGTTATATCCTCGACTTCTCCAACCGGAACCTCTTGCGTTCGAATTAGATTGAGTCGACCTCGGAGGGTTATTAGGAGGTTGGGAGAGAGAGCTGTCAGATAGGAGAGCGACGTTATTAGAATGGGATGCGGGAGAGAGAGTAGATCTCTGGTCTCTGGACTTCGCATTAGAGACGGCTTTGGTTTGACGTTTGTCTTGCCTAAAGTCGTATTGTCTCTGGATGGAGTCGACGAGCTGGGAAGTAGGAATTATGATACCCTGTATAGCGCTTGATTCGATTAGGGTATTAATGAAATTGCGATACGAGTCTGGAATGACTTTAAGAAGGTGAGATCGCAATTCGCTATCAGATACCTGTCCTCCGGCGTCTTCGATTTCCTCTACTAGCGCCACATCCTCATCCAAAAATTCCCGAACGTTGTCCTTGTCCCCACACAACCTATTCTCCCAACTCGTTTTCATGTTCGAAATCGCCACTTCTGTCTTCACCTGTAATTCCTGGACCAAGTTGATCCATATATCGTATACTCGATTGGTGTTTCGAGTAACCTTTCGCAACATCGCGTCGCTGAGACAGTTAGTGAGTTGAATTCGAGCAAGATTCTCAAGCCTAGTCCAAGTGTTATAGACCTGGAGTTGGCTGAGGTATGTAGTAGCTTCGGGGTCGTCGGGATGGATAGGGGGAACAAAGTTTCGGAGGTAAAGATGGGCAACTCCAGCTGCCGAGTTGGCATTCTGGAATCGTTCTTTAAAGATCGCCCAGTTCTTTCCTTTGTCGTCGACTACTGGAACCTTGTGATAGAAGTAGTCAATACGGTTAGGCATGGAAGAGGAAGTAGGTTCGGCCGATTCGATGAATGCGCCACCAGCCACAGGAGTGGATCTAGTAGTAGCGGTTTCACGGATCCTAGCAGAAATGATGTTAGGAGTGGTGGAATCGGTACTAGTGGGCATAGGGGTAAAGGGGGTAGAACTTTCATCGCTGGGTTCTTCCTCGAACGAGACGTTGCCTCGAGCTCTCGAAGCGGACGAAGCAGGAGGGTCAGGAGGAGGATTGGGAGGATTAGCGGGGGCTGCTCTGGGAGGCATAGTGATTCACAGGGAGACGGCTTATGGGTCGAGCTTGCAGTATACGTAGTAGTAGCTTAGGGGGCGGGGCCCATAACCGTGGAATATGAACTCAGTAAGTTGTAAAGAATACAACGTCTTTATATATTCACCTGTGGAATATGAACTAAAGTAACGATAAGTAAACGAAAGTAAGAGAAAGATATAATGGGGCTCACCTCAGTAAGTTGTAAAGAATACAACGTCTGAGGTGCAGCTGTCCCAAGTAAGTAACTTATATACTAGGTATAGGAGTACGATCGAAGTAACTAAATGTCCGTAATGTATCGAATAAAGAAATGAATAGAAATACTAATGAAACCAGTACGTAGCTATACTACCAGACGAATCGAACGGCTTGAACAGTCCGTAAGTGAATATAATTAACCCAACAGTAAAAGCCTTCAGAACGTGAAGGAAGTAGTAAAAAGAAGAGGGCACTGGCAGTCGCTTTCGTACCTACAAGTAACCACATCTCTCCAAAAGCTCTAGTGCAGGTACAGTGAGTCTGGCTTCCTTATGACCTGAGTCAAATTGAAATATGAGTATGGTGCCATGCCCTATTAGTGACACAAATCAGTCAATAGTGGTATCATCAATTTTGTCCTGAAGAGCAGTGGAATAAAATGTGGCTTTGACCTCATAACCAGAAGTATTGATAAGCTGCTTTATAGTTTATAAAAATGATAAATAGAGGAGCTAAACAATCAAGTAGAAAAGTCAAGAGCCTGGTCAGATGAAAACCCAGTCTGCAGTCTATTTGCTGTGTCAGCCACTCTACCATCCACAAATATCATCTAGCTCAGACTCCAAGGTACAACTTCAATTACATTTCTCTCCACTTCAGTGCTATGGTTGATCCTCACTGCTGGAAAAGCTAGTTGAGACTCCCCCCCAAAGTCATGAACCCCAGATTTGGATGTTTGTACTGAAGCAAATTGGATTGATTGAGACAACGACATGTCATTCACACTGTCTGGCTTTTTGCTCTCATGTGCAACTGACAAGATGATCAGAAGTGGATATATGGCCTGTAAGTTTCGACTGTCAAGATTGATTTCCAAGAAAATAAGCACTGTAAAACTCACAACAAGTTCAGGCATTATTGCAAGATAAACTTCTTGAGCAATCATATTGCTAGATTCCTGTGTCAATCCAAGAGCAAGATAACCAACCTGCCCAATCAACACAAATATCAGTTTTATTGTTCGAACCTCATACTGTAATCATTACCCAAATTGCAAGATAAAGTAAACCTGATACTATCAAAAGCATCAGTATCTTTAGAACCTTAGTTGATGATTTATTGGTCAATCCTAGATTATCCTGGACACCCTGAAAATGATCCCTACAATTTTTGGGTTAGACTAGAAATCACTATCTATTTTGTCAACTTTACCATGCTTTAAATCCAATCAATGTTGTAGCAGTGAAATTTGTGAGAATCAAAGGGACAGCAACCATCATGACACTTGCATCTCCTCCACGGGTGTCAGGATTTTTTATTACTCTTTTAACAAGAAGGCCAGTTTCCAAGAATACACCCACTGGAATCTGATCAAAAAACAGTGTCATGATGATCAATAAATTCATACCAAAAGAACCCATCAAGCAGATTGACAATGCAATCTTGGCAGGCAATCTTTGTGGAAATAATACCCAAGCCCTCCAAACAACAACTATATCACCGATAGTATCATACTGCAGATGTTAAGAAAAAATGTTAACCCATGATGTTAATTTTATTTAGTGCCTCTTACACTTAGCCTGCTCATAGAATTGTTACCAATGTTAAGCCTTCTCATCAATGAAATACTGCTCCGTGGATTGTATCCTTCAAATGGAATCTGTAGCATGAAACCCTCTATCATCATGACCAGAGATGAAAAGGAAGCAAGGAACATCATAAATGTGACAAAAGATAAGGCAAGTTTTGCTTTGGACAGAGGGATACCCTGAGTCCTAAGTCTTAATTAGCTGCCTGATCTAAATTCCCAAATCATGAATACATACTTACACAAATATGCAGAGGACCGCAATTGAAAGTGTTCCCTGGACACCAAGCAGAAGAGAAGTTAGTGCGATTTCCAAAAACCATGTTTTGAACATTAGAATGTCGCCATCAGAGAGAGGCAGAGATGCTTGTGTTTGTTGGAGGGGCATAAGAATGGAGGTAGGTGGGGACTTAAACTTAAGGTTAAATGTGTTTGCAAGGCTTTTCTACATTGTAATTAGGCTGTGTTTGATTGGACCTATCTTTTTTTTGGCTTGTCCGAGCTAATAAAGCCCATCAAGCCACAAGCTGACCAGACTGATCATTTTACATCACAAGTTGAGTCTAGACCAATTTGAGTACAATGCAGCAATGATAAATATATGCACTGCCTCTTGCATATCTGCATGGTCCGGATTTTCAACCACTATTTAGT
This sequence comes from Dendrothele bispora CBS 962.96, assembly GCA_004369135.1. NCBI lineage: Eukaryota > Fungi > Basidiomycota > Agaricomycetes > Agaricales > Dendrothele > Dendrothele bispora. The sequence continues at coordinate 336,057 of ML179065.1, read as the reverse complement.
GATATTTATTTGCTCAGGTCAGGTACCATTCAAAGAATCCTGGAAGCTCATCACACCGCAAACGGAGAAAATTCCTCTCAGAGGAATGTTTCGGTGATATACGGCATATCACGTTTGGTAACATCATATATGATATAGCCAAGAATTTTTTGCAATTCAGTGAAGTTGAGACTCAGAATGAAAAATCGTGGATCATGATAAAGTACACTTGAGTTGAAACAATTATTGAAATATATTATAGCGGAAGAGATGAAAACAATACTGATTTATGTACGTTCAGTGCACCTGATGCCTTTTCCGATACAGAGTGTATCAGCCGGCAACAGTGAAATGATCTGAAAAGACAATTGTCACATCGGCTGCAATATGGTAACTGAATTGGTAGCTGGATTTCAGTTGAGGTGATAATTGACTTTTCAGATGCTATTCCGCCGATGCTGAGCCTTGAGTTGATACACTTTGTATCAAGACAGTTACAAGACATACTGAATGTACATAAATCATTATTATTTTCAACTCCTATGCTACGAAATGATTCAGCTGTTGTTTTCACTCAAGTGTAATTCATTGTGATTCAAAAGCTTTCCCGCTGAATCTCAAATTGACCGAATTGTGAGAAATCCTTTGTTGTATCATACACAATGTCAATATATCAAGATATATCATACACCATCGAAAGATTCCTCTGGAAGAATTTTTTCCAGTTCTGGTGTGCATTTCGCAAACCCTGAAAAGCCGCAACCTTCAAAATGACGTTGTTCCCTACTTAAAGAAGGAAATATGCCCTAGGGCTGGACTGAGAATCAAATATTATCAAATAGGTGATTTTTTTCGTCACTATATGCAGATCATTATGCAAGAGGCAGTATATCAACATGTCAGACTTGCAGCTTGCAGCCGAAAAGCTGGTAAAGCTAGCGCTACAAATTGTGTCATTCCACGATGGCCTATTCAGTCCGGTACTATAGGTAATGCTGAATAATTCAACCTGAAACGTGGAATACAAAGTTCTAATTTACGAGTAGATATCAAGATGGTGATACCTACATTCAGTAAACTCAGCTGCTTTATACTGGTTGATTTTAGGCAATAGCATCAGATCAAAAGAAGCTGAAGGAGGGCTTATTAGCACAGCTCAGCACTGATAGATCCCTCCAGCACTGGTAAGTGCCAGGCTCAGCTTTTTCTGATATAGGCAACATCAAATCAACACACAGGACCTCACAGACCCATGAACTATTATATTTTTGCTATCCATCACACTCAGTCCTTCTTGAAAGTGGGAAATATTTTCTTTCAAACAATCTGAGCTAAACCATCCTCCATTGCTCAAACATGTACCTCGTAGTACTTTCGGATAGAACTTTCAGTAGGGAATTCCCAGAGATTGATGGGGCGGTATGGACACATGAGCTCTTCGTGAATAACTGGTTCATGACGACTGAACAGAAGAAAACGGATAATAGCCTTTGACACATCGCAGCGTTGAGCATAATTCGAAACGGCCTGGACAAGGTCCCTGCACATCTCTTCATTACACTCGTCAAGACCATCGACGATAATCAGGACCGTGACGTTTCTGTGGCGAAGTGATGGAGCACGCAACGGCTGAAGAATCAACATGTCCAGTTGACTTGAGAGACCTTTCGAAAGGATAAGTTGATCGTTAGTGAGGGTGGTTTCTATCCCTTCTTGTACGAAAGGAAAGAGAGTTGCAAGGTGGTAGGCAATGGTAGGAAAGAAGTTTTTGTTGGTCATGAGCTCCTTGGAATTTCGAGAAAAGGCAAAGGTAGCAGCTCTTTTCAGGAATCGGTCAGCGATTGAACGAGCGATTGTGGACTTTCCAGAGCCCGCAGGACCGTAAACCCAACATATAACCCCTCTCGAAGTTTGCTGAGCCCACTCTGTGATCTCGTCCAAAACATACTCTCGTGGGCCTTCCAAGCATTTTCCGACGCGCTCGTTTTCAGCAGAATCAAATAATGCTGCAGTAGTGATCCGGTCTGCAGGAATTCCAAAAATTTTCTCTCGAGGTCCCAAGGTGATTTTAAATGGCAATACGCAGAGATGTAATGAGCACGTACCTAAACCACCGTTCTGATTGCCTCCAACATTGTTTATTATACTATTGAGGAAATAATTGTCGGACGGGTTTGGAAAAAAAGATGACATGCTAGTGGTTATACTCAGTAAACCTTCAGAATAGAAATAGAGGCTGTCTTACAACGCTAGAGTCTTTCAGATACGAACAGCTAACTCCGAGGTAAAGAAGTGGGGTTGGAACGCCAAAGCACTGCTAATCCCAAAGAGAAAGGATACCATATAATCCCGGAACGCCTATCCCTCACCCTACATGCCAGTGTGTCGAGCACATGTCAAGATCCATAGTTGACGAATCGATACGGTGACATGGATTATATCAACGAGGTGCTAATTCAAAAGTTCTACGTGAAAGAACAGCCCAAACGAGGCCTCAATAGCTCAGTCTGAATTACACGAAGCCGAAGGACCCTCATATTTAGATAGCTTCAGATGACAGCGGTATAATCGACATACGTAAGGTATCCAAACGAAGTTAGGTCATATTATGTGCTGGTGTACTCGATGGTTGTATACACTGAACTACGGTAAAATTGAAAGCAAGTAGTTCGTCACACACGACCTTGCGCATACCTCACATAAAAACTTACGATCCTACACAGGTAAAACGTTGAGGTGAAAAGATTAGACTCGAGCCAGTCATTCGCAAGAGTTGTGATGACAGTCGATCACACCGTCGGCGAATTTGATCGACTGTCATCAAAAGTTTGCAAGTGAGTGGTTCGAGTCTATGAAAAGATGCCAAAAGAACGATCTGATGCGTCCGGATTTCATAGCATGACGTCTGTCCTAGGGGACGTCCCCAAGGTGTTCTCCCGCAATTATGCAGTTACGATCGATAACGCTATTCGCATAAACGCTCGACAGGTCATCACGACAAGAAGTGCATTCACATCCCTCAGGCTGTCAAGAATGTATCGTTGACGAATCCACGGTCCAGGTAAGGCAGAAGAACATCGAATGAACTCCGTGCCAGATGACAATTGCGAGTGATGCCCCCGTCTCCGCCTCTGAGTCAGGAATAGATGAATGAATGCTTTTAATCAATCTTACAGCATTAGACCATATCTGCAACGCGGATTTTTCTAAGCTCCAAAATGTCGAAGAATAATGGTTAAACGGAAATGGGCTAATGCAAAATTACCATGGCGTTTGGTCAACCACCCAGCCCCACTTGAAGATTTTTGGGTGGGGCCTAGATAAATCTATATCGTTCCTCAATGAAAAACAACGACCAAAAATCCGTGTTGCAGATATGGTCTATTATTGAGCGATAAACATTAGACTGTGCTAGCAGTGTTTAAAAATAGTGGAAAAGTAGTTGATTGAATTTTATCCACACTTGATCATGAGGGTATAATTCAAATGGGGTTTTTGTTTTAGCGTGCGTAGCTAGAAGAACAAAAAAGTGAACAATGGCTCTGTTCAGTGTTCCGCCGACGCGGAGAAGCAAGGGATACATATCAAATGGCAAATGACGCTATGGCATCAGCGATCCGAGCTGTGCGGCAGGTACGAGGCTGCATTTACCCTTGGCGAGCAAGGAAAGGCATACTAGATGGATTTCTCCGTGGAAACCAGCGAGCTCATAAAACTCCAGCCTCGTAATACTATATCATGGGATCCCTGTTCATATTGTTATGATGGTATCATTGGGTCAGTGAGAGTGACTATAAGAGTCTCCACTGGCAAGTAACATGTCACTATTGCCTTTCCCCATCGCTTTCCAGAAACACAGCAAGTCCGAGCATGAGTACTAAAATTACACCTTTCCTTGCCGTCGCCATTCTCTTTGGCTTTTATCATTTATATATCTCCCTTCTCCGTTTGTTCAGACCCCGTCTACCTTATCCTCCTGGTCCAAGAGGCTATCCATTAATTGGCGATCTCTTCAATGCTATCAGTAACACTCATAAGGGATCTAAAGACATAAACCAGCACGAATGGGCAAGATACTTGGAGATGGGAAGAAAGTACAGCTCTGATATTATCCATGTCAACGTTCTCGGGGACCATACACTCATTCTCAACTCTGCTAAAGCTGCTACTGAGCTGCTGGAGAAGAGATCGGGTCTTTATTCTGATAGACCTCGTAAGTTTTATGTCTCTCTTTTGATTAATTAGAGACTAATGGTCGCTTATCAGGTTTGTACATGATGAGCGACTTGTGTGGGTGAGTTATCATGTTTCTCTTGTCATTGCCACGATAACGCAAAGTTAATTCTTTTTCTATTAAAATTAACAGATGGCATTGGAATCTCGCAAGTAGGAAACAGTATCTCATCGCAGCTTCATATCTTCATGACTAGAATTTATCTTCTTAGCCATGCCTTATTCAAACAAATGGAGGTCGGTCGGCTGTAAATCTGCGGATGTATGATGACACGTACTTAAACAGTTTCCTTTTCTAGACTTCATCGGAGAATATTTCATCAAGACTTCCAAGCGAAAGCTGTTTCGACTTATCACCCTTTCATTCTTCAGGCGACTTCAAATTTTCTGCGAAAGCTTGTACCCATTGAATATGATCCTTTACATGCTCCAGAAATCGAGCATGTAGACCTTGAATCCTATGTTCGGGAGTAAGCAAAGTCTGATTTTTCTTTAAATTGGAGTTAATCGTTGGTTATCACTTCCGTCCGGCTCCAAACAGTCATGCAGGTTCAATAATATTGCGTGTTGTTTATGGAATAACAGCCCAGGAGGATTTAAATGACTATGTTCGACTTGCGTATCTTGCTTCAGAAAGCCTTATCGCAACCATGAACCACGGCAGCTTTTTTGTTGATTATCTCCCATGGCTAAAATTTATTCCAGGTGAGCTTAGGCAAAGCTTGCATAATTGAAGGGAAGGCTTAAAATATTAATTCATAAATTAGCTTGGTTTCCAGGTGCCTCGTTCAAACAAAAAGCCAATACTTGGGCACCAATGGTATCCGATCTTGCAAATGGTCCTTGGAAGACACTGAAGTCCTCTATGGTAAAAGATAACTTTTTGTCAAGGCTTATAATTGAACTCTTGATTTATCCTCAGGCAAACGGAACGGCACTGCCTTGCTTTGCAACAAAAAATATGGAAAAATTCAATTTATCGAACCTTGACATAAATTCAATTGAAAATAGCAACAACTTGAACTCGGAACCAGACATGGAGGAGGTTATTAAAAATTGCTCAGCGATTGCATACTTTGGTAAGTCCTACTCAAAATAACTTTTAAACTCCTTACCTAAGTCTCACTGATCAAATGTGTAATTACAGGTGGATCAGACACAGTGTGTATTTCCTTATTTCCATCCATTTTAGTAATTCATCATCATTCACAAAAAATTTCTGGAATTCTAGACAGTTTCCCTTGTCATGTCATCTATCCTAGCCCTATCTCATCACCCAGAGGTACTGAAAAAGGCTCATGAAGAATTAGATAGGGTTGTTGGTCCTTCTCGGCTGCCTGAAATAGGTGATAGAGATGAACTTCCATACATAGATGCAATTATAAAAGAGGTTGAAAGAATATATCCTGTTACACCACTAGGTAAGTGAATCTTAGTGTCATTGAATCATTTACTCTACATCATTCTTTCTTCAGGTGTACCACACAGGGTAATTTCTGATGATGTTTATGAGGGATATTTTATTCCTAAAGGTAGAGAAAGTCTTCAAGCCTCCAAGCTTAGAGTAGGTTATTGATATGATCTCCAACAGGGACAACTGTGGTTCCCAATGTTGAGTGGGTATATCTATTGAGTGCATCCTTTCAGAGCTAATGTTTCTAAATCTCAGAGCAATCCTTCACTCTGAAGAGCTCTACCAAGACCCCCTTAAGTTTAACCCAGATCGCTTCTTGCGGAACGACAAAGATTCAGAATTACCTCCTAACCCCGAGCTATTTTCATTTGGTTTTGGAAGAAGGTCAGAATCAAGACCGCTCTGGATATGTGTGAATATCTCAGTACTGATTCATATTCTAGGATCTGTCCTGGGCGACATTTTGCCCTAGACACTGCATGGGTTCTTATTGCTTGCCTGTTAGCTACATGTGATGTAACCAGACCCCTTGAAGAAAGCCAAAAAGGGTGCAGAACACCTGACCCTGTGCTTGATTATTTTGACGGAGAGATTGCGTAAGTGACATTTACTTCTTAAGGCTAGATGCGTTGATAAGTTTTATTTGATAGCCACCCAAAGCCCTATAAATGTCGAATTGTTCCCCGCTCAATCACTGCTCTAAATCTCATGAAAGCTGGTTACCCATCTGAAAATTAGATGATGTAAAAATCCCTGGTCTTACATATTTTTAGTGTTACATACAAATTTCGCTTGAACGTGACCCTTCTGACCCCAATTCCCTCGCTCATATATAAGAAAAGCCCATTCTTTTTTTCCGGCAGATCTACCCCAGAGTCAGGGCTGGGAAGCTCGTCTGTGCAGGGGATGAGTGGTCCCGGGAACGATGATGTACTTAGCTGCCATCGGGATGCTTCCCGGACCCGGCGTCCAGATCTTGAGACAAGTCCGGTTAATAGATTCCTCCTCCTCCTCCTCCTCCCTCAATAAAAGATTCCGGAAACCGTTAAAAATGAAACTTCAATCCGGTGGCTTTGTTACTGCTGCTTTGCATGCACAGATGACTGGCTCGATATCGCAGAGGATACTCGAAACCAATTACTCCGATGATTTCACCTCGACCCCCACGATACCGGCGGCAACGATGCGCTCCAAACTGCGATTCATTCAAGTGCCAAAAAATTCTGATAATTATACTCTCAAAGACTTCTTCCCTCTAGGCTAAGTACATGGATTGTAACGTAAATGATATATTGACTGGGGAAGAAATGTACTTCTCCATGTCTGGAGAAGGCTTTGATGCATGTCGCCTACTCGTTTACACCAAATGGGACGAGAAACTGGTAGTTGCTGTTGGTCTCAGCAAACGTGGAGAACCATGGATTGATCACCCTAATTTTTCTACAGTTGAAAAGAAGGCACTCGAAGAGATCTGGAAGTCCTGTCATGAAAAAAGTTCAAGAGCGCAATTCAAGGGAAACTCTTCATATTCAGATCATTACTGGACAACTCATATCCACAGAAACGTCGGTCTCCAGTTTGCTTCTCATTCTCTCCAATTTTGCGGAAATACTAAGCTTTCCACTGTAAGTTTGCATTTTTGGATTAACGTTTCTATTTATATTCTGAGTCATTTTTAGATCTCTCGAATGCTTGATGAAACTCGACTATGAACGTGAATTGAGTTTTCTTCTGTTTTCCGTCACGTTTTGCTACTTATTTATTGGAAATCATCCTTCCCTCCACCATGTCCTCCTGTTTTACATGTATCAATCACATCGTATGCTTGTCAAATCAATCAACTTACTATGCCTCATCGAAAATCCATTACCCTGTCATTCTTGACCTCCATCATGCCTTGGTTCTTACTTCATATATCTACGTAGTCATAATTCCTCGATGTACTGTGCCTATCAACCAACAAGTTACTAATCAGTATGTGTGTCAATGTGTTTTGGAACCCTGTCTCTTGAAAAGGAGGGAGAAAGAGGTGCGAATTGGGATTAAGATTCAAAGGAGGCCTGAAACTAAGTAAGTTCTTGCATATACTCACATAAGAGTTCCCCCACTGTCTCCCAGTTTATAACGGTTTAGAGTATATGCTTAACAGTTCATAACCAGTCGCCTTTTTCTCCGATCCCTAAGAGTCCCTATTCACAAGTCTAACGCAACTCAAACGGGCCGCTGAAGACTCTTTGCCTAAACATTCAAAATTTCGGGCCAGAAACCCTATTTCGAGAGACATTGCCACTTTTGGGTACATATACACGCTCAAATGTGGCTTTAAGCGACTCTTGTTCTGTCAAGGTTCTTTCAATTTATCTACTTATACCACACAAATGAGTAACGTTGTCGATACCTGTCCAGGCCTACCTTGCAAAAGTGGCGGCTCGACTGGCCTTACTCAAAAAATTCAACATGCCCCTAATCCACATGAGCCCCTGAAGCTGTCTGCGGAACCTTATAATACCTCACAAGCCAAACCCCAATTCCCTAACAACCTTGAACCCGAACCTCCACCTAGATTTTCACTGTTTCAAACTCAACATCTACTAGCATCATGTCTGTTCTTCAGTCCCTTCTTAGGCACTTCAGCTTTGACTTTACCAACCTCGAAATCGCCGCCGAAGGTCGTCTCCAGCTCGTGCACCTCATCCAGGAAACGCCCATCGGCAAAGTCTACTCTGCATTCGACCACAGAGCAGACCGGCCTACCTGGTACGCAATACTCTGCATTATGAAGCTCGATGACGATCTCCTCGACGAAGGTGTGGTCAACGGCCTGGAGCTGCTGAGAAAAGTGTCAAGTCCAGATGTCGTTGGTCCTTGGAGTGTCTATGGTGAAACCATCTGCGAGGTAGAGTTCGAGTTCTTGGTCATCGACTTCCTGGATGAATTCCTCCACTCGTCGGGCGGCTCAATCTCATCTGGGTCAGACAGCGGGTGTCATAGCCTTCTGTCTTCGTCACGATCCCTGGACGACTTTGAGCTTGCCAACGACCGCCCTGTGTATCACAAAGCTTCTGGCCCTTTAACTGGGCATACAGCCGTGAAGTCAGGGAGGGAGAGGAATTTGAAGGGAATTTTCCGTAAAATTGCTAGACGAGTTCAAAAACTGTTGTAAGAGCCGCCAATTTAGGGGCTCCGGTGCGCTTTGCTTTATCTCATGCTTCTGTTGCTTGTGTCTCCTATCTTGTCATTTTCATTTTCTAGATTTTTTCTTTTCTTTCTTTATACCCTGCGGACGGCAACTTGTGGACTTCGCTGCCTTTTTTTCCCCTTTGGACTTTTGGTACTTGTTTGACATGGACAGATTTAACTGCTTATGTTTCTTGGACTTTTTTTTTTGTATACTCTACGGACGGCAACTTTTACGGACCTCGCTTTGGACATGGACAGACTATATTGCTTTTGCTTTCTTCTTACGGATGGCACATGCTGCCTTTTTGGACTTTTGGACCTTGCTATATTATACTTGAATGAATTACGGACCTCGATGTGTTTGCATGGACTTCGGGCTTTCGTTTCTTCTACCACTATACCCTTATGCTCTCCTTTTATGCTCTCCTTCTATCCTCTATGCCTCTATGCCTCTATGTTATCCTTCTATGCTCTTCTCCCTCTATGCTCTCCCTCTATCCTCCATGCCTCTCCTTCTATGCTCTCCTCATTCTATGCTCTCATTCTATGCTCTATGCCTCTCCTTCTATGCTCTCCTCCTTCTATGCTCTCCTCCTTCTATGCTCTCCTTCTATGCTCTATGCCTCTCCTTCTATACTCCTCGTTCTATGCTCTCCTACTTCTATGCTCTCCCTCTATGCTCTCCTCTTATACTCTCCTTCTATGCTTCTCCTCTTACATCCCCTGTCGTTATCCTCGCCCTTCTATCGTTCTCATGTCATCGTTGTTTGCTTTCTCTGCTTGTTTCCCTTGATTACTCCCCCTATACCGGTCGTGTTTGCTATTTCGTTTTCTCTTCCCTTCCTCATTCTCATATGCTTCTTTTCCTTGCTTCGTTTCTCCTCTTCATTTTTTGTTTCATTTTTCTCCCAGTCTCCTACCAACGCGGCTGGTGTGCGTAAGGCCGATGCAAAACATCGCCACATTGAACCTTATTTTCAGTGTTCAATTTTTTTCTCTCTTTCGTCAAGATGATTCTTCTTTGCTAACGAACGATTCATTTTTCTGCAAGTCAGCGTCGGTCCGGACCGTACTATTACCCCGAAAAAAACGGGCTTTTCTCTCATTGAAGGTCCAAGACTTTCTCGTTTTCGATTGGATATAGGAAAGCGGAAAAGATGCCGGGGAAGAGATGGAGGAGTTGAGGTTATTAATCAGAGGAACTGGTGAAGTTTTTTAAATAACTGTTTTGCGTAGGGGTTTGGATTTACTTTATTCTTTTAGATTATGGATAGGGTCCGCTCAGATTCGAGAATGAAGGACACGAAGAGGTTTTCAGGGAGGCAGCTGGTGTGTCCGGTGAAGAAGGGTCCATGGGGATCTGTAGGTTCGGACAAGAAGGAGACGTAAATGCATGGGGATATTTTGAATATCCAGGTGAGGCAACATTTTTCTCCCGCCACAATCCGAGTGGATTTTCTCTAACGCTCAGGGTTAAGTTTTCACTGTGCTTCATCTTTGCAGAGGTCCAAATTTCGCTTTGTATCTGGAATAAAACTTTTAATTGCGGTTACGATGCAGAAAATCATAATCATCTTAGTTTGAGTGTAGAGATTGGATGTGCTCAACACGTCTGGTGGCGAGTAGAGTATAGTAGATCATTTTCAAATTCGGCGCAAGAATGTAGAGCTGGCGCGTCTGCCAGCGAATGAATGAATGTCAGAGAAGAAAATCTGCTTACAAAGTTACAACTAAGACAATGCGAACAACTGCAGAAGGTTTTCGGAAACAATTCGAATTTACGATGGCGCGGATGGCAGATGGGAAGTGCAGCCTGAGCGTTTGTGTAAGGATTGAAAAAATATATCTGATTAGACCGCATTCGCTGGGAGATATACTGCAACTCCACAATGAAGTTTGAAAGTGGGGTTAGAGAGAAATAAAATGGAGCATAAAGAAAAATGGAAAAGCGGATCGAATTGTACCTGGTTACTTGCTCCGAGCTCGATACTACATCCTCTACAAGTCCGACAACGAAACAATGGATGCGTGACAACTAGTTCTTCATTCAGTCCACAAACCTCCGCTTTCTCATCAACAAATCCCCACGATATTAGGTGCCTAGATCTGTTCGCAAAGAAGTTATGGTCATTCACGATATTGGGCCACATACCTTGTATCTGAAGGGAGGGTGTTTAGGGGCATCAGTAATCTTGGTTATCGCCCCACCAAAGCCCCACTTGAAGACTTTCAGAGCAGGTCCTAAATAGATATGAAATGTTTCTTATGGAATAAAAACATCGATATATATCGCAGCGAATGCGGTCTATTTTTTGAAGCAATTTTTTTCCCGTAAGTCTCCTAGATCGTCAACTCTTCTTACAGTGAATTGGTCTTCTCTGAGCCAAGTGTCACTTACGATATGCTGCTTACGCATGAGAATATTTCCACGCCACATGCGTGGGTGCCAGTTGGCAGTCGGGCACTTGAAACCGTTAGCGGTTACACTAGCGACCCAGACCAGTGTTGTCCGTTTTCCTTTCCTTCGTCATCGCCGTCGTCGCCTTCGTTGTCGTTGTCGCTGTCGACTAGATATCTCAACTTTCGTTTCTCTTCTTCAAGTCTTTCAAAAATTTCCTCACTTTCACTTGAATGAAGAAAAATGGACTCTGACCGCAAATCCACCGTTTCCTCCTTCTATGGGAGAAAAAACTCTATGGATGCTTTGAATAACGATTTCCCTTCTCCTTCGCTTTCTGAGAGGGATAGGTATGGACAACAAGGAGGTTACGGGAGAGGTGCAGCAGGAGGAGGGGGAGGAGGGGGAGGAGGAGGGAGAGACGATGCCTCGTCGTTCTTCCAACCCAATGCTGACTTCTCCAACAACGCACCCCGTAGCTCGAGGCCAGTAAACTCTGCAGGGTACAACAGAAACTCTTTCTTTTTCGCTGGAAGGGAAGAGCCTCTCAAAGGTGGAAGGGATGAAGAAGAGGACGTCGGTGGAGGTGGAGCGGGAGGAGGGTTTGATATATATGCAGATTTCAACAACGCAGGGCCCAAGTATAGTACATCGTACAATTCGGACGGGTGAGTTTACTCAAGCCTTTTTAAACTCTTTCTTCAATTGCCGTGGACTGAGAGAAATGACGAACTGCTTGTCGTCATGCCAGATATCAAGCTCTTCCAGGTGGTCATGCCAACTTTCCACAACCAGGCTCTCCTACCCCCGGTACATCTACACCCAAAAACGAAGGAGACGCTACATACTCTTCACCTTTCGATGGAGGTGGTCAAGTCGAGCTCGTCACTGTCCCAGCCCTAGGTCCCGAATGGAGAAAAGAAGAAATGAAGGGAATGACGAAGAAAGCAAAGAGGGAGAAAAAGAACGACAAGCGGAGGGAAGCATTGAGAGCTTGGAATCGGGGCGAGAGAGGGATTTGCGGGAAGTGGTTCACGAAGAGGATGTTGGTGGTTGTGATGTTCGTCACTTGCGTGGTGTGCGTTTTTTTTTCAACTGTTGCTCTCTGAGTTCTCGGTGGACTGAATAATGCTCTCATAGTATCGGCATAATCCTCGCCTTCACGGTTCCTCGTGTGCCCTCGTTTTCTTTCAATTCCGACCACCCTCTGGCGAACGCTACAGGTGACTGGGCCGATGCCGTCCCTATCCATTTCGAACGTCTCCCAGCCAACTTCACTTTCCCCGCCTTTGCCGACCTGCGAATCGACACTGGGAACAACTACCTCCCTCTTCATTTCAACAACCTCATTGCGACCGTCTTGGATTCCGAGACGGGGAAAGAGGTCGGTCATGGTGATTTGGGAAGTTATACGATTCCCGCGAAGTCGTTAAGTGAAGTGCTCGTACCCTTAAACTTCACGTATACTGCCGTTAATTTCACTGACCCTACATGTGAGTGTCAAACTCTCGTTATATTGTCCGAGAGAGGAGAGGCTAATCGTTGATGCCTGTCTCTAGGGGAAAATTGGCATGACGCATGTCAGAATGCGGCTGTAAGCCAGGGTGGTGTTCGACCTGGTGCGTCTTTTCGTTGTTGGTCATGGGTAATATATCTAGTCTCACACTTATTTTCTAACTCGTAGGCCTCAACTTCCGTCTCGTGATCGAAATGCATATCGCTGGCTTGGTCGGTACACGCTCCGCCTCTACGCAGGTCGCTAACGCTGCGTGTCCGATCGAGTTGCCTCAGAATGCTGGTTAAAAGGCCTACGTGGTATTAGTGCGGCCTCTCTTGTGATAACACATAGTATGCGGCCGTATCGTTTGGACATTTCGTGATTTGGTCTTTCCGTGGACATAGTTTGGTTGATACATTGGCTGCTTTCTTTTTTTTTCTTTCTAAAACCCTCTATTATTCCTTTTTACGCACACATACATATATATGACCACGTATGACGGTTTTAATCCCTTGATCTACCTCGTTACCTACCTATTCTCTTTATTCTTACCACTCTCCGAGTTCTGGATGCCGTATACGTGCGTATGGACTGACAGACGCTTTAAACACATTCCGCTCTTTTTTCGCTGCCGTTCCTTACTCACCTGTGTACTAAGTACTTGCAATGGATTTCTCTTTGCCTTTCGTCTATCACCGGGCTAGCCTTGACAGGCGCGATGCCAACAGTTCCAGACACAGCCAGGTTGACCGTGACGGTACAGACGGATTACGTAATCTGCCCTGCCCTTGCACATAACAGCAAACAAAGACGGTCTGGTTTTGTGAATTATCTGTGATTATTCTCGTCTATTGTCCCATCCCTCTCGTCACTCGGTACTCTCTCAAACTCTTCCCAGAAGCTCCCAGCTCATCTCTCCCATTTTCTCTCATTTTCCCCAGAATTTTCCTCGCCTCTAAAAGTCATGAATCGACAAGGTATGTGTCGTCTTCTGACGGGCTGCTCCAAAGAAAACTTTGGAAGTTGATGAGAGAAGGAAAAATAAAGCTAATTACACGTTTAGGGCAACCTCAACAAAGACCACCGAGTCTCGGTCCCAATCCCGTATTGGCAAATCAATACAGCGTCAGGTCGCCTTTCTACATGCCACCCGGGCGAAACGTCGGTGTTCTTGGAGGAGGATACGTGCCCGGTATCCAACCCAACAGTCATAGAACGCCCAGTCAACAACAACAATCGCAACAGCAGCCACAACAACCGCCGACACCGTTCATGCAACAGAGAACGCAGGGGACGTTTCCTTTTGGAGCGGGGTTAGGTCAACATCAGCCTTTGCAACAACAACAGCAGCAGCAGCAGGTTCAGCAGCAACAACAACAGGCGCAGGCACAAGCGGCGGTACAGGGATTGGCACAACAACAGACGAATGGATCAACGAATTCGTTACCACCTCATCTAGCCGGGACACCGAACCTACCCGGTGCTAATGGTGGAGGAGGAGCAAGTGGAAATGGAGGAGGAAACCAATCAGTATCGTCTACGTCAGAAGTGGGACTGGATCCGAACGATTTCCCAGCGTTGGGGTCTACGTCTGCGAGTAGCAACAGTAACAACGCCAACAGTCATAATAATGCTAACAACGGGTTCGCTGGTGCCGGAGGTGTTGGGAATAATGGGACGAGTTATGCGAGTCAGGCAGGGACAGGTGCTGGTGGACTGGGTACGGGAGCTGGGTTGGGAGCTGGAAGTGGTAGTGGAGCTGGGAGTACGAGTCAGCCGAGGGACTTTACGCCTGATGATTTCCCGGCGTTGGGTGGACAGACGGTGGCGACGAGTCAAGGTGCAACGGGAGGTGCGGCCGGAGGAGATTCGCATTCGCACCCTCCAGGGTTAAATGGCTTTGATCATCCGCAACAACAACATCGGCAGAATTTATTAGGAAGCTTGAGCAATCTACAGCAACAGGGTACACCTGGGATGTTGAATTTGGGTGCACAGGCGAGGAGTGCGTTTGAGGCGGATAAGAGGGTGAGTGTATGTGCTTTTTCGTCTCATAATTTTTCTTATAAAAGTTTTTTTTTCAGAATAACTACGCACTAAAACTAAATCCTAACGCACAAGCACCGTGGAACTCGACATCTCCTAGTTCAGGTTTGGGATTCTCGAATAGCAGTCCTTCAACACAACAAAACGGTACACATGGATCGACAACGGGCACACATCTGAACGCTCCTCCCGGTGTACCTCCTCCCCAATCAGCGGGATTCGTGTCTAGTCCCAATCCCAACGGTGACTCTTCTCAACCTCAAAACGCTTCAACAGCAGCGATAGCACCGTCAAATCCCAACGCAAATCCCAATCATACAACACCTCCCAATCCGACAACGACGGGTATCAACCCTGTAGTTGCAGGCACTGCTGCTGCTGCAGGAGGCGCTATTGGGGGTGCAGCAGGACCCAACTCGACTCAGAACCCTTCTTTACCTTCCTCTACTGCGCATATTCATCAACATCCACAAACGCCAGCTCAACAGATTTTGATGAGTGCTGCTGATCGATGGGGGCTGTTGGGGCTTTTGGCGATGATCAAGAACGCTGGGACAGACGTAGACGGAGGGCTGTCTTCTATTGGAACGGATTTGGGGACTATGGGATTGGATATGGGGTATGGGGGGTGAGTTCCTTTTTGTCTCGTCCTTTTCATTTGACCAACCCGAATGTTCGTTTTTTTTTCCTTCAGGAGCCTATACTCGACATTCATAACTCCCTGGGCCGACCAATCAGCTGCACATACCGTCGAACCCGATTTCCATTTACCAACGTGTTACAATGTACATCCTCCTCCACCTGGACCGAGTAAAGCCCAAGCGTTCAGTGATGAAACGTTGTTCTTCATGTTCTACTCGACTCCGAGGGACGCACTACAGGAAGTTGCTGCGCAGGAGTTGTATGTCTTTTTCTATCGCTTTCTGTGCGCTGAAATATTTTGAGACTCACTTTCTTTGCCCCTGTAGATGGAACCGTAACTGGCGTTTCCACAAAGAGCTCCGTCTCTGGATAACCAAGGAATCCGGCTCTGCACCTTCTCAAAAGGTCTTGGGAGGCGAGTCTGGGACATACACGTACTGGGATCCGGAGAACTGGACAAAGGAGAGGAAAGACATGACGGTGCTCTATGTGGACCTGGAGGAGAAGACGATGCCGGCGTTCTTGCAAGGTCCCGGGTTGGTACCTATGAGTCAGCTACAGCAAGGTCAACAAGGGCAAGGACAAGGAGGTGCTATGGGACAAGGAGGTGTTGGGGCAGGAATGGGAGGTGCAGGAGGGCAAGGCGGGATTGGAGGTGGTGTTGGCGTTGGTGCTGTAGGCGGAGCCGGGCAGAGGGGCTCGTTTCAGGTTGGAGTGGCAGCGGCTTGAGTTGTTGTATAGTTGATGAATCAGGTTATGGCTGTCTCTGGTTGTGGCGGTGATCATTCTGTTCTTGAAGGTGTTCTATTTCTTCCGCTTTTCTTTCTCGCTTTCTCTTTTTCCTCCTCCATGTTTTAGTGTTTTCAAAATTTCCGTTATTTTTTTCATTTTCGACCTTTCAGATCCTTCCCCAATCATTCACTCAATCTCTCGATCGATCAATTACTCCATCCAATACGCACGTACGAATGAACCAATGAACGTTTTTCTGTCGTTACCTGACCTCATACATACTCTTCCCTTATTGTCCATCTCGTACTTTGTCCTCGTGTTTTTTTTTCTTGCTTCGCTTCCTCGCCCTTCTCTGCTTTTTCTGAGTGACTGTGTTACTGTACTCTACCTAAAAAAGTGTGTTTTCATTCCTGATGTCCAAACCTTGAATATGTGAGCCTTTGGAGCGCGTGACCTCCACATGCCGTGAAGCGATTAGGGCGTTAGATCATGATGTAAGAAGAGCTTTTTTATCTAATCTTTGAAGCTTTTTCAAAGACAGACAGCTCTAAAATTCTAAAATTGCTGCCGTTTCCCAGTTATAAGGGGAGGTGGGTCTCTTTCCTAGTTAACCGTATCCTGTTCTGCTCTAATCTGTTCTTAACTTGTCTGCTGCACCTCTTTCTGACCAATGCAGCCGACCTACTACCACCCTACCTATCCCTTTTTCACCTACATGTCAACTAGCACGGCTCCCAATCTCGACAACAACGTAGACAACGATGAAAATAACTTTGCTCTCCCTCGTCTTGCGCGCATCGGACACGCGGGGCATGTCAAGAGGTGTCTTTCTGGTCTACCAGATTCTCAAGTTGATCTCGATTCCTCAAGGTGTGTACACTTGGTGTTTTCTCGGACCTCTTCCTCTAGAACGATGTAAAAATACTCAAATTTTTCGAAATCGATACTGAAATATACTCTGGAGACTCGCGATTGTGTTTTACTGCATAGGAAGCCTTGACCTGTTAGGTCTCATACCTGATAAAATCGCTCAGGGTGATTTAGACATGTGGAGAGAGTGGATATGGGGACAATATGTATGTACGTCCACGGGTGCTTTTCTCATTTCGCTCTCTTCGTCCTCGTGGCGTAATGACCTTACGTTCTTAGCTGGTCCGTATGGTTCGGGATTTCGTCCCAGCCCGTTCATGGCTTTCAGTACGGGCGGTCCTTCAACGTCAACCTCTGGCTCAAATGACCTTTCCACCTCCTCATCAAGCTCCGACCCCAACTCCACAGACGCCCCACATATCATAATGACTTACACTGCCCTGATTGCGCTCGCCATCCTTCGAGATGATTTTAGTCGACTTGATAGACGCGGTCTCGTCAACCTCCTTCGATCCTGTCAGAGACCCGACGGGAGTTTCAAGACTGTACCGGGAGACGTGGATACGGAATCGGATTTGAGAACGCTGTATTGCGCGTTCGTTATCAGTAGTTTGTTGGATAATTGGGAAGGGGTGGATGTCGCGAAAGCGCTTGAGTACGTGAAAGGATGTAGGGTGGGTTATTTCGATCGGTCTCTGGTACTCATTGTCTGCCTTGCGTTTGGCTTACTTCAACATGCAATTTTGACAGACGTATGAAGGAGGGTATGGTATTTCGACAGGGTTCGAAGCCCAGGGTATGTATCTTCCAGCCACGTCTCCTATATCTCTCCCTTACTATCGCTATCTTAACTCTGTTGACCCTTCCATCATAGGAGGACCAACCTATATCGCGTTAGCCTCCATCTATCTTGCTCCTCCTTCCCCGCCCGCTTCTTCTCCAAAATATCGCCTAACACGAGAAGAAAAAGACAAAACAATCTCATGGCTAGTTCGGATGCAAGACCCGTCTGGAGGTTTTTGTGGTCGGACGAACAAGACCGCCGACGCGTGTTATTGTTTTTGGTGTGGAGCCGCTCTCAAGGTGAGGGTCACGTAGCAGTCTATTTCCCTTAATTTCTTGGTTTTTCGGTTTTTTCGGTTGTTTGCTCGGGTTTCTCTTTCTTTCTCTTCGTTTCTCTTCGTTTCCTTTTTGTTCATGAAACACTCCGAGGGAACATTCATTTCTTCGACCCTCCCCGACCACGCGATAGGTACAACTCGCGATCGCTCCCTATGCGGCGATAGTCGCGTCGTGATCTGTGGACACATATACATACGGGAAGGAAATACTCTCTCAGCTCAATCTCACCGATATTTTGCCTGCAATCTATCAGTATCTGAACCATACAGGTTTTCCAAGTTCTTTCTTATTCAATTCCTTCCCTCAGTTCCCTGGTTCTCTATCAATACCATCGTATCTGCGTGTATTTTCCGTGTTTCCTTCTTCGTCATCCTTGTTTGGAGAGGGGAAGGTGGATACGTTCGTCTGCGTCATTTTCAGCATCAAATCGGGGATCAATACCGCAGACCATAGGGTCTAGATACGCGGTATTTGGATTAGGAACCTGTTGACTGGTTTCTTTTATCCACTGCACAAATTATTGTGTTTGCGTCCTGGATTGAGTTTCCGTGTCTTTGGGTTCGGGCACCGGTTTGTCGAAATTGAACGTATGTACACGGTGTCGTGTTATATACAGTCAGGAACCCAAGTAGATGCGTATGAACTCCCCTAGTATCTGAAAGGAAAGAAGAAGTTGGAATGGGATGGGACCGGGATCGGTAACGGGATCACATCGTAGAGTTTTTGAAACACAGGGCTTCTTGTCGATTGTTCTAGTTCGTCCTTCCCGAGGACTTCGTCAATGGTCTTTGTCAAACTCGGAAGCCGACCTTTGTCTTTTTTCTTCTTCATCGTCTTCGTTCGGTGGCTCTTCTTTCCGTCTTTCTTTCCGTTATTTCCGAATCATCTTTTCGCCTTTAACACAAAAGGAACATACCTCTCATTTCTTCGATATACTCACGCGCACGGACTGTACAGATTTTAGGCGCGGATCACCTCGTCGACTCTCGAGCTCTCGTAACCTTCTTAGCGGATTGTCAGTTTAAGTATGGAGGGATCGCGAAGGCACCTGGTGAACATCCAGGTAAGTCTTCTTTCCAGGGAGGCCTTTCTTCCTTTATCATCCTTTCCTTTTTGCTTTTGCTTTTTTTCTGCGTTTTTTCCATTCCATCTGTATTTCCATATTTTTTCTCTATTTACTCCTCGGGGTCTTCAAGTCGACTTATTCAAATACCTCGCCTCTTATTTATTTACATGCGTTTTTGCATGTAGATGTCATGTCCTATGTCGAGACCGAAGCAGAGAAACTTATGATGTTTTCTATGACGCAACTAAACTTCTGTCTTGTTCCTGATTTGTGAATCAATTTTGTTCCTTCCGAGGTCTCCCTTCTTCGTTTTTTTATGTATCATTCGATGGGTGTTCCACTTTCCTTTTTTTATGTATCATTCGATGGGTGTTCCACTTTCCTTTTCTACCTGTCATCTCTCATTTATCTGTCTTTGCCCTTGATTTGGCTTGATCGGCCTACGGTCGTTTAACGCCTTGGTTTATTTCTACCTCATCGGTATCAACTGCACCCGGTCTGAATTGTGGCTGGCGTCATCTCATCTATGCTTATTTATTCATCTTCGAGTTATCCATTCCCCCGGTGTTTGACTCGCGATTACGACTTGCTTGTTGGCTCGTGGTACGCTACATCATACGTATGGCTAGATGAGATGGCCTTGATGACACTTTCATTTTTTTTCTGTCATTTTTCTTTTTCAAATTTGTTCATTTGGTTGTTTGTTCAATTGTCTGGATGCTCGTTTCGTCTTACTTTTGCCATCTATCTTTATCCCCTTCTCTACTCCATGCCTCATTCTATCCTTTTACCAGATCCATACCACACCTACCTCTCCCTAGCCGCTCTATCCATGTATCCACCGCCTTTCTCAAACGCGAACGAGAACAACAACGCCTCGTGGATTTTTGAGCCATTGGATCCGTTGATCAATGCGAAAGAGGAGACAGCGAAGTGGGCGAGGGAGAAGGTTAGGGGATTGAGGTGATTTGATTTGATTGGTATGTAAGGAATTGTTAGGGGTAGGAGGTAAGAGTGTAAGTTGGGACTGGAATCTAGAGGTAGCACAAGAGAGTGAGGAGTTGGTTTGTCTTTTTGTGTAAGGTTGTAGGGTGGTTAGGATCAGACAGACCTGGAGACTTTTTGATTTTGCCTTTTTTTATATACGAACGAGCATGGAAGTGAGGTGGTGAACTCACATGTGTTGAGAGTTGTTTAAAATTTCGAGTATTGGTGTTAGAGACGAGACGTACTTCGTAGTACTAGACTCAAGCCAGTTGCCTAAGTGAACCGGCGTCGTTTGATGAATCAAAGAGCCGGACGCGGCTTATCAGCCCGCTTTTCGCGTTGATCGACTGTCATCAACGCCGGGCCGATTAAAGCCGACTGGGTTTGAGTCTATCATAGTGGCTTCCTGTTTGTTAAATCACGCCCGCCAATCCATCCGGACCGTCCAAAACCCTCTAGTTTGGATATGTGATCATCTTCCCCAATCTACTTCAAGTTGCCTGTTTCGGGGAAAGCTATGAGACCAAAGATCATTGACTGAAGTAATGCTGGTGTAGTTTAAACTCCATCCAAGTTTGCAAGTGAGCCCATGAGTGGGCAGCTTGTTGGTATTATCTTTTGTATTGAAGAAGGTAAATTCTTTCAAGTAATCATTTATATTTTCCAAGGTACTGTAGGAGGATCCAGTGTAAGTGTGAGCCATACACCAACCTACTCCCACCAGCTTGAAGAGGACACCCGAGGATGACTGACATCTACGTCGTAAGAAATAAAGAGGATAGCGGTAGGCTTGGTTAAACACATTCTTCATAATTGGTCTGTCGGATATACAACTAGAATCCTCCATCATTTACGTGAGGCAGCACAACCTTATACACTTACTTGTGATCATTGAGAATTCCCCTGGATACTGTAGACATCGAAGGTGCAGTGGAATCGAAACTAGCCCCTGCGCCTCTGCTTCCCAACTACGGTGGTCTGAGTGGCACCGTTTACAACCTGGATATGGGTGTAAGTATTGATTTTATCGGGTCTTGCAGCGGGGTGATCCATTCTAATTTGTAATCACAGATGATGGGGTATTTCAATGCCCAAGAGTTCACGATTCTTCAACTCAAGGAGATACTAGAAAACACAGGATGGCGCCTGACGAGATGCACTCCCATCAATGCCAAAGACAATTTTCTTAGATCAACAGTGGCAGTACCTATTCAGCACTGGACTAGCCCCTCGTGTGGAGGCATCTTGTTGATGTCATCTGATATATATGCCAAACAAGGAAAACTCTCTCAACTTGTAGAAAGTACTTATTTATAGTAAAGCGTACGATAGGAGGACACAGTCAAAGTAGTCAAAGTGTTCAAGTTGGTTCACACTGGACTATTAGAACTCTCACCAGTCTGAAGAGTGGTACTAGCAGGACATTTGAGAATCCAGGATATATAGAAATCAACAATACCTTTTGTCACAAAAGTGGAGATGGGGAACGTAACTTAGACTTTGGTAATAAGGAAACAAAAGAAAGTGCACAAAATACAGCAGTTCCATCGCGGGGAATCGAACCCCGGGCTGCTGTGCTCAGTATACGTTATCGCATCATGAAAGACAGCAATGTTAGCCACTACACCACGATGGAGTTACTTACACTTGTAAAGACTCGCCATTCTCGATATGCCAGGTGGTGTACGACTTTTTCCATTTCCCATAGACTGATGGCGGGGATTTGGACTGCAAAGTCGTTTGCCGACCCAAGTCTTATGGCAGTCACCTTTGCCTGCCCTCTACCTTGGAGTCTAGTAGAGCTCACCTACTTAGGAGCTTAGCATCAGCAAGTACCGTCTGTCCATGACTAACTACATTCGCAAAAAGGTTACATTTTTACATTTTCTTTTATAACAATAATGCTACACTTCTAAACTCGATCAAAAATCTGTTTGGAGTTACGTAACTATACTTTACTCAACGGTGCTCGCTAAATCAATCTTGTCCCCACCACTCTTGCAGGAACTGTTCTGGTTGGGTGAAATTCATCTTGACGTGTTCGTTGAAGTTCGGTTCGAATGAGAAACGGCCATCTAGAAGCGCAAGGCTGAGTTGATTTGCCATGTTCACGTATATCACCGGTGGGTTGGGTATCAATTTGGCGCGGATCTCTTCTGCAGATAAGTAAGTGACGGTGAAAGGTTTTCCTAAGGAAATTTTTGTATGTTAGTTTTACCCCTATAACACGAACACAAAGTAATTCTAAAAGAAAACTCACCTCTAACCTTCTCTGCCATTTTGATAAGCTCATTATGCGAAGCAAGCGCTCCAACGATCTTCAACGTCTCCGGCCACTTCCCTTCATAATCCAACGCTTTATCCACAAACGTGCCCACATCTTCCACCCTCGTATATGCCACTTTCAAATTCCCATCGCCAGGAATCGCAGCCGTACAATTCTCTACGTCGATCCAAAACTTGAGAGGCTTCAAATGACTCGTTCCTCCCGGTTTCGGCGTCGCGAAATAGTTCATGATCACGCCCATCTCTGGATGACTCCATTCTAAAGAACTCTTTTTTAACGCTTCTAGAGTGGGTTGTTTGAACCTATAAAGCTCTACGATGTCATCGGGTCCACCGTCTGTGCCAGACCATCCACTAGGTATGAACCGAGTCACACCGGCTTTGATAGCAGCTTCGACAAGTGTGAGTTGAGCTTGAGAGGAACGAGAGTGATCACCGATCGCACTGATCACGGTGTGGATACCGGAGAGCGCAGAGACCAAAGAGTCGATGGATTCGTAAGAGATGGTTTTGACGTGGGCACCTCGAGAGGAGAACTCGGGCATGGATTGTCGAGAGAGGATGGTGAGTTCATGTCGACCACGAGAGAGGATGCGATCGGCGATGTGCCAACCAACTCCTGCCGAGGCTCCTGCTAATGCGACCTTCATGATTTGTTCGGTTGTTGTTTTGTTTGGCTTTTTCTCGAGTCCCCAAAGTTTATGATGGTGGTGGTCGAGAAGAAAGATGGGTGTGACGACTGAAAAAGGCGGCATTTCTGGATCACCTTAGTAAAGTAATTGAATGGGATATCAATCAGTGTGAGTAATGATGATAGTCAAAAGTTCCATTTTTCCGAGGCGTATGTTGTTAGCATTACCATCCGAGTTCAAAGTTGTTCCACCATGTACAGAATAATTAGTTCCAACAACAATCTCATCTCAGTTGAAACTTCGTCTGAGAAAATCATGTAGATAGAAGTGATCCTATCAAGTCAGCCTATCACCCGCACCTCTCTCTCACACTATCATATGCACCCCATGATGTACATGAGACATTGTCTCATCCCAAAAATATCTCGAAGTACGCACTGTATATCCCCTCGATCACGAATATCACATCAAGCCTGTAGTTCTGTGCCTCGCTTCGAACAACACAAGCGTCAATCTGTCATTGATTAAGTAGTAATGAAAACTCTATTTTTTCCAAGCAAACCGGTTTCAAAGAGTGGTTCAAACTGGCTTGCAATCAAAAAAACGTGTTTCCTCAACCCAAGCCTGGGACTTTTGAGCCTTTTTCTCGACTCGGACATAGTCCGATCGGGAACCAAAGTGGACTCCGAGCTAAGTCAGTGTCCTTTCTTCGAAGCTTTTTTGTTTCCTGCTCCCTCCCCAACTCCCCGTCCCCCGTTTCCGTTATGACTGGTGTAGAGATGACAGCGCAATCTAGCATCGAAAAAGGCAAATCAACTGCTATGACTAGCCCAGATACACTCGACGTCGATGCTCAAAGTGCTCAATCTCCTCGTCCTCGTACAATGACCCCTTTACGATCTATGGCTTTGGTAACGACTTGTACACTGGCGATGATCACGAACGTAAGTCGCAGTGTAACCTTTCTTTTAGCTATAAAAGACTAATCTTTTCTTGCTCTACGTGTCTTGTATACTTATTCTAGCTCGCCTCCTCCGCCGCCGTATCCGTCTTCCTCCCTATCATCGGACAAGAACTTAATGTTGCCGAAGATTCACTCCAATGGACCGTTTCTGCCTTTTCATTATCCTCAGTAAGCACTTGGCCTATTTTCTACTTACTTATCCACTTCCAATTCTCTCCGAGTTAATTCCACATACTCGAGCCCAGTTTACTGATGTTCGAATTCTCTTAGGGCTGTTTCCTCATCTTCTTCGGTCGTCTAGCCGATTTATACGGAAGGAAAAAAGCATTTTTATTAGGGACGTTCTTCCTCGGAGCTATGTCCATCGGATGTGGGTTCGCTCAGAACGCGGTGACGCTATACGTTTTGAGAGGGTTACAAGGTCTTGGACCAGCAGCGTTTTTACCTGCTTGTGTACGTTCCAAGTCCTATTTCTCTGTTTATATCTTCTTTTAATCATCGTCTTCGTCGGAATCTATGCTGACTTTGTAAAATCACAACATTCGAAGTTAGGAATCCTTGCACAATCCTTTCCCCACGGCCGTGCCCGTTCAGCCGCATTCGCCACTTTCTCAGCTGGTGCTCCTCTAGGAGGCGCTATCGGTACACAAATCGGTGCGCTTTTAACTGAAAAAACCAGGTGAGTTCTTCATTTTAATTTTTTTGATAATGAATTTCACATTCACTCATCAACTTCTCCCTATCATCATCGTCATTATAATTATCACGATGATGACTTCTACGTGTTCCTAACTATTCACTAGATATACTTGGAGAGATCCTTTTTTCCTATTCGCAGGGTTATCCTTTTTATGCGTTATTGGAGGGTACCTTACTATTGAACCTGATAGTCGAGTTACTAAGGTTCAGATTCAAAACGATTCGAATAAGACGACAGGTGAAAGCGTTTCGAAACGGATTGGAGTTGATTGGATAGGCGCCTTTTTGATCACCACTGCTCTTGGATTGATCATTTTCACACTTGGTCAAGGATCAGTGGCTCCGAGAGGATGGAGGACAGATTGTGAGTCTCGGTTTTAAATTTCCATATTCGATGGTCTGAAGTATTCTTATCCTTTTCACTTCTTCGAATTCTTACTTCGACAGACATCATCTCCCTCCTCATTATCGGCGTGTTCTTCCTGCTCGTCTTCCTGCTCTGGCAACATTGGCTCGAGAAACACTATGGTGCTCAAGCACCATTGATGAAACTCAGCTTATGGTCAAGATCGAAAGGCAAGTTTGCTGTGATGCAGAGTATAGCTTTCATGGAATGGGCCGGGTTCTTGTCTTGGTTCTTTTGGGCTCAAGTAAGTTACTACTATTATCATCTACTCCTAATTCGTCAACCAAATCTCAAAAAAAAAAACAACCAGATATACTACGAAGATTTCGTCGGTCTATCACCTGTCCTTACCGCCGTTCGAATGTTACCAATGACTGTAGCAGGCGTCATATGTAACGTGTTTGTCGTTTTAGTCATCGGTCGATTGGATCTCGTCGTTTTAATCGGTGAGTCTTGTCAAGAATCTTTCACTTCGTACTAGTAACCTTACCTTCCCTCAAACTCACTATAAAATTACTTCTACAGCCTTAGGCACTCTCTTCACCTCCATTGGAGCCCTCCTCTTCGCCTTGATCGACCCATCAGCGCCCTATTGGGCATTCGGTTTCCCCTCGGCCATTGTGGCTGTCTTTGGAGGGGATTTCGTCTTTGCAGCGGGCACGTTGTTCATAGCGAAAATATCAGAACCGGATGAGCAGAGTTTGGCTGGAGGGTTGTTCCAGACTTTGACTCAGGTGAGTTACAAAGAACTTTATCCAAGTATCTATTTTCATTTCTTGTTTATTCCTTTTCATTTCTGAGCTTCATGAACGATTTTCGAAATTTTACTAATTTTTGATTCTCAATGTCTCTTACATAGCTTGGGACAGCGTTTGGACTAGCAATCTCTACGATCGTTCATAGTTCCGTCACTCAGAAACATCGAGATTCTAATACGGGATCGAGTACTGAATCTCCAGCCCCTTTACAAGCCTACCAAGCCGCTCAATGGACAGCTTTTGGTTTTGCCATGTTTTGTACGGCGCTCGCCATTATTTTCCTTCGTGGAGTAGGACCGGTAGGCGCATCTCCGGGTTCACAAGGTCCACAAGCCGAGGCGGATGAATCACGCCAATCTCAGAATAGCGTTAAAGGTGAGCGCGAAGACTTGGAAGCGGCGGAGGGGAAACCGGGTGTCACGGGAACTAGTGCGGATAGATAAAATTTAAAAACTTGTAGAAGAAAGTTGTTTTGATTTGAATTTATTTCGGGAAGAGAGAGTTGTGGAATATAATGAGGTTATTTGGATGACGGAGCGGACTTATCCATGGGCGCGTCATTGGTACTAGTTAGTAGTGGCAAGCCTTGCGCCCATACGCGGAATTTGTGTGAAAATTAGAGATTGTGGATCGGTATGACTATGCACTGACACAAGCATGAATGGAGACGGAGGTCGGTGGGCTAGACTCAAAAAATCTATGACGAAAATACGAGTCAGAGCTCGCTTCTACTATATATTTTAGTACTATGCACCTATGTCCGAGGTGTCATGTTGTGCAATATACTTTGACATTTTACTACGCCTACGTCTACTAGCGTCTACTATGTCCGTGGCTGTCAGGCTGTTTCAACCCTGTTCAGGCAGTACCTTTAGACGCTGGACCGACGTTGACATAATCTATCATCGAATAAATATTATATATTGTTTTCAGCTCATGATGATACAGTCAAGGAGTCCACCCAATACAAGATAGATAACCCCCCATAGCATCGGCCCGTACCTTGACAACTCGAGTGAATATCAGAAGTCATACACAGGCTAGCTACCTAATGTTTAAACGAAGAGGTGTGCGTCGATTCGAAATCCACATAATCGGTATGAACATCGATGGTTCTAGCCACATCCACGGTAGTAGACTGGCCCTGATTGTTAAACAGATCAAAATTCGAGTCAACATGACTAAAAAAGTGGTAACAATCCGTTATCACGTACCTTAGAAGACGGTGCACTAGCTTGTCTAGCGGCTTGGAAAGATGACATCGTATAGCTGGTATGATTCTGGAGCTCGGATCTGAGGCTAGTACGAACATTCAACGACGCTAGAAGCGAGTTGGTGTAGAGCTTCCCGATCATAAGATTGAAGGCAATGTGGATCAGGTTGCTGGGCATTGTTAGAAACTTGAGGTAATAATTTTGTCAGGGTCAAGACTTGTATGCGTAAAGGGACGCGGACATACACAGATCATATCGATTAGTGCGAAAACCCTGAATAATAAGATAAGTGAGTCGTAATCATAAGGTAAACTAGAAGATGGAGGAACAGTGACGAAGGTCAACTCACGATGTCAAAAGACCAGTGTTAATCGCATAAAGGAGAAGCTTGTTAATGACCGAATCCGTACTGCAGAATCACCGCTGTGCGTCAAAAAAACCAACAAACGATATGGGCGCAGATATATATTGTGCCACTTACGTCTTGATTCCCGTGCGACTCTGGTGGAGATAGAATGAGAGGGACGCCGCGATTAAAAGGTCAGCCACTGCAGCACATGCAAGACCCGTGCTTGCGATCCACTAATTTAGTTCGGAATTGAATGTTTTGATGAATGATTAGTAGATGCATACTTGGGTGATATATGAAAGTGGCGGCTAACCTGGAACTCGAAGAAAAGTTCGACCTTGACTAGTTGGAATCTATAAGTAAATGAGGAAAACCATCAGATGCGACGCGTCGGGGGGCGGACATAATGTGTCTTCTTACGTTCTAATCAGGGTAGCTGTAGAAAAGTGTTGTAGTTTCAGTAGAACGTAAACGGTAGTAAAAGCAGTTGAGTCTACCTAGTTCGAAACCTACATTCATGCACTAGATGATGAGAGCTCGTGGCGGCCTAGAGATACTACCTGCACATACCCCAATAACACAACGACAATGTAGCCTGAGAACAAGTTTTTATGAGATTATCTATAACGACTTGAGCTAGGGTAAGTGACTTACAATAACGAGAGCTAACCAGACGTTCTTGCTAACTGGAGTTCTTTTGAGCACTTGCTAGTCGGTTTGACTACCAAGACTCACCAGTAAAGACTCGGTATGCAAAGAACCTGTGGATATGAAGTTAATAAGAATGTATAGCATGTAAGTCCCCGCTTCCGGCTTACATTTCAACGATGAGAACGATTGAGTTCTAGAAAGATGTTTAATATGATTTGGTCTGTAAAGGGCAAGTAGGAAATGCGGCGTACAGTGGTGAAAATTCCCATCTGATCAAAAGCGATCAATCAAGTGGAGATCACGGAATGCAGGGAGTACATACATTGAAGCTCCTGTTTGAAGTCGGGCCTCGTTGAGTAACGACTCGACTAATTCGTCACAAAATTGAAAGCATACCAAGTAGAGTCGGCCAACGATTTGGGATTTGCATAGTTGGATACCATCCAAAAGTACAGTGCATCTCCGATGAAAAATAACTGCAAAGTATCGAGGATCCTGCATTCAACAATCAGATCGACACGTTGATTAGATTCGGTGCTATTCCTGGAGAGAAGCTCACCATAGTCCTGCAACCTGAGCACAGATACGAAAGTATTAGATCCAAGTAAGGCTTTACGAGAGTCTTCAAGATAAATACTTACTAAGACCTTGAGTTGGACTGGATCCTTAGCAAATACTTGGAAATATCGGAAACTCTGGACGCTCATGATACCAAAAAGTCTTCAAGCCACATCAGTAACATTCGGGTTAAGGTCAGATGGGAATCCAACACACATTGAAGCCACGACATAACCAATGGATAGGGCACCGAGTGTGTTGTCGAATTCACCCATGCTAGAAACGATACTGTGCAATATTGAGGCCTTGAGCGTGCAAGTGAGTTCACACTCTGAGGTATTTGTATCAATTTTCAATGGGAAAAAACTCATGGTCCTGGAAACGAACCAGCCTGATCTCAGGGCCCCTTCAATCAATGATCGTATCAGTCAGTGGCCCGTTCCAAACACAGCGTAAGATGCCCAAAATATCCCAATGGGATAATGTCAGGAAAATTACCATTTTCCCGACATTTTCCTGAGAATATACTGACATTACAACAATTGGGATAATGTCTGGAATGTCACGCATTGTACCAGCATTTTACGAGCATTTCCCCAGAAATTGTCCTAGTATTTTACCAAAGATATACAATGTAAATTTACCATCATTACACCACCATTATACTACCACTTGTAATTGCGCTGGTTCTGCTCACACCCTGCACTCGCCCACTCAAATAGATGAATAAAAAAACTTGATTGACAACTAGCCATAGTAAATGAGACTACTACGAATAATACAAATCCCACCGCTCCCAAAAGCCTCATCACGGACCAACCTCTCAATCCCAGCCTCTGATAATTAGGTCTCCAGCGATGCTCCGAAGAGTTGGGATGTGTGTAAACGAGGCCTCGAGATCTATTGGTTCGTCATCATCCAGTGCGTTCACTCTCGGTCCCGTATGCGATGTCCTCCCAGTGGTACAGCCAATCTGTTCCTGAAAAAGAGCCCTCATTCGGTGAAATCGTAAAGCGAGAAAGAAATAATGATACCTCTTCACCGTCGTCTTCCCTTCTGTTGGCATATTTGAGTGTCCTCGCCGATATCCATGTGACCGGCTAAAGAAAACACAGTTTTACCTTTGGAAAGCTAAGACGTCACAGGCCTTGGTTGGAAAAGGGACGGAAAGGGTCTAAGATGGTCAAAGAAACTATTAGAGGGACCGACACTAAACTGGGGAAGAAAAGAGAGAAAGAAAATCTAATGGCGGAACCGGTCGAAGAAACACAAATGGACGACACACCTGGATATTTAAAGGCCTCACCCACTGGATTCATACTCAAACACTGGGCACCTTTTTACGTTTGTTGCGAGTACCTAGCCCTGATCAAAACAGTAGCCTTGAAAGAAATCAACCACGACACCACCATGACACCATCACGGAACAACTGCACACAAAAGCCCCAACAGAAGCCAAGGAACCAAATACGTACCACTAAATGCCCAATATAAACCCATATTCCCAATACTGATCATGCAGTTGGGTCCCAAGGTAGATGCTAAAGTCGCAGATAGTCGCTTAACAGTGAATAAACTAGGATTTTTTGAGAAAAGGGTTTTGGGCACTAGGCCAAGCAGATACTGACAAGTCAATAGGAACTCACCACCATTTATCTATTCAAAAAGCTCTTAGGAGCATCCTCACTTACCAATGGATAATAAACAGAAACTGCAGGAGGCAGAGGAGGTGTACAAATGTGATGAAAAGGTGTAGGAAGAGTGTAGGGATGTGAGATGCGGGTGGAAATCCGAGGAAAAGGTTTTAGATTATGAGGCCTACCATCTTCAGTTCCTCCTTCACACTTTCGACCTATTTCTAGCCCATTAGCCAATGTTCCAGAGCAGACACGAGTAGAGGTATTGAAGGTGCGACTAGGTGCGACGTGTAAGAGTGAGACAAGATTTAGAGGTCATCTGACCGCTCTACTTCTTAAATTTGACTAAGTCCACGCAAATGTGACACGTAAATTTCTTGTGAAATATAGGTACAATGTCAATATGTAAATTACTAGTAAAATCTTGGGAAATCCAGATTTCACTAAAATTTCCCGAAATCTGGGCTGGTATAATTTCTTCGTTTTACGCTAAAAAAACACGAGATGGAGATGAATGTAAGTAACAGCACCTGAATCTGCCTTATTCAATGTTTTCTTCTACTTGTCTGATCTTCTCTTCAGTTATTTGGACGACTCGCAAGCGACGCCAAGAAACGGGCTGAGGATGGCATTGACACCGAATGTCTTTTGGCTCACATCTGGGACTCGAAAATCAAATATGGATTGGATGATGAAACGATCGCATACGTAGGTCTCCTGACTAATGGTCTTAACTATCGTCTAACCTTTGATAATATTCAGTTGGGTGGAAGTGCATTTGAAGCAGGGTAAGTTCGATGTTCTCCCTTCCTTCCAAGTATGAATCTCATATTATTCATGTTTAGAACATCGGTCACTGCATTCCTTATTCACACTTTTCTTTTGGCTTGTGTCAATAACCCTGAGGTTGTGAGAAAAGCCCAAGCAGAGCTGGATCGCGTTGCAGGAGATAACTTGCCACAGTACAATCAAATGAAAAAAATGCCCTATATTCATGCCGTGGTCAAAGAGACCATTCGATGGGTTCCTGTTACACCATTGGCATTTCCGCATCAGTCTGAGGTAGATGTGGAATTTAACGGATACCACGTATGGTCTATTCTTCTCTTGTTAATCATAATTATTTTATTTAAAGTTCATTTTACGCTAGATTCCAGCAAAGTCTTTGATAATTGTAAGTCTACAAAGTCTATGCGCAACAAGCTTCATTGCTTCAGACCAAAATTACATTTATTTCCAGCCTTCGATTTGGAATATGCACCGTGATCAAAATAACTACCCAGAACCCGACACTTTCAATCCTGAAAGATGGTTTGATCCTGACAATAATGGGTACGTGAAGTCCTCAAGTAGTTTATTAGACGAACATTGGTCATTTGGGTATGTTGAGCTTGCTTGTTTTGCTTTGCAGAAAATTGACTATTATCTGATATTCAAGGTTTGGCAGAAGGTGATATATCTCGGTCTCGTTTGACATTTGAATTTTCAGCTCACTAGCTTGACAGAGAATGTCCTGGTAAATATCTCGCTGTGGATCTTATCTGGGGTGCCATTGCTTCTTTACTTTGGGCATTTGATATCGGGAAGATGAAGGACTCAAAGACCGGCAATGTCATTGACGTGAACCCAGCTGACATACGTTGGAACGACGGTGTGAATATGTGAGTTCATTTCCTGAAATCTTTGTGAGACTCCAAAGCTGAATCTTCTGGAGTGAACCCACACCGTTTCCGCTGTCAATCACGCCTCGTTCCAATGTACATGTGTCGAGAATCAGATCCAGCTGCTTGTAGCGAAAAACTTGTTCCGATCAATGTGTATCTAGTATATATGTATTTAGATTCGTATTCAGAAACGGAAATCTGCTCCGAAGCTTAAGATCAAAGTACTTACGCTTTGGGCGACGGTGAATAGCCTAGTCACCTATGCGTCGTCACAAAGAACTTCTACGTCTTCTGATCACCAGGATCAGTGTTTTTTTTTATCTTTCACGTAACTCTTACCTTCGGCTCTTACCAAGCAAGATAAAATTCAATGGTCATGAACCTCATAATGACCTCAGTTCACTCATGCCTTGGGAAATGTCCAAGTATATATGTGTATCCTTTTCCAGTTTAGAATACTTGGATCATTCAATCTCACACATCCGTTCAGTCATTGTCAGATGTTGTGAAACACGAACCTACGTGTACATACCGGCTCACGGTCGTTGATTCTGGAAGGAACAACTTTGTTACCCCCTTATTCCCCATTTTTGATCTTCACAGAAACCCCAAACAGTCTGAGTAGTGCTGTTCGATCAGTTGACCTCACTAAGGCATGCCCCTCATGATTAATTTATCAAGGACCTTCATAACTTTATTCGGGGATCATCTGACAAGATAGGGAATAATCTTCCGTATATAGAGTCACTGAGTTAATCCACACGCTCTCAACCATGACTCTCATCATCTACGGATTCCGCAAATCCACCTGCACTCGTCGTGTTGCGCTTATCTGCAAGGAGCTCAATGTCCCATACGAGGTGGTAGACGTGAACCTTGCCGCCGGTGAGCAACGCTCAGAGGCTCATCTTGCAAGGCAACCATTCGGTGTAGTCCCAGCTATTTCCGTACGTGTCACCTCTCAGCTTGACTCGATGCTTGACTCACACCATCTTGTCTCACTTGACAGGATAACGGCTTTGAACTCTTCGAAAGCCGGGCCATATGCCGGTACCTGGTACAAAAATACGGGAAGCCTGGACCTGATAGTCTCATGCCTGATCCTAAAGATGTGGAAGCTACGGCAAAGTTTGAACAGGCTGCCAGCATCGAGAACAACAACTTCGATGTCTTTGCTGGACAGATCGCACTGGAATCGGTCGTTAAGCCGTGAGTAAAGTATATCACTCTTCTATGGCTTGCGCTGATTTCCATATAGGATGCGAGGTGGTACAACTGATACCGAGGTCGTCAAAAAGAATACAGCCATTCTTGAAGCCAAGTTAGATGTTTATGACAGGATATTGAGCAAACAGAAGTATTTGGCTGGAGATGTATGTATTTGCGGGTTTATTTTTAATCAATTACTGATCAGCATGGATATCCAGGTGCTTACCATTGCAGACCTTTTCCATCTTCCCTTTGGAATGGTTATCACCGAAGTACGCTTTTCGTATCAAACTTGATGTGATCGAGCACTGACCGAGGTACAGGGCGCTAAATATGACGGACTTCTCAAGAGACCTAACGTTGCTCGGTAAGTCATTTGCTATGCCTCTTTCTATCCTATCTTAACTTTAGGCAGATGGTGGAAAGATATCAGTTCCAGACCAGCTTGGCAGGCAGTCAAAGATGGTGCTTAATTCTAAAAGCAAATAATTTCCACTTAACTTGTAAAATCGTCAAATAAATACATGTCATGATTATTTTTTCAAAGAGATAGTCAATGGGACCGAATATACATTACGAGGCCGGAGGAATTTTCTTCCATCACATGGAACGCTTGGTTTGTCACCGATGTGGTCCTGTTTGGACCGGAAGGCATCGACTTTCTCAGCCCGCAGTTACTGCCTCGTTAGTTGCCACGCGTTGCGCGTTGGCTCACTTTTCTTCATCGTTAGTATAAACGATCAAAGATTCCCGAGCTACGACTCACACTGAGTATATGTGTATGTGGCAGGCATAGGCGGAACAACGTGCGGGAATGTCAGTGAATCGGTTCCGCTTCACAGAGTGGTCGAGAGATGTGTAACAGTATTTAAATGTCGAACTCAAACAGAGTGATAAACAGCCTGTGTTTGCTCATCGTTTCGTCTTAACAGATTTTTATGTCTAATGAGTTGATGAATATTGATCTATGATAATTGCTATAGTCTGCAGTATCGTAATGTACCATCATCTAGTCTTCCAACTCTGTACCAAATACCTGGCAATTGTATCTTGAAAGCGATATTGGCTAGGGATTCCGAAGGTTTTAGCTTCTCGAGTGCTACTCGAATCTTGGTGCTCATCCCCTCCGTATAGAGCAAAGACGTGTACATCATTGAAAACATGGTAGAACTTTGCCTCGCAGCTCGATGATGTCCAATGTGATCTGCCACGGAAAGTTGCAAATTCTCAAGTTTTGTTAGAGAATGCGCACTTCTCATTGTGATTGCCTGTCAGCCACTTAGTCAGTGGATATCTCTAAATAGAACACTCGAGAACACACTTACCACAATGTGATTATCCTGATCTGAAGGCATCCGAAGATCGCTTCCATTTAATGAAATCGACAAGTACTTGAGATGTGTGCATTTCATCAAGCCCACAGAGTTCGTACGGCTAAAGGACCAGGGTCCTTCGTATGCCGCTACTACGGACAGTGACTTGAGGGAAGATGCGTGCATGGGAAGGACACATTCGTAGAGCATTGATGCCAGTCTCTCCGAAGCAGATTCTGTGACCGTCTGCGCTGACTGAAGAGAAAGCTTCTCCAATCCTGAATACGAAGATAGGTATTCTAACAACGTTTGGTCTATTCCCTGTGAAAAAACGAGTTCCTTCAGGTGAATCTGGGTTTCTAGCAGCATCTGCCAGATATTAGAAGCGGTTTCGGGCGAAGAATTTGTGAATTGTAAGCTGGTCAACTTCCGAAGAAAAGGAATAGTCTCCCTAGTGAAATCTAAATCAAAATTATGTAGGTTGAGTCGAGTCAAAGCAATGCTATTGGGTGGTATGTCTTGGAGTACTTGGCCGAATGAGTAACGCCAAATGCTTTGCACGGTAGAAGGAGCGTCCAGTTCCAACCTCTGGATATCACGACTACATCCAAGAGCAGTTGATATCGGTTGAAGAATGTTCTTTCCATAAGTATCGCCAAAGAAGTCCCCGGTGACACAAAGGGTCTTGAGATTACTCAGTCGACCTAGAGGAACAGGAGACGGAAAGATAGAAACTTTGCTATGCAGAGAAAAATGGGAAAGCTCTGGGAGGTCGGAGAGGATTTCTGGAATGGCGGCATGACTCCAAAGTGGATCAGCAGGGGAGATGGTCCATCTTGTAAATCGAGCATAAAATCAATTGGAAGTTTGTTAATACCAAAAAGAATAAAAATAAAACTCGCCTTACGACGCGCAGTCTTTTGAGTCCCATTAATGCTTTGCAGAATACCTGGCAGGTCATAGAATTTTCTACACCTAGCTCTCCGAGTCCTTTCGATTCCGCTTGTAGACAGCCCCAATCATATTCGTGGGTCCGAGACAGAATACTGACTTCTTCTACGTATGTGGATACCGCACTGATGTTGCAGTCTGAAAGCAACTCCCAGAAAGGAAGTCTAGAGTGGAAGGCATCCGGACCAATGTTAAGGGCGATTTTTGAGAACAATAAAGGTTCGATGATCCAATTCAGTCTTTTGCAAGTAAGTCGCAAATTTTTTTTGTCGCCCTGATTCTGGACAAAGAGGTAAACAGAAAGATTGAATGCGACAGTCACTGAGGGTATACCTGGAGGCAATCGAAGATTTGTTGAAGTGTCTCTGTAGCAAGTTCTGCTAAACAAACTTGAAGCATTCTCGGTGTATGAGGCATAATCTCGTGGGCGTAGGGTGAGGATGCTGGAGTCAGATTACAGTCCCTAATAGGGACTCACTACATAGCTCATCAGGGCAACTATTGTGTAAGTTATCGTGTAACAGTCTTTGATTGACTGGGTACTCCTTTGATGGAACATTGTTCATACTCAAGGGCCATCAAAGAGATCAATGGAAGTTTTGGTTTGAGGGTACTGTAAGGATCAGGTCGTCGCTTGAATCCGGAGCTTCTGAGACCACCGTGATCAGTATTCCCTCCCAATGAGGCTGCGCGTAACTGGCATCCGAGAGGCTAGCTCAAACGAGGCGCCTCGCCCGGTCGGTTTTTCGCACCGGAAGCGTAGTGGAGTCCGTTGACATTGAGTTTCAAAATCCATGATGATGAACCAGTTTGAGACGGACTAAATTTGATTATACGGACATATGGTAGTACAATGAGAACTTTCAAATGATATCTCGTAGGGTTTACTGTTGAAAACTCTTGTCTTCCACTTCCGAGTCAGAATTTCAGATAAAAGCCTCGTAACTTTTCACAACGCCACAAGCCCGAACAAACTGCGATCAGAACGCCCAATAGTTGTTGTAATAAGAATCATTGAGGTAAACCCTCGGCATCAGTCACCATAGCGGTATTTTTGTTTGCTCTATCTGGGAATTCCTCACATGGAACACACGAAATCAAGAATTATCGATGTTGTAGGCCGTCTTCCTGGTCGATGCCGTCTTGGAAACATATCTGATCTGAGAACTGCTCGGGCAAGGTCACCATTACATCAAGGCACAATCTTGTTGATTTATTCAAAGTATAAAAATATACTCCACTTATATAACATTAGCAAAGCTAAAATAAAACATTAGGAGAATGAAGCTGATCACAATGATCTGTTCTCTCACCTTGCCCATTCTTTTTTGATGGACTCCACATGTGCCTTAGAACGTGGTGTAATTTTCAAGGGAAAATCAACTGGACGACTGATATTTTCTCAGTTCGAGGAGAAAAGAACAATTTCGTAGCAAGGAACGTTACTTACGAAGTCATTCCCGAGGTACAGTTATTTGGATCAACTTTGACAGGCACGCCATCTTTGTCTCGTACTGGTTCGATGGAGAATGCCCACAGCATTCTAACGATCGCTATCCATATGGTCTTTCCTGCCAGATGGCGACCAGGGCATTGTCTGAATTTTTTTGATCAGTAAAAAATACTGCCGTACATTAAACTAAGACTGACCTGCGGCCGAATCCAAACCCATAATGCCCAGTGGAGAAGGAATCAAATTCCTCTGTGTTTACAGCCATGAATCGCTCTGGATTGAAAGCGTATGGGTCCGGAAACTCTTCTTCATTATGGTGCTGTTGAATGCAGTTAGATAAATTAAAAAGCAGTATAGGAATCACTGAACTTACCATGGACCAAATGTTAGGAACGACCTAATCAAAAAATACGTGACCTTATACACTCTTTGAATGAAACATACGCACCATTGTCTTGCTCTTGATCTAACCAGAATTTAACAAATTCAGACAGTGTGCTTTTGAAAAAAAAAAAAGAAGGACGTACTCTGAACCCTTTGTACTCATCGTCCGTCTCAGAATAGTGAGGAAAACCTAGAAAAGAAATATAATCACTTTGGTACTTGTCAGAGTCCCGGCTTAGACCTTACCTCCTGGTGCAGCTGGAGCCCACCGAAATACCTCCTTTGTAAGAGCAACACAGTACGGAAGTTGGTTGATATGCGCAAATCCCGGCATGAATTTACCCTCTGATCCCATCACAGCATCCAGTTCCGCTTGTGCTTTTTTCATTGTGTTAGGGTAAAGCAGCATGGCCATGAGGAACCATAGGATAGTGCTCGCAGTCGTATCGGTCCCTGCTTCGAATGCTGTTCCTGCGACTAGACGTACAGGTTAGAAGGCTTTCGTAAACTATTCGAAGGTAAAAATCTACTACCGTATGCCATGTCTTCTAAATCGAACCCAAGCGAATCCTTTTGATCCCATAAACGTGCAGCAAAACATTCAAAACCGGTATTTCCGTCGTCAATCTTCTGTTTGACTTCCATTATTAGTCGTGTATACAACTATAAAAAAATTCCAGGTAAGTATCTCTAAGTATATGCTTAAACTAGTGATGATCGTACCTTCACTTCCATTTCATGTCGTTCAAGGGCTTTCTTTCTCCAAGGAGCAAGAACGTCCGGCAAATAATCCAAGACGGTGATCGTGTCGACTAGATGAGCTCCAGGCGTGGTATCTCGAACAAAGTTCTTGAGAACATCAGAGATGGCAGCAAGGTCTTGTCCGTTGTCGTCAAGA
Source organism: Dendrothele bispora CBS 962.96 (assembly GCA_004369135.1). Lineage (NCBI taxonomy): Eukaryota > Fungi > Basidiomycota > Agaricomycetes > Agaricales > Dendrothele > Dendrothele bispora. Next base: position 297,864 of record ML179065.1, on the reverse strand, counting down.
CGTTTACCATAGCTCAAGTAAAACACCATAGAGGCGGCAAATCGTTGACAATGAAGATCGTTATTCAGAGGGGATTCGAGTATGTCGGAAAGAAGTTTGGCTGATTCAAGTTCTTGCATGGATTCGTACGCTCCGATAACTAGTGAAAAGATGGTCAGTATAGGTTTGTACATTTATTGACGTGCATTATACCTCTCGGCTGGAGCATTTGATGAAAAGCGACTCTCTGCAGTCTCAACCTCTCTCCGTAGGGTAAAAGAACCATCCGTTTGTTATTAGACTGATATTTCCCAGCATAGATTAACGGTGGTCTGGAAGAATAGTTGGATGATCGACGACCAAGCTACATGTATAAGAAGAAAATAGATTTCGCATGAGACACAAGTTATACAATGCAAAAGAAATTGTACTAACCAACTCCTCTGCATCTTCCGGTCTAGCTAGAACAACCATATTACTTCCTGCGAGATTCAAACGGAATATTGGACCTAATAATCTTTCCATTAGAATCCTTTCGTTAACTTAGTTGGGAGCATGTCCCCTACCATATTGCTTAGAGAGGGAATCAAAGTATTTCCAAGTCTGGATTGACGGAACTTGAAGCAATGGCCTAAGATTGGGTGTGGACGTGGTCCTGGAGGATAACGTGTCTTGTTTCTTCGAAGGAGAGCAGCTGCAGAGTATGCGAGGAGCAGTATAACCAAGCCGTATTCGATTTGAAAGGTCATCACGGCGTGGCGAAGGGTTGAAAAGCGAAGGAGTTATTCAATCGACGTCCAAGATGCAAAGGAAGTGGATATTGGATGGCAGTCGGGAACCAGTAGAGGAGAGAATTACCGGTGACAGAACACAATCACTACGTTCGATAGGCGTGAGTAACACAGCGAAGGCCCCTTGAGTCTTCGTCTCAATCAGCGTTTTGCGTGTTAAACCGAGTGTTTAATTTTATCACCTTCAGGAAAAGAAATATTGTAATTTGGAAATTTACTGTTGGCATCTGTCAAAAGACGACCCTAATTTCATCCGCCCATGTTAGTAGCCTTGTATGTTAGTAGTAAATGTACAAGGGTTTTTCATATAACGAACAAAAAAGGTCTCATGATTGACAATTATCGAAAAGACGCCCAAACCAACCAAACGAACCGTTGCGATTTATCGTTAGTTCATCAGTTCACAATCACAAAAAGAAGCCTTCAATTTGATGTGTAGCTTGTTTTGGCGATTAAAAATAACCCTTTACTAGTACTAGTCCCCGCACATCTTTCCCAGCCCCCCATTCTTTGCAAGGTGAGCCACTAGTATACCGACGGATTCCCATGCAAACAGCTATTACACGGCCGTGAGCGCGCAGCGCGGTGGCTTTGAATCAAATTTCGTTTCCGCAATCGACTTGTTCCGAACCCATTAGATTTCGTGATCATCATGGCTCAAAGATCTAGATATCAAAAGAAAAACTACATTGGGAATAAGCGAGGATAAGGTGTCACATACATACGGCTTGTGGCTGGTGGACTTTTAGAAATGGTACATTGAACATGTTTCAGAGACACCGTCAAAAGCTTCCATTCTGAGTTCCACGGACAGGTTACCATCATTTAGATCTAGTTGCAATCGACTGAATCTAGAATTTTGGACTCTGAGCCCTCGAGGGACGCGGCGACGGTCCGGTCGAAAAAAGCGATAAAAGTCAAGGTTTACGGAACTAACACCGTACGACAAATCCTCAACACTCTACAATGCCCGACTCAGAGACGACTCCACTCAATCGTTCCGCTTCAGACATCAAAAACCAAACTTCTTCGAACCTGACATCAGGAAGCCCTGCTTCAGCATGGGACTACTTCGAACTCACGAGATTGCACAAGTTCCCTACTGGGACTATGGTCGTATTCTGGCCTTGTGGTAAGTCCAATACAACCCTCGATTTCTAGCACCTTCCTTGTCAAGAAAATTTCTAATTTTACTTCTCTAACAGCGTTCGGACTGGTCCTGAGTGCCTTCGTAAACCCAATATCCCTAGTCGAGCTAGCCAAACTGACGTTCCTCTTCTTCATCGGGAGCACGCTGGTACACAGCGCGGCTTGTGTCATAAACGACATATGTGATCGGGATTTTGACCGTCAAGTCGGTACGTCTTTTGTTCTGTTAGCAAGCCAATTCCAGTTCTCTATTGACCACCCAACGCTCAACCTCAATCGTTATTTTTTTCTGTCAGAACGTACGAAGAATCGACCTCTCGCAAGAGGTGCAATAGGGTTCACCGGCGCTAACATCCTCCTTCTCTCCCTGTTGATACCATCCATTGTCCTCATGGTCTATGCTGGTCCCTTAGCGTATGTAGTACATTATCTTCGCTCTTATTCTATTCAAGTTTGACGCATCTTTTTTTCTATCCAGGTTTTACGTAGGGTTGTTCGGAATTTTCCCATTGCATGGTCTCTACCCTCTAATGAAACGATGGACATGGTGGCCTCAAGCATGGCTGGGTATGTTTTCTTAATATCTTGAACCAATCGTTGGTCTGATGACCTATCTTTTTTCTTTAATTAACCGAAAAGGTCTCGCGATGAACTGGGGTTTTCCAGTGGCTTGGATTACAGTCACAGGGTATGTCGATTGGAAAGTCGTACCTGTGTCGCTCTTCGGTCTTTGGTCGTAAGTCTGTCCAGAAAGAAACCTGGAAACACCAAAGCTAATAAGAATGATCTTTGGTGTAGATGGACGTTGGTCTATGATACTATCTATGGATGCCAGGTAACTCAATCAGTACCTTCTTCCATATCAATCGTTCTAATTGCTCTCGATGATAATAAAATGTCAATCAACTACTAGGACAAGAAAGACGACGTCAAAGCAGGTGTTAAATCCACCTCTCTCCTCTTCGGATCATACGTCCGACCAATTCTCTCTGTATTCGCAGCGTTCGTTGTGGGATCCTTCCTCTATGTTGGAATTCATAACGGACACGGTCTCGCGTACTTTATCATCTCTGTCGGAGGAACAGCTGCCCATTTTGCTTGGCAGCTTGGGACACTTGATGTGGATGATCCTACTGATTGTTGGAAGAAGTTCAACGTGAGTACATGATATGTTCAAATTTTTTTTCCTCTGTACTTACTGAGAGGCTTTATTATCAGTCAAATGGGAGCTTGGGGTGTATCATGTGGGCAGGAATGATGCTGGATTATTATTTAGAGATCGTTAACGAAGCATAGGCAGCTGGCACACACATATATATTTATTTATGAACTACCTATTCTGTTCGCATATCAGACTTATGAGAGGGTCAGAAAGAAAAGAAATTGACCTTTGCTTGAACTTATAGTAAAACGACACTCATGGATGGAGGCGGCATGAAAACTACAAAAATCCATAGAATCAATATTCCGACCTGCCTGGTTCGAACAGGCGACCCCAAGATTGATTTGCTAGGCTTCCTATTACAGTCTTGTGCTCTTCCAACTGAGCTAAGGTCGGAGCTTGACAAAATCCACCCGTGACGCAATCCAAGCAAAAAGTGTGACTATACTTAGAACTTTGTTTTACTCTCCATTCTTCTCCTCGTGCACCTTAGCGCACAATTACGATGGCATCCAATTCGGAATTCCGGCCAGCCGATAACACACCACTCGCCTCCTCCAGCTCCTTTCACCGGAACTATTCCAACATCCAATCCAGGCCCTCCCAGCTCCAAACACGTCGTTCCGTTTCGTTCACTCTTCCGAACCCTATCAAGCGCATGTCTCAGTACATTGAAAAGAGCAACGAGAGACCGTCGCCTGAAGAGGTTTCTCCACCTCCAACTTCACCTAACGATGCCAGGACACCTGAGAGTGAGGATGATGGAGTCGAAAGGAGAGTCTTGTCTAGTCCGGAGCCTGTCGACGAGAGACAACGACAACATAACGGTCACCCGAGCCCGAACTCTGCGGACCCTGCGTCACCTTCCGGTACCGTCAACCACCATCGACGACGGTCCAAAGCTCCTTGGAACTTCAACCCTTCTTTGGTTCTAGAGAACTCGGGGTCCGTTGCAAGAGACCATCTAGCTTCGGAACGGACGTTTTTAGCATATGTCAGGACGAGTTTGGCTATAGCTTCTACAGGAGTCGCTTTAGTCCAACTTTTCACTATCTCCGTTCAGTCCAACTCTTCAGGGAATGGGAACGGGGACGGGTTGATGACGACGGCATTGTCGAAACATATACAAGTGTTCGCGAAGCCTTTGGGTTCCACGGCAGTTTGTTTTGGGATATTAGTTTTGTTAATAGGTGAGTTTCTTCCGTCTTTTTTCTCTTTCTGTCTTCTATCTTTGAACGCTTGCTTACACTCGGTTCTACTCTGGATGACTCGGAATAGGCACAACAAGATACTTTACCATCCAATCTGCCCTAACTCGAGGCAAATTCCCCGTTGCTCGTGTCACTATAGCCAGTATGGCGTTTATCCTTGCAACCATAGTCATCATCGTCTTTGTCATTTTGGTAACGGGGAGACGGTAGAAATATAGAGCTCAGAGTTTACTAGAGTGATGAGGGTTTTTTTTGTGTGTTATCGACTTTACGACTGACTTATCTCAGCGTTTACCCTCCATTTCCTCTGCCAGTAGAAGACGAAAACTCAATACACATATACGCATTCCTGTAGGGAGAACAGCCTATTACGACTTCTCAATACACATAACATCCGTCCATCTCTCTGCTTTTCCGACCTCCCACATCGTTGAAGCTTTGTTTCCCCTCCCCAAAAGTCATACTCTTCCAGCGGAAGTTACGAACAACCTCTTATTGCCAGTGTACCTTTCTCTACCATCGCAGTTACTCCGGGTATTGTATACCTTGCAGACCTTTGTATTAATAGCATTCAAAAGTGGCACGTCCCATAATACCCTTTGGCCTTTCCACCCGACTTTCTGCCCAAAACTCGTTTTTTTTTTTTGTTTTTTACGACTATGATGATTTAGTCACGTGATGCCGTTAATCTTTACGGTTTACCCCTAACTCGGATTTTGTAGGGAAAACAGCCTACTACGACTTCTCAATACAAATAACATCCACCCATCCCTCTCTCTCTGATTTTGCGACCTTTCACGTCGTTGAAGCTTTGTTCCCCCTCCCCAAAAGTCATACTCTTCCAGCGGCTTCCAGCGGAAGTTACAAACAACCTCTTATTGCCAGTGTACTCTTTCTCTACCATCGCAGTTACTCCGGGAATTGTATACCTTGTAAGCCTTTGTATTAATAGCATTCAAAAGTGGCACGTCCCAAAATACCTTCTGGGCTTTTCACCCGACTTTCTGCCCAAAACTGGTTCTTTTTTTTTTTACTTACGACAAGTCCGCGATGCCAGAGTTCTACTCATCCCATGCATCCGAGAGTAGTATAATTATACCACCAGTCCGTTGAATGACAGTTCATAGAACGAAACATGAGGGTGGGTATTCAGAATTCAGTCCCATATCATAAAACTTGGCACTGATGCAAGTATGTATCTATTTATTCAAACGGTGTATAATGTATCCCTTATCAACTGGTTGGAGATGCTATTCCTGCTCTAGATGAACACTTGAGGCTTTAGAGGAGCTTCAACATCTGTATCCATATCGATATTCATCGCAATGTCAACAACAGCTAATCCGGCCCACAAATATCTGCTACGTGCTCGAGAATCTCCATTTGGTCTTTACGACGGCGCATATCTTCCTTCTTCATCATCTCTATGTACGGTTCTTCGGATTCGACCTTGTTCGGATGATTTTGGAGCCATTTCGAGGTGGCCAGTCGGAAGAGTCGAGGGGTGTGAATATATTCAATAGTCTCTGCGTCGTTGTATCGTTTAAAGCCTAGACAAAGGATTCGCCACCATTCGCGGAGTATGGGTTTGACATCGTTAAAGTATGGATGAATATGATGAAGATGAGTGGATCAAAATCTTCCGGCTTCTCGAACAGGATATTCTTGTTGTTCCTGATGACTTGAATTGGACCGTCGTAAAAACAATTTACAATTAATAGGAGATCCCAGGTGCTTTTCTCAAGCGGTGCAGGCTGGTCGAACAGCTCGTCTCTTGAATCCCCTCCTGGGCCTTTTCGCGTCAAGCACAGATAGAGAAGAACCCAGAACAGTGATTCCATGTCATGGATGATACTATGTGGGGTATGTGGAAACACTGACAAAACGCTGAAGTCCAACAGCTCATGACTCATGTAAGGGATCGTACCCTGGGTTTAACATAAGGATAAGTCGAAGGTGTAGAAAAGCGCATCACACTCACGATACGTTCGGCATCCCCCGGTTCTCGTTGATTGAACCGTGGTGGTAGGGGTGTCTGCAAACAAATGTCGAGACTGAGTGTCATCTGTTGAAGCAAAAGCAAGTCTACACACCTGCCAGTGAACTAGTCGAAGATCTTCAAGCGTGAGTTCTCTTGTCTGGTACTTTCAGGTCAGAGATGTTCGTCGAATCGCAAAAGAAATTTAGACCATACCGTAGAATTCTGCGTTGTTTTCCTTGGAAAGTCAAGGGATTCCAAAATCGTATCTCCATACACCATAGCTTTAATGAATGTCCAACGTTGCTTCTTGTTGATTGGAACAGGAAGGACATAAAGGCTTTTGGAGACCTCAGCGTTTACCACCACACCATAATCCTCCTTGATGTTATCTATGACCCTTTTGATCTGCTCTTCCGTTGGCGCGACTCTGTTACGAGCTTCAGCTACTGCTTCATCGAAATTATACCCTTTGTCGATCTTAGCGTGATCCAGATCGATCAATCGACCAACCGTCTCGAGTGACTGGAACTGGTTCTGGGTGCTTTCCGAATGTGCGAGCATGGTCTTGGGGCAAATGAGGCAGTTGCCAGGACTGAGATCCCGATGGAGAATTCCATTTTGAAGCAGATATTGATAACCTATGAAATTCAGATCAGCTACAAATAAAGCTGCATGCTCGAGCAAGATCTCACCTTCAAGGCAGTCCTCTATCGACTGCACCAACTCATGAAGTGACCGGAATCGCTTGAGCGGATGACCATAATCTTTGAGCACTATACGAGAAAGCTGTCGCTCGGTGAATTGCTTCGGAGGAACACATCTTTCTTGACACCATTCAAGTTGAACAACTGATATATGAACCATCTCGTCTTTCATCTCCCCTTCAAGGTCACGTTTTGCAGGGACCAATTGGTATGTGCTGTCTCGAGGAACGTGCCGGATGCCTCTTCGAAAGTCAAGAAGGGTTCTGGTGTCGGCTACCTCTTCGTGGGCGATGAGACGTCCGACCTTCATATCCCCATCTTGATTTGAATGCGCGTGGTTGTAGACAGACGCCTCGGACCGAATTGTCAAGTCGCGTTCTTCGGTAGCCATCCGCTCGTCCTCGTCTTCCGGAGCTTCAATTGTTGGAAAGGGGCTCCATGATTGCTTGATGACAACGACCTGGAATATTAATATTCAGTAGTTGAAAAAACTAGGAACAAAGTCGATACTGACTTGTCTTGTGTTCTTGTTTACTGCCACCCATACCAACTGTCCACGGCCCCACATCGCTTCTGCACGACTGAGACTTAGAGCACGAATAGTCACATATTCCTCGTCGTTGATCTTGATCACCCATCGGGTCCTGTACAGGTAGGTTGATCTCACGAAGTTTTCCCAAACACCCCCAATCTCAAGAGAATGAGAATAAGCATGTTGGCCGTCACTACTGTAGACTTTCATAGTCGGGTCCCAACCTAGTTCCGTTGGGCTCATAGTCGACAAACGAGCGATAACGCGTATGAAAAGCTCGGGTTCCTAAGCAATCGCAATTGTTAAGTGATGACCATAAAGCGCGCTAGAATTTGCTCGTTACCTGGTTGATATCAATGAATCGATCTACGCCCAATAGACCCGACCGATCGCAATACCACAGCGACAGCGAATCGTGGAAAAGTATCAACCCGAAGACAAACATCCTGTCATGCTGCTCCTGAAACATTCGTCGCAAATAACCAGCGAGTTGTTCTAGGGTGTGTTGATATTCTTGGGACGTCATGTCGGATTTCTTGGTTCTGATCTCAACGACTGTGGCAACTCGTAGCCAGTATGCCAAAATTCGTTCAGCCTGGAATCAATGCGAATAAGACAGCGAATAGAAAATAGGATGGCGGAAGATCTTACATGTTCTGAAACCTGCAGAAAGTCTGGTATCAGCTGTTGGTCATGTTGACAAAGAAATAACCGAAGTACCTTGGGGTCGGGATCATCCTTGCTCGTCTGGCTAGTCGACGATTCAGTAGCATCTTTGGTCTGCCGTTGCTTTTCCAATTCTTCAATCTGAATGAAACAATTCAAGTCAGAAACAACCTTAGTATAAATGACTATTTACGCACCGATGATTCCAATTCTTTACTGAACGTATCTAGCTGAGCTTCATCAATAAACAGGTTGACGATGCTCGGTCGACGAGAAGCAGCACGGGTCACTGAAGCGGGATTCTTGGCATTTCTATCCAACCACAAACTACGAGATTTGGCCCAGTTACTGTTGTCAGCTCGTTTGCATTTGTCGTACTCTTGATGAATCCGGTTCAGGATTAGCGCGAAAGGCTCGTAGCACGCCGATTCTTGATTTTCTGGAGTTTCTGGGAGGAGGGCCCAGCGGCCGTTGACGTAGGACATGTCTGACACTAGGGCATTGTACGTTCTTCCAACAGCGTCGTCGTCGTCGGAAGGGAAGAACCTCTGCAGGAAATCCTCGCGGTCGACAAGGTAAGTGTTCTTCTGCAGGTCGTTTGTTTTTAACAGCGGCGGCGACATGCTCTGTCAAG
>ML179065.1:239511-289030 GCA_004369135.1 Dendrothele bispora CBS 962.96 | reverse complement strand
GTCTCACCCTGTGCTCATGTGAGCGCTCAATGAACGCGTTCAAAAGGCGTTCATAGTTCAAGTTCTTTAGTTATGAACGTGAGTAGTTTATGAACGCCGTGTTCATGTTCATGAACGTTTTATGAACGTTCATCACTTTTTGAGTGCTGAAAAACGTTCAAAAACGTTCATGAACGCTCAAAAATTAGGGTTTTAAGTATGAACGTGAACACCTTTAAAATAGATTCTCATGAACGATGGACGTTCACCCTCAAAGGGTGTTCAAAGGGTGTTCACATGAACGCCCATGGGCGTTCATAAACCTTGAGCACAGGGTGAGACCTACCCGGCCGTGATCGTTTACGGTACCCTTACCTACATCGAAGTCGTTTCCCGGCACTACAAGGATGGATAACAGCCTATGGTCTAATCGTGTTTTTTGCTTCCGCTCCTGATCGTTGTTATCACCTAAATGCAAACCAAGACCGCGAGGGTTAGAGAGAAAGGCCAAGAAGTTTGAGCTGAACACGAAAAAGCTTGCCCAAAAGAGAACAAGCCTGAAGGAAAAGTTAAGCAACCGACGGTAAAACCGAGCCGCGGAAAGTCGCTCATCAAGCTTTGACCGCCTTATCCGACCTGTACAAGAAACCACTTATAGCTCGGGGGCAGCCAACTATTTTAGTACGGCCTGTCCTGTTGGGAGATGTGTCCCTATACTTCTGTACTGGTCTTTTTCTGGTTTATAGTGCTGAGGTTTACAATTGGCAGCCTTTTTACGCTCTCTAGCCGGTGATCTCGTTCGTTTGGAGTAGTTTTTTAGCAACGTCTACTCAGAGGACGAGTGATCGTGCTGAGACTCAGTCTGAACCTCTAATAGTGTCGGCACCAAGGCCTACTTTTTTTTGCTTTAACTATAAAGTATGCCCAGTGGCAGGGCGGAGTCCGATACTATTTCGTGCCCAAAATGACAACAGCGCCAGTCTACTAACAGGCCCATCCATCGACTCAGGCGTATCATCCTCTCATGACCTCGACACACATTACCACCCGGGTCAAAGCGACAATTATGCCGATCCAAATATGGAACCTGGGCCAAGCGATATAGGTGACACAGGTACTTCAAATGACTTCCCGACTCTTGAAGCCCCTGCACAGGCAACGACAACCTCCTCCGGACGCAGCATACGTCTGCCCAGGCGTTATAACGATTTCCTTCCGGAGTCAGCTCCAGCCTTTGACACCGAAGGTGACGGTGCCCGATGGGGCTCTGGAATTCGCCGCGTCATTCTCATTGTGCGAGACAAACTCAAGACGCTTGCAAATCCCTTTGGCCTCTTTCGCCTGTACCTTCACAGACCATCTTATGACCCAGACGCTTCTGTGCCACAAAGCGACTTGTGTAACCAGCGGCTGAATCAAACCGCTACCGCAACGGACCATCCGCCGTCAACAATCGCTTCTTCAAGCGATAGCACTAGTCCCATGTCCACGTCCACACCTGGCATGGACTCTCGGGCTGCCCCCTGGCCGTTTAGCTCAATGGGTGTCTTCAACCTTATGCACTGGGCTAATACAGGCAGCAACCTGAAATCTAACGAAGAAGTTAATCGGCTTGTCAAGGATGTTATTAACCCATTGATTGAAGAGGTTAGACAGCCCGAGTTTGCAGCAGACCCCTTCAGAGGCTTCGATGCCAGTAGAGAAAATCAACGGACTAACCGAGCTGCTGCCGAGCCAGACCTCTCCTTTGCCACTGGTTTCAAGAAGTCCAGCGTAAAGATACAAGTTCCCTCGGGTTTCGAACATGTCCCACCAGCTGAATTCACCGTCGATGGTCTCTTACATACAAGCTTGGTTGATACCATCAAGCTCGCATTCACCGAACCTTTGTCGAAGAAATTCCACCTCTCGCCATTCGAATACTATCACCAGCGACCTGACTCTGAACACCACGAGCGGGTCTATGGTGAGCTGTATACTTCACCGGCTTTCATTCAAGAGCACGATAAAGTTCAGCGAGCCAGTCTTCCGTCTGATGACACCTCCTGTACCCGGGAGCGAGTTGTTGCGGGACTGATGTTATGGTCGGACTCTACTCACCTGGCCAACTTTGGTGTTGCAAAACTGTGGCCTATATATGTCATGTTTGGCAACTTGTCAAAGTACATCCGTGCTATGCCGAACTCGGGAGCGTGTCATCATTTAGCATATATACCATCGGTGAGTCTTGTATCTCTTATTAAGAATAGACTTCTTACTTTTACCATTGAAGCTTCCTGACAGCTTCTCGGATTTTGCATCGAAATTCCATCCAAAGTGGCAATCCCAGCGTAGCGAAATTTTGACTCACTGCCGGCGAGAGCTTATGCATGAAGTGTGGAAGCTGCTACTCGATGAAGAATTTCTCAAGGCCTATGAATATGGTATAGTCATCCGATGTGCTGATGGTGTTGAACGCAGAATATATCCCCGTATTTTTACATACTCAGCTGATTATCCTGAAAAGTAAGCTCAGTCATTGTCTTTGATTTTGTATTATCATTGAACTATGTCTCTAGGGTTCTCTTAGCCACTATACGAGATAAGGGGATGTGTCCTTGCCCACGATGTATGGTTGCCAAATCTGTACTCGACCAGTTAGGCTGCGATGATGATTCGCATGTCCGAACTGACAACGTTCGCCCCTACTTCAAATCAAAGGTCAAGGCGGCCCGTCGCCTCATTTACAATGGAGCAGTGCCTATTCGAGGTGCGAAGGTTGAAAGACAATTGAAGGAGACTTCTTCTGTTCCCACTTTGGTATCACATTTCACCTTTTATCTTTCTGCTATTAATTTCCGTTAACTTGCTGGTGTTGTAGAATGCTTTCATGGACAAGCTGGCCTTACAATTCAACTTCAATGTCTCACAAATGCTCGTCGTAGATCTTCTACATGAATTTGAGCTCGGGGTCTGGAAGGCGTTCTTCGCACACCTTGTTCGTATTTTGTATGCTCAAGGTCCTAGTAGTGTTGCCAAGGTAGCTGAACTCGATAGAAGGCAAGTAATCTCTTCATTAATTAATGTTAACGAACTCTCAATTTTTTTCAGATTCCGTCAGGTTCCGGCATTTGGTCACTCGACTATTCGGCATTTTGCCACCAATGCCTCGGAAATGAAAAAATTGGCTGCAAGAGATTTCGAAGACTTACTACAGGTACGATATCCTCTTTTTAATTAACAGTGGTTCATAAATGAGGTTTTGTTCATTAGTGCGCTATTCCGGTCTGTAGTGGGTTGCTCGAAGGAGAAGATAACGAAAGGCTTATGATTATGCTATTCCGACTAGCCCACTGGCATGGTCTCGCAAAGCTCCGTCTACATACCGACTCAACTCTCAAGCAACTGGAGCTCGTCACCCGGGATTTAGGTCATTTGATACGGGACTTTCGGGATACGACATGCTCAAAGTTTCAAACAGTTGAGCTACCTCGTGAGCAGGAGGCTAGAATGCGCCGAGAGCAACAAGTGGATGTCCAACGCTCTGCCACCAGTGCACCTAGACGTTCAAAAACCAAGAAGCCTTGCACTCTAAACCTCTTTACTTACAAATTTCACGCATTGGGCGATTACGTGCAAACTATCAAGATGTTCGGTACTACAGACAGCTACTCAACCCAAATTGTAACTCCCGTTCTTATTCTGAGTTTGACTGTAATTTTACTGACTCTCCGAGTTCAGGGTGAACTCGCTCATCGAAACGTCAAGCGTTATTATGGCCTCAGTAACCGACGAAATGCTGAAGCTCAGATTGCTCATCGTTATAGCCGCGTTCGACTGCTGGAGAACGCCAAGCAGGCGGAGAAAAGAAAGAAGGTTATCACAAAGCCCTCCGGTGCCCATAGTCACCTCGTTGGGTTTGCGGAAAGTACACGGCTTGAAGATTTACGAATTCCTTTGGACAAGCATCATTTTATATCGGAAAACAGGGATCATAGTGTCAATCTTCTTCACTGGCTTCACGAGAGACCCGATGATCCAGCGAAAAAGGTCAGTAACACGAGCTTCCAAAAAGAACTGAACTGAACTATGCTAAATAGAATTTCAAGCGAAAGTTAAGGTCTCATTTGCTTGGTCGCCTCCGTGGACTTGACTTTGATGGCGATACCCATGAAACTTTCACTGACGATGACCTCGAACAAGTGGTGATTGTTAACAACAAGATATTCTCAGTCAAAACTTTCCGTCTAAATTATACGACTTATGACGTTCGCCGGGATCAAGATGTCATTAATCCTCGTACAGATCACTGTACAGTGATGGTGCGTTCCCCGGTCATGGAACCAGGTTCTCATCCGTTCTGGTATGCTCGAGTGCTCGGCATTTTTCATGCAGATATTGTGTATTTTGATACAGCCGGAGGTAGACCAATATTCTTATCCCAGAGGATGGAATTTTTGTGGGTACGTTGGTTGGGGGATGAACTGGATTACAAACCTAGCCTCTGAAACGCAAAACTTCCCAAGGTTGGCTTTGTGCCGGAAGCAGATGAATACGCGTTTGGATTTCTGGATCCTTCTCTAGTAATCCGAGCCTGTCATCTCATTCCTGACTTCAAAAGTGGGCGGACATCAAGTCTTTTGACTACAAGTGGTCCAACAGCTGCTCGACATCCCAATGAAAGCGATGATTGGTTAAATTATTATGTGAATGTGTATGTACCAGTCATTTTTGTTTGCTATTGGGTATAATCTTACATTTTGGCTAGTTTCGTTGATAGGGATATGTTTATGCGCTATTCCGGTGGTGGTGTCGGCCATGTTAATGGCACTTACGCTTCACTCGATATTGATCATGATGTTTTCATACCAGAAGAGAGTGATCGTGGTCGACCGGAACCCAGTAGTACAATGACGATCATAGATGACGATGTGAATGACGAGGACCAGGACATGGAAACTTCAGCCTCCGGAGAACCAGAGTTAGAGCCCCAAGAGGAAGAGGATACCTATGATCAGGAGGTGAATGTGTTTGAAGATGATGATCAAAAAAGCGAGGGATCTGATTTGGACGGGTACACTTTTGCTGATGATCAAGAAGGTTATGACTTTGATGATACTGGATACGCTTCAATGTAATAATGATTACTAGTTAATGCCTACATTACATACAATCCTAAGGAGTCGGAGTCATTCCTATATATCGTTCCACTGGCTTTCTTGCAGTAGGTGTACTAGGACAGGTACCGCAACACTCTGCTTCACCAAGTTCCAAAAGGTAGTCTGCATGCTCTTCTGCTTGTTCCAAGTTTTTTCGGGCCGATTGAACAATACGCTCACCAGCCGATTGCAGTAATTCCTTGAAACGAGAAACGTTGATATGATCCGTCACCATTTGTAGTGCCATATCTGCACGAGTGTTGGTGAGTTCGCCATTGGCTTCCTTGAGCCTTTTCAGCTCTTCACGGCAAAAACGATTGGCATCAACGAGGTCGGAGCATCGAGACATCCATTGTTTCTCGACTAAGCAATTAAAGATCATAATTAAAAATTTAACAAGTCCCTCCGAGTCTGTGCTCACCTTCCTTGTTAAGAGAGTCAAATATACACTTGAGCTCCCAAACGCTCAATTGATATGTTTTGCTTTGGAGCGACACACCGTGACGGACAACCAGGATCAAATTAGTGTTAGCAGAAAAATATTATTACAGTTTGACATACTTCCAGGCTTCCATTTCACTCGGGTCCTTTACTTTTGCAGCATCTGGACCTTCTTTCATGGCTTGTGCAGTCGACGAACCAGAGCCGGACAAGAAAAAATCAATTTCGTCCAATGTGGAGTCGGCGGTGTATCTTTGACCTGGCCATTCAGAATCAGTGGCCATATCTGTGTGGTTGGGTTGCTGGGCCCGGGCAAGGGAACAAAGGTAGGCGATATGAAAAGGCTCAAAAGACGAGTCGGACATGATAGTTGCCGGGTGACAGAGCAATGTCCTGAAAAGGGGTCACCCGCCGCCAGGCCCCACTTGATACGGCTGACTGATATTTCATCCCGCCGCAACCATGGTAGGTATGACATTTAGTAACATGATCATTAGGCCACCTGCGAGACACAAGAACTACCATATATCCAACATGATGTCTACATCATTCTATGTCGTTTTCAGGATCTTAAAGTATGTCAGTATAATTGCGATGGCACGTAACTGTCGTAGAATAATGGACAAGCATGATCAGCGAGCACCAGAATGGGTTCATGATCGACAGGAGTTACCATTTGATCCCAGGAAGGTGAGTAGAGGATAAGGTATTTCATTTCGTTGTCGTATGGTGTGATCATGGACCGTGATTCACTCACGTGCCAGCATAAATCGTGGATCCCGGAATTTAGTGATGGCGCCTAGCCTTTACTATCCACAGAGGGATGGGGATAGGGAATTTGCGGAGAAGACGAACCGGATCGTCAAGACATCTACGCCCTATACGACGTCCCATACCGAACATCCAACCACTTCCTTTCCGTCGTTAACATAAGAAATGGCTATCACACCTCAAAGTTACAGTCAGATGTGGTTCATGGTCTTCACCGCGCTGGGCACTTTTATATGAGTAACTGGGCACCGTCTTTGTGGGCTTTGATCCAGGTGTTGGGGGATGTTGAAGTGAGTTACTTTCTGTATGTCTTGCCCTTCCCTGAGGGACTCAATTCAACTCCCGAATCGATTTAGCCTGTTTTCCTTGTCTTGCTTGTGTACTTCCGTGTCCCACCCTTGGTCATATTCTGTATCCAGTGTCTTAGAAAGGTCGTGCAATCTCTTGGTTCTAAGCCTGGATGGAACGACATAGAAATGTGAGATACCGTCCATCCTTTTCCGTGTGTGACATCAGTCTGAATCATCATGAAATTACCTCTTGAAGACCTTTGATGTGTTCACTGTTAGGTATGTACAACTACTTCTTATGCTGCGAATCAGATTCAGTCTCTACATTTGTTTTCAAACATCTTCATCTCCGAGGTTCGATAAGTTTGACAATGCCTTCTTGCCACTTTGCTGCTTGCATCGTAGCATTGCAAGGGTAGGATAGAATGATTGTTACCTTTAAAGAGTCTGCTTGCTTTGAATACTCCTCGCCAATGGAAGTTGAATGTAAAATAGATATTTGCATCAGTTGGTATGGCTTTGCCAACGTCCGATCGGTAATAGGACCAGATATGAGAAACACCTACCATGATCATGTTTCGTTCTAAATTAATTGTCGTTCAAAGGGTAACGCATCGACGACACGCGGAACTTCCATAAAGGTTCACCTGGTGACGCCAGCCCAGCAAGGGCAAACGCGCGGTAGACCGGTGACAGGTCAAGTAACGGAGCAATATGTATATGGAGCACAAAGGGTACATATATAACATCAAATATCCTTCTGTCAATACGAAAAAAGAGAAAGTATACAGTCACCAAACAACCCAAGCCTGACCTACACTTGCACTACCTCCAATCCAATCTTCTGCAAAAGCCCTCTCGTACACGCCTCCAGCTCATTCTGTCTGTCTGCGTCCATAGCCGCAGCTGACTGGTCGACTTTCAGGTTCGGCGGAACGATATAAGCACCATGGGTGATATGTGGGCTTGGTTTGAAACATACATCTGATTTTGTACCGGAAGTGATGGAGGACGAGTCAGTAATTGGAGCGAAGGAACCGTCAGCTCTGATGGCGCAAGCAGCAAACGCGGTCGAATAGGTTCCCATCTCTTGGGGACACAATATGGGACTAACGAGCCATACCCAGAGGCCGGGGAAGGGAAGGGAACGGAGGCCTGAGAGAGCACCATCCTTATGAATGTGATAAACATTGGAGGCTTAAGGTTTGTGCAAGGAAGAAAAGTCGAAGTGGACTTAACATACACTTAAAACAGCTCCTGGATGTACTACTAGAACAAGAACTTTTGAGTTCTTTTCTTTCAGTTGTCTGGCGAGGCTGTTGGACCATAAATGGAGAGCGAGTTTGGAATATTCTGCGAAACACTAGGAATCAGCATTTGGCCACGAAGGTAAGCTTGAAAGGCGACATACCGTATCGAGCTAATGTTGGCAACAAAGACCAGCGGAATTGATGGTTCCAAGCCTCTATCGAGCTGTAATCAAGAAACGAGACTCTCTCGTGTGCTCTGCTACCCAACTACGGGAAAAAGGAATCAGAAAACGCCGATAGAAGCAATTCGAATGACGGACATTGATGAGTCGCACGTCAGCTCCATTTTCTGCGGCTTTCTCAAGCAAAGGAAGCATAGTTTGAGTGAAGACGTATGTGCCCAAGTAGCTGAAGAGCGCGTAAATTTAAAGCTTGTGTAAACGCAGACCCGAGTTCAGCTCTTACTTGACAGCCATAGTATCCAGTATTCCTTCCTTATTCATTAGTTCCTTTCCGCGGTCACTTATACTGGAAAGAATCGTTTAGAAAGTTGAGATGAGGAAGAGTAAATTCAACAAACATTGCAGCATTATTTACTATGGAAAAAATAAGTCGATACTGTTTGCAAAGGAAGAAAATGAAGACATACTCAAGATGTCTAGTCTTTCCTCCTTCTCCATAAACTTCTCTGCAGATGCTTTCGCCTTCCGTGGGTCAACCAAGTCCAGCTCGTGCCAGAGCACTCCGCAATTACCAGGCTCCTTTCCTTCTTTTTCGAGACGTTCAATAGCAGATTTTGCGCGTTCTTCCGAACGAGCGGCCATGTAAACCTTGGAGAAACTCGGAGTTTTAGTGTATATTCATGCTACAAAGAATTTAAGCAAACCTTGGCACCTAGTTTGACGAGATACCGTAGTGTATCAAATCCAATCCCGCTACTGTTAAAGTCCAACAACCAGCGTCCAGTAGATATTCATGAGTATGGATCCAACGGACACCCACCTTGATCCAGTCACTAGAACGACTTTGCCCTTGATGTCTGGGAGGTCTCGCAACGGATCAAATGATTTAGAAGGTGCTTGGCCCATTCTTACTGTTTTGGGCAAGGGGTAGTGATAGTGGGAGCTCTTGAGAGAGAAGAGAATGACATGATGATGTCGAGAAGAGTAAATTGGGATTCACGTGACGGGTGTTTACTTTCGTCCGCGACTCAGAGTCAGAGTAGGTATCGAGTGGTATGATACCAGTGACCACACCAGTCTGTTGACTGACAGTTCATCCGAAAGAACAAAACATGAGGGTAGGTGTTCCTCATTCAGAACTCGTTCCTATATCGGTCCCATATCGATCGGATGTTGGTAAAACTTGGAACTGATGCAAGTAATAAAGTATCTATTTCACCGTGACATTCAAACGGTGTATAACGTATGTCTTATAAACTGGCAGGAGATGCTAGAACTGCTCTAGATGAATACTCGAGGCTTTAGAGGAGCTCCAACATCTGTATCCATATCAATACCCATCGCGGTGTCAACAACAGCGTTCCGGCCCACAAATATCTGCTACGTGCTCGAGAATCTCCATTTGGTCTTTACGACGGCGCATATCTTCCTTCTTCATCATCTCTATGTACGGTTCTTCGGATTCGACCTTGTTCGGATGATTTTGAAGCCATTTCGAGGTGGCCAGTCGGAAGAGTCGAGGGGTGTGAATATATTCAATAGTCTCTGCGTCGTTGTATCGTTTAAAGCCTAGACAAAGGATTCGCCACCATTCGAGGAGTATGGGTTTGACATCGTTAAAGTATGGATGAATATGATGAAGGATGAGTGGATCAAATCTTCCGGCTTCTTGAACAGGATATTCTTGTTGTTCCTGATGACTTGAATTGGACCGTCGTAAAAACAATATACAATTAATAGGAGATCCCAGGTGCTTTTCTCAAGCGGTGCAGGCTGGTCGAACAGCTCGTCTCTTGAATCCCCTCCTGGGCCTTTTCGCGTCAAGCACAGATAGAGAAGAACCCAGAACAGTGATTCCATGTCATGGATGATACTATGTGGGGTATGTGGAATAATTGACAAAACGCTGAAGTCCAACAGCTCATGACTCATATAAGGGATCGTACCCTGGATTTAACATGAGGATAGTGTCGAAGATGTAGAAAAGCGCATCACTACTCACGATACGTTCGGCATCCCCCGGTTCTCGTTGATTGAACCGTGGTGGTAAGGGTGTCTGTAAACAAATGTCGAGACTTAGTGTCATCTGTTGAAGCAAAAATGAGTATACACACCTGCCAGTGGACCAGTCGAAGATCTTCGAGTGTGAGTTCTCTTCTCTACTCAAGTCAGATATATTCGTCGAATTGCAAAATAAATTTAGTCCATACCCCAGAATTTTGCGTTGTTTCCTGTTGAAAGCGAAGAGATCGCACAATCTTTCCTACGTACACCGTAGCCTGAGGAAATTCCCAAGGCAACTCCTTGTCAAGTGACATGGGAAGAACGCAAACGCTTTTGGAGATCTCAGCGTTTACCACCACATTACAAAGCTCCTCGGTGACATCTATGACCCATCGAATCTGCTTTTCCGTTGGTGGAACTCTTTTTTGGGCCTCAGCTTCTGCTTCATCAAATTTATACCCATAGTCAACCTTAGCGTGATCTAGATCGATCAGTCGACCAACTGTCTCGAGCGATTGGGGTTGCGTCTGGGTATTATCTGGATGCGCGAGCATGCTCCTGGGGCAAATGAGACAGTTTCCAGGACTGAGATCCCGATGGAGAACTCCTTTTTGGAGCAGGTATTGATAGCCTCGAGAAATTGGAACAGTCACAGAGAAGTGATCGTTTAGGCAAAATCTTACCTTCAAGGCAGTCCTCTATCGACTGCACCAACTCATGAAGCGACCGGAATCGCTTGAGCGGATAACCATAATCTTTGAGCACTATACGAGAAAGCTGTCGCTCGGTGAATCCTGCTTCGGATGAACATATGTTTCTTGAGACTATTCCAAAGTATGCACAACGGATTACTCTGAACCATCTCGTCTTTCAGCCCCCCTTCTAGATCACAGTTTTGCAGGGACCAATTGGTATGTGCTGATTTTGAGGAACGTTCCGGATGCCTCTACGAAAGTCAAGAAGGGTTCTGGTGTTGGCTCCCTCTTCGTGGGTTTTGAGACGTCCGACTTTCATATGCCCATTTTGGGAAATTTGAGTGCGCGTGATTGTAGACAGACGCTTTGGACCGAATTGTCAAGTCGCGTTCTTCAGTTGCCATTTGCTCGTCTTCGTGTTCCGTTGAGCTTGTATTGTTGCGACATGGGACCATGATTGCTTGTATTACAAGTACTCTGAAATATCGGTATTCAGAATAGTTGTAAAAAAGGCTAGGTAACGAAGTCGTATCAACTGACTAAATGTCTTGTGTTCTTGTTTCAGTTGTCGTTATCCATACCCACATGATCCACGTGCCCACATCGCTATGTGCAGCGTGACTTCAGACAGTTAGAGGTCGGATAGTCAGGTATTCTCTGATGGTTGGTCTTGGTCAGGGATCGGGTCCTGTACGAGGGTTCGGTTGATCTCACTAAGTTATTTCTATAGACGCCCAGTCTCAAGAGAAATGCGAATAAGCATGCTGTCCGTCGCTACTGTAGACTTTCACGATGAATGTGCTGGCACTTACCGAGACCATTAATAGAGCCCAAACGCCTTTCTACGCAAAAGAAAAGAAGAGATATACACGTCAGGACAATGTGAGACAAGCATAAAAAGAAAAAAGAATGCACGGCAAATGCGCTGGCACTCACCGAATCTACCAAAACCCTTTCTACACAGAAAAAGAACCTAAAGAAGATTCATTTGATACGGTAGAGACATACAGGGCGCAAAGCCTAAAAAAATGAAGAGGAAGGAAGTAGGAGACAGTAAGTGGGAGAAAGGAAGAAGGAGCGGGAGAGGGGAAAGAATCGACGTGTAAACTATGTAAACAAGTAATTTAGACTCCGCTTCAAATATCACGTGACCGCAGAACGGACCTTCATTGAAAAAACCTAAGTCGAAAACTTCAGCTATAATACTACGGTATGTTGTTACATACCTTTTCTGCAGATGTTTTGACATTGCTACCTACATTTCTCTGTTTTCAACAAGTTTATACAAGAAGCCATGCCTTTCAGTATCTCATGGCATTGTACTTAGTTACTCAGTTGCAAGCATTTTGAAGCATTTGCGCGAATTTTAGAAAATAATTCCGAAATTAGCTCAATTAGACGGAACTAGCGGAATATTTTTGCCGGGTTTCAAATTTTTCAAAGTTTGCCGGAGTTCATACAATATTTGCATGGGAGAGTTTTCCTGATGGAGAAAGCTGTCGCTCGGTAAATTGCTCTGGAGGAACAAATCTTTCTTGAAACCACTGGACAGCTGTAAATATGTAGTACTGTCTTGTCTTTCAGTATCCCCTTCAGCATCACTAACGAAGAAGGAGCTAGCCCAAGCGAGGTCTGCAGAGGATCAAGTCGGGAGACGGAAGTTGAAGTAAGAGAGAACAGAGAGGGTAGAGTAAGGTAGTACGGATGTACGTCCTACGGCCAGAATGTTCGTTAATTGTATAAAACAAAGAACGTAGCAAATAAGGCAAGTAAGAGTACACGATGCTTGCTTGATTGAAGAGAGACGGTAGTTGAACGGTCGAAACAATTCAACGTAAGTTCGTATGGCTCGGATATGCTCGGTCAAGGAAACTAATACTCAGGTGAAGGCTCAGGCTCGGGCTCGAAGGAAATGACCAGCTAAAGAGAGGTGGTTTTCTACTACTACGCTGTACAACTTTTATACTAATCTAGATGGTCCGTTGCGCGATCCCCAGCGAACCGAAACAAAGGATGAACGTGAAACCATGTCAAGTAAGTAAGTGAACTAGACGTTGAAGGAGAAGTGAATCGAGTGAATGAGAAGTGAGTAAAGTGAGTAGAATGTGTATAAGAATCACATGTAAACGAGTCGGAGAATTCGGAGTACTGAGCCGTTCGGATCGCAGTCATTCCCATTGAGCCGGTACACCTCTAGACGACATTACGACACGGATCGGAGGTTGACCAGTCCTCGAGCGCTTGCTCAAGGCGCTATCCGTGAAGAGAGGGACGGACGCGTGGTTCAGACCTAGACGGAACAACTGATAACCTGATATAGAAATATCGTGAGTAAGTGTGAAGTAAGTAATAAGTGCGTCAAGCACTTAGAAAAGAAAATGAACGGTAAAAAGGACGGTAAGCATGAACATGGATGAACGATCAAATCTACCGGTAGGGCATCTAGCCCTGCCATATCACGTTTTGCAGAGGTCGGTTGGTGTGTGTTGTCTCGAGGAATATGCTGGATGCCTCTTTGAAAGTCACGAAAGGTTCTGGTGTCGGCTACCTCTTCGTGGGCGTTAAGACGTCCGATCTTCATATCCTCATCCTGATTTGAATGTGCATGATAGTAGACAGACGCCTCGGACCGAATTGTCAAGTTGCGTTCTTCAGTGGCCATCGGATTGTCCTCGTGTTGAGGCGTTCCAATAGTCGGAAAAAGGACTCCACGATTGCTTGATAACAACGACCTGGAATATCAACACTCAGTAGTTGAAGAAACTAGGAGCAAAATCGATACTGACTTGTCTTGTGTTCTTGTTTACTGCCACCCATACCAACTGTCCACGGCCCCACATCGCTTCTGCACAACTGAGACTCAGAGCACGAATGGTCACATATTCCTCGTCGTTGATCTTGATCACCCATCGGGTCCTGTACAGGTAGGTAGATCTCACGAAGTTCTCCCAAACAACGCCAATCTCGAGGGAATGAGAATAAGCATGCTGGCCGTCACTACTGTAGACTTTCATAGTCGGGTCCCAACCTAGTTCCGTTGGGCTCATAGTCGACAAACGAGCGATAACGCGTATGAAAAGCTCGGGTTCCTAAGCAATCACAATTGTTAAGTGATGACCATAAAGCGCGCTAGAATTTGCTCGTTACCTGGTTGATATCAATGAATCGATCTACGCCCAATAGACCCGACCGATCGCAATACCACAGCGACAGCGAGTCATGGAAAAGTATCAGCCCGAAGACAAACATCCTGTCATGCTGCTCCCGAAACATTCGTCGCAAATAACCAGTGAGTTGCTCTAGGGTGTGTTGATATTCTTGGGACGTCATGTCGGATTTCTTGGTTCTGATCTCGACGACTGCAGCAACTCTCAGCCAATAGGCCAAGATTCGTTCAGCCTGGAATCAATGTTAATAAGACAGCAAATAGAAAATAGGATTGCCGGAGGTCTCACATGTTCTGAACCCTACAGAAAGTCTGATATCAGCTGTTGGTCATGTTGACAAAGAAATAACCGAAGTACCTTGGGGTCGGGATCATCCTTGCTCGTCTGGCTCGTCGACGATTCAGTGGCCTCTTTAGTCTGCCGTTGCTTTTCTAATTCTTCAATCTGAATGAAACACTGCAAGTTAGATTAAACAATTTTAGTATAGATGACTATTTACGCACCGATGACTCCAATTCTTTACTGAACGTATCCAGCTGAGCTTCGTCAATAAACAGGTTGGCGATGCCTGGTCGTCTAGAAGCAGCACGGATTATTGAAGCGGGGTTTTCGGAATGTCTATTCAACCACAATCTACGAGATTTGGCCCAGTTACTGTTGTCAGCTCGTTTGGATTTGTCGTACTCTTGATGAATCCGGTTCAGGATTAGCGCGAAAGGTTCGTAGTACGCCGATTCTTGATTGCCTGGAGATTCTGGGAGGAGGGTCCAGCGACCGTTGACATAGGACTCGTCTGACGCTAGGGCGTTATACGTTCTTCGAACAGTGTCGTCGTCGTCGGAAGGGAAGAACCTCTGCAGGAAATCCTCGCGGTCCACAAGGTAAGTGTTCTTCTGCAGGTCGTTTTTGACAGCGGTGGTGGAATGATCTGTCAAGTTGCGTTTTAGGATAGCATTCAGACTCATCGTGGATTTAACCCGAGTCTCTGCTTGAAGTGAAGCTTGAGCGCACGGAAGAAAGGGGTCTGGATAGCACGTGCTAATTCACCTTTAGAGGCAATTACTTCTCACGAATACGGAACCCATTGTGCCTTGGCCTTGGCCTCGACCTCAGCCTTTCAACCATATCATCCTCGAAGTCGTGCTACTTTCGGACTGCAAACGGCCACTCTAAGTACACTATATTGTGAATATTTGTGAGTTATCGCATTATATTCCGTGATTTCAACTTATCGTCTCGAATCTAGGAAAATGCCATCCAAAGCTGAACCTGCCAACGTGCAGGAGTCCACTACGAATCCTGTTGCTACCGGGATCGACCTGCGCTCCAACACGGGACTTCTGACAGCTATACGCACAAACTTCGTACCATCCTCTCACTCAGAACTCAATCTCCTATCACAATGTATCTCAGATGCAGAGTGCGATGTCCAACGCCGTGATGAAGAAATCCAAAAGCTCACTGGCAGAGCGAAACTTGACTCGCTACAAAACGAACGGAATGAGGCGTATCGTCGAATCTGCCGTTACCGTTCTCTTCTAGCACCTATCCGGAGACTTTGTCCCGAACTTCTCAGTCTTATTTTCCAGTTTGCGTGTCCCAAAACCACCATCAAAGCAAAGATCAACTGCCCTCTGTTTAGGGTCTCCCAAGTTTGCGCCAGATGGCGTGAGCTGGCACGGTCGACGCCTACACTGTGGTCGTCTTTTGACATTGATGTCGACGCCTCGTGGCACCATGACACCAAGGTGATCAAATCCGTGATAACAACCCATCTCGAGCTCTCTCGAAATTCACCTTTATCTCTTTCGCTCACGGCATCTGGGCAGTCGTCAAGATTGCAATGCATTGTAGATGCCATAGCACCACATTCTTTCCACTGGTACGAACTTGAACTGGACTTTGGAGAGCCATCCATCTTGGCTAGTATGTCGAGCATCAAAGGGAACCTACTCCAACTACATTCTCTTGTGATCTGCATGAAGGAGGGGGAGGAGGAGGAGGATGACGACAACGACGACAAGACAAGACAAGATCTTTTTGAAACAGCACCACGCTTGCAAGCATTGACACTTAGGTCTCCTCACAGAGCCAATTTCCTGCTGGAATGTGTTGTGATTCCGTGCACTCAGATTATCGACTTCACGGTTGAATATGTTCCATACTCATCTGCCTTGGCACAACTTAGGGCCCTAAGGGCAGTTCGGAATCTTAAAATAAATGAATGCTGGTATGGTCGAGATATGGCTTCTCTCGCACCCGTCACACTACACGACGTGTTGTCCGTTTTCATAATCATACCCATAGTTATAACTTCTCGTGATGACCTTAACAATCAATCACTTCGTCTTCGCCTTGACCAGCTTACACTACCGAATCTTCAGGTTCTCCATTTAGAAACAGACCCATATGACATCCCGCCCCGCATACAACTTCACAATGACATGGAGCTCCCTAATTTTGTCAAACGTTCATCTTGCATTATACGAACATTAATTCTGACCAACTTAGGGCTCAATGATAACGACACGCTCTCCATCCTACGTAACCTTCCCACTCTGCAAAACTTGACGGTACACGACCATATGCTGCCGGACTTGGGTATCCACCCTACCATCACGAATCATTTCATCCAGCAGTTGACTATCGACCACGTCAAATCATCCTCGCCACGACTTCTCACCCATCTTAAGACTCTCGACCTTCGACCGAGTGTATGCTTTTCCCTGAAGGCATTTGTTGATATGGTCCAATCTCGGTGGATTCCAAACCAAACCTATTCTGACGAATTGGGGGTGGACAGTTTGACCTCTGTTACTTTAAATTTTGACGGGGGGATAGAGGAGAAGTTGGAGGAGTGGTTGGAGGAGGACCTAAGACCTTTGCGTGCTATTGGATTGGCAGGTTTACATTTGAACCTCTCGACAGATTGGCAATGAACAGACTTGCATTGTAATTGTGCTGTTTTTGTGATTGCACGATCTTTCTAAGATACTGGATGTCCAAGGACGGGACACGGAAATACACAAGCAAGACGAGAAAAAAAGGCTAAATTGATTCGGGAGTTGGATTAATTCGCTCAGAGAAGACATACAGAAAGCAACTCACTTCAACATCCCCGCGAACACCTTGATCAAAGCCCACAAAAACGGCACCTACATCTGACTGTAAGGTTTGGTAGCCATTTCCTATGCTGGCAACGGAAAGGAAGTGGTTCGATGTTTGGTGTGGGACGTCGTATAGGGCGTAGATGCCTTGATGATCCGGTTCATCTTCTCCGTAAAATCCCTATCCCCCTCTGTGGATCACGACTACTTATGTATTCAGCTTCTCGCCGATGGAAGTCGAATGTAAAATAGATATGTACTTGCACCAGTTGGTATCACTTTGCCAACGTCCAATCGATAATGGGACCAGATATGAGAAAGATCTATGTACCCTCATGTTTCGTTCTGTGAATACCTGCTGGGTTAAAATTACCGTTCAGCGGACAGGTGGAACTCGGGCATCTCGGACGGAACACCACTCACGTGGTTCCCCAACTCCTCTTTTCTCGACCTGACCATCACTAAATTTCGGAACCTACTGTCAAGTAGTTACCATGTGGCATCTTCGATACCATAAGATAAAATTGTTGCCATCGAGGTCTCATAGTGTTAGTATTCCGGCATGTAATTATCTTTGATTATACCGTTGATCCACAGTCGGCATAATGGTAGCTTATGATCATTGGCTGACATGCAGTCGTCCATGTTAAAGGATCCTATAATACTGATCCTTGAATATTAGTTCAGTCCGCAATGACATGATATGGAAGTTTGTGGACTCCAGAATGTCTGACTAGGGTAAGGCCAGGCCATTTCTCTGTGGTTATGGCTATGTGCGTTGAGCCCCAATTATCTTCAAGGTTTACAATGGCTCAATGTCAAATGGAACGCGCGAAATCTGCTATTGATATGATCTTGACAGTTGTCTGAATGGAGCCTGGTAGTATGGTGAAGTGCTCTAACGGCCTGAACTGTACTTGGACTACTTCCACAGGTGTGCTAATTGATATCTTCCAACAGTCATTATGGACACGTTGAGGCTCGACTAGATATTCTTGAGTGCGTCAATGAAAGGTTTTCGGGACACGGACTTCTCATTCTGCGGGTTGATCTCCCTGTAATCCTTTTATGATAGTATATCTAAGAGCCGGACTGTTACGTACTTGTTCCACTCTTCGTCGCTTTAACTCATCTGAACTTTCTTTTCACCACGGCTACCGGGGGCCTCGAGATAATGGACCAATGCCTTCATAGAACCCGCCGTAGTTGAAGCCGGTGTCAGCACCCATGGTTGTAGCATCAGTGAGGGCTAAAATCGATGTCCTAAATTAACAAAAGTTTAACTATAACTCGCTCTTTAGCTATTTGGGCACATACCTACCATCACAGCACAGTATGCTGAGAATACGCAGGAGGTGGAGACTTTGTGCGTGTCATCAATTTGAGAAACATTGTTGCGAGAAGCCTTTTTCTTCCTATCTGACGTTTTCGGGCAGGCTTCTTGTTACTTTGGTAGCAATGGGCCCGAGAAGTCTCGTTTCGTTGATTACAGCTCGACAAGAAGCTTGGAAGGTACATCTAGTTGGCGCTCAGTCTTTGATAACCGACATAAAATCTTGATATATGACTTACTTTTACTAGAAGGTCCCCTCGAAGAAACGTTTTCGTCGACCATATGTTGATATTTCCTTCTTCGTCTGCGTAGAGGATCCGGAGAAAGTCGCTGTCGGTCATTTCTTGTCAACATCATCATTACGACATTTGAGATCAGAATCCTGTAAAGATAGCATCATAGTCATCACGCAGTAACAGTTCTGAGGGAAAAGATCGAACGTGACTGTTGTCCCAATCCAATTGGATGGGACAGAGAAGACGTCCGGTAACATCGCTTGTGAAGCCTCGGCCGATTCTCTGCGACCCTTGAAGAGGAGGACTAGGAGGATTGGGACGAGCGTTGAGCCATTCAGCAATGCTGAGTTTTGCACGGCTGACATCATCATTGCGGCCTTGGTTTGCACCAGAGTCAAGCTATACATTATATAATCAACAGTCATTTCAACTTTACCTCGTTGACTCGGACTTGGAACAAGTTATACTCACCTGATTACAGATTCTTCGGACGAATTTTGGGTCGGTTGTAGCCTCTGGAGCGTCAATGGCTTTCTTGAATCCTGGGACAAGACTACAGGTAAGGTTGAAAGCTGTGAACATACGATCCTGACTACAACAAACTTGTTTCAGAACATGAACTGGCAATAGGTACTAACGGTCGTTGACAGTAGAAACTCACGTTCTTTTAATCTCCTTGGTCTCAGCACTGTCGTCAACAGCGGTCCCCTCATCGTCACTTTCCTCTGTGCCGCGCCGGTCATTCTCAAGTACCATCTCATATACATTGGTTGGGAGAGATACAAAACGGAGAATGACGCGTCCCAGAATGACCCAAGGACGGCGTGTAAGAGAGGGACATTCATAACAGAACAATCTTTGTGCCGTTGTCACTGAAAACAACAGAGCAGCGCAAGTGTCTCCAGATCACGTCTTGGGTCCATGTTGTAGGGACTCGAATTCGTCTTTCAGCGCATCAAGTTGTCGTTTAAGAGAATTGGTAGGAGAAGCATTAGGTACACGGAATGCACGAACGAATAGTCACCACTCTTACGTGCAACCCGCGGTCGGTGCAAGTTTAGGGGGGAATCAACAAAACAGTTGACTTACGGTAGGAATGCATTTACGCAGAAATCACGGGCCGGCGATGCGGCTCTCCGTGAGATACTGTGGGACTCGCGGACTTTGCCGAATACCCACTAAACCTCCGTTAGGTGTGGTATGCAAGGGAGGGACCGGGACCGAACCTGCGACCTCATCTGCAGTTTTGTCAGACGGTGGCACACACGTGACCACCCGGCGCGGTGCTACCACTACACCACCGAGCCCTCTGGTGACTGTATTCTTTCTCTTCTTTCGTATCGACTATTTGATGTTATATACCCTTTTGTGCTCCATATCGCTTCGTTACTTGACCTCACCTTTGGTTCTTAGTCACGTGACGAATCGTCCAGGGTTCGATCCCGAGTGTGGAACCTAACTTGTAGTCGTTTTTCTTCGTTCACGCCGAGAATTGGGGGGAAGGTTATTTCGACGCGGACCCACTAAATAACATTGAATCCAACGCTGGAACCTTTCTTAGATGTAACGCGCCAAGCATCGAGCGAGTCATTCTCGAAAGGTGATACTTACAAATGTAAATCCGGGTCACACATTTTTCAAGTAGCCAAGTGGTGCGATACATCATACTGGCTCAGATGCCCATTGATCTCGAGCCGCGATACACTCTTAGACGTGTCACTCTTGGCGCCCCCCCTCCTCTGACAGTAGCTTAAGTTCCACAAGATATCATAATTTTTGAGTCATTATGGTTTTCCTTTCCAATCAAGTTCTTCTGATGCGCAAATGGAGGGAGGTCCCGGCGGCATCGTTCTTGCGCGGCTTAAGGAACGATCATCACGGACAAGCTACATTTTGACCCAATGTTGGTAAATCAAGCTTTCCGTCGCCACCGGTTCTCCGAATTTTACTGAGTAGTACTATCACATTAACATAGTACTTATTACAATTTTACTACTAAACCTACAAATACAAGTAGATAGACAGACACACTCAGTACACACAAAAAGATTACTTAGGCATTATATATAAGGGATGATTCGTAGCATCATAAGATAGCAAAGGCCCGGGGCTCAACGCCATTCACTTTTATGGCCCGTAAATGGAGGGAGGTAGCTAGCAGGTATTTTCCTACTGCTTGGACCAACTCCAGGAGTGGGCACCATTAGGTAGTCATCGCGATTAGAGGCATTTTCAATATGCATTACACTTCCAGCTTCGGGATCTTTAGGATTGAGGACGGGATCTGGATGACGGAAACTCGGGTGACGGAAACTCGGGTCGACATCATCCAAAGCGTGTCTGTATGGAGGAGAATTGGGAGAGATGGGAGAGGCGCAGATCAATGTAGAAACACAGTGGTCATCGTCTTTCGTTCGTCTCTTTTGAGCAGACTTCCTTAGGCTAAGAGTGATCCGTGACATCATCATAACCTATCAATAATTTAGCTTGTAAAAACTCCTTACGAACACGAAGGGAAAGCGCGACAAACCGTGATACTAAAAGGAGATGAATGACATAAGGAGTCAAGTTTTCACCGAATCACAGCACTGATTTACAAAGTAACAAACTTACAGCAATTCAAGCCTGTGGTAGAGAGGGAGCATCAATTAGCCATCGTCACAGGCAGACGTTCCGAATTGATTGCACTCACTGATGGCACACATTCTTTAAGCCATCTGGCGCCACGTTGATCATCACTACGAGCACGCATGTTATGGCGGCGATGACACTATGGTTCCATCTGGGATGTAAGCATTGTGAGAAAAATGAAAAAGACAGACTTGCCTGTAATAAAGTAGACCATCTTCCAACATCCTTCGCATGATTTCAAAGGTGCCAGGAATTTTCCCAGTCTTGTTGAACAGTTGTGGTAAAGTTTTGTAGACTGTGAGGACGAGTGCGACAGTATCATATATAAGTGGAATCCATGCTGTCGACGAAGCAATCCAGCTTCAATTACCAGTCAGCTTTGAATAGATAAAATTTCAGTTTCAGACCCACCGAGGAGCATCAAATATCATACTACAAGCTAGTAGTAAAGAGTCGATGGTTGTCAACACATTCAATACCTGACTCATATTACAGACTCATACCTTTAACAAACTGATGTTCTACACCTGGATACAAGGGCGGTGAGACTAAGAAATACTGTACATGAAGAAACTCGAGTCATACCTGTGCCACGTGTTAGCAACCATGTATTCACTGCAATCTGGACTACTAGTAAGGAAGCTACACCGTAGACAACAATTTTCTGGTTGTGATAGTATAATGCAAAAATCCTAGATTCAGTGAATATTTGATGATGGATAAGACCTGTGTTTCAATGAAAGGCCTGGGATGACAACACAAAGCTTACCGAATTAACATCATTATTGCCACAATATCTATTCCGACCATTGTTAAGGCACCTTCAAACCTAACAAAACGCTGACATTTGCATGATTGAACATTGTTGGGCTTGCAAGATTCAGGCTAAAGACATGCTTCTGTTCAGCATAAGGACAATTATTCACAATGGTCACTACTTACATCCCAGCTCAATGTAGGTGAAAGATAGGCTTTGGGAGAAATTGACTTAAATCAGCAATAGATCATATAGAAAGATATTAATTCTCACCGTAAAGGTTTAAGATGAACCCTGCAGGTATCACATAACGATTCTTTGCCACACAGGTGTTCAGAAGTCACAAACTACAGTCAGAAAGCTAGACTCACAATCAAGAACAGTATCAAGACTAGATGCCAATTTGGTCAATCTTATGACTACATATGTTATGTCGGAGAAAGACTTACGAGGCTTCCATTCTCCATTCAGGATCGGTTTCCATACAAGCTCGACCTAGAAATTCGAACTTTAGATGATCCGAAAGGCTAAAGGATGGAACTAGCACCACCTCGGAAGAAAATGTCAACATATGATCCCAGACTAGTGCAGTGAACCCTGCAAATCCTACATACTGTAAATGAACGAAAAAATTTGAGTGAAATAACCTTGTTGAAGTTCACGAAATGTTACTTGCATTGGTCATATACCAGTTGTAGCGTTCCTCGTTTCTAGCATTCTCAAAGCTGTCGACAAGGGCCCTAATAATAATGTCCATACTGGCGTCTGAGACACAAAGGCGGCCCCCAGCAAAATTTTCCTTGAAGTAATTGAGAAGTACGCAGCTTAGCGGGAGAAAGGGGAGGGAAGGAAGGGATGTTGTGTACACTTCACATCACGACTTTATATGCAGTGTATGTGCTCCACAACTGCTATCCACTTCTACAACGACTGGCCAGATACGTAAGAGTATATGCCGAATCGCTCGGCCACAGATCAGTTTGGGTGAAAAGATGTGCAGTGTGTGGCAAGTGATATGTGGGGTTCCTAGATATGGGGCTAATCCCGCGTATTCATGAAACAGAAAATGTAATGGTCTGCCCTTCAACGTGCCACAGCCGAAACGTCATGGCGCAAGCGACATTACAACTTTATTTGGCCTAGTTACGGGAGGACTTGTCGGTACATAGTACGAAAAGTTGCAGCGGAAACCCAAAGATTCGCCAGGCTCTTTGGACTTGGATTCACTTGGAGGGGTCATCTGTTTAATTAAAAAGTCAAGTCATACAAACTTCGGAGCAACGTGAGGTCAGAGATATGGATCTTCAGGTTCGGACAAGTTACCGGGTCCGATGACTTTTCAGCTTCCTAAAGTGAGTCTGCCTGCCAGCCCTTTGATCAAGTTGTAGGGTCTCAAGCAATTTGGCTATGCGAACTCGTGATGATTTGGAACCAGCCAAATGCTAAGGAAAATGATTATTGAATCTGAATTTCTGAATAAGTGAATAAAAATGCCATCAGTAAAAAAGACAGCGGAGACGAATGTAGAGGACAAGTATGAATTCCATACCATCATAGAGCATCAGGCAAGTTTCCGTGCCCAGTGATCAGTTACGGAGTCACTAGTCATTGATGAAAAGCACACTCAATAATCTACGTCACTAATATGCTTTGCAGACAGATTGACGCCCAAAGTAGACGCCACGGAAATTGCACGGAAATCGGCGACCAAAGAAACCAAGGCACTCGAAAGGGTTGAAAAACTCACTGATTTTGTACGGTAACTACCGCCCTACAATCACGGGAAGAAAACTGAACATAAAATGCGGATTTAATATCTACAGCTTTACCAAAAGGTCGTGGCATCTTGAGCACATGAAAATCTCAGGTATCTCAAGAAATTTTGTATCCATGTCTTTCCGTTCGATCCCTTCGAGTTAATTAACAGTGCAGAGCATGCATATGATTCCAATCAATTTTCATCATAAAGAACCTAGTTCCAAGCTCACATTGTCGAGACTCATAAAATTGATTTGGGTGATGGCGTACAAATGATTATTTGTACATCAAGAACGACAGGAAATTTCGTTCAAATCGATCGCGTAATACTGAACTGAGGCAATTGAGCCTTTCAGGCTGAAACATGATATCCCGACTAGTGTTTATAAAAGTGAATACCTGCCAACATCCGATGGGAGGGGGAAATGCTAAGGGATCCCCAACCACGAAATAACCTCACAGCTACGCTGCGGACCACCCAATTATGTTGACTTGTCTGTACCACGTAAAACATTCGAAATAAGCAGTCGACGCCACAATCGCACAACAGCTTTGAATAGAATCACCTTGTCCAGACACGCCAGAGTTTACTTCTTGGTCAATGAAAACTGACCTAGGCAGGCAAGTAGAGAGACAACAGGGGTCCGAATAGCTTTTCACCAGAATTGAAAAAGAGTCCTCTCATCAATTGCGGAGAGTCCGAGTCAGCCATTTTATAAATCGTCATATATTTCAAGATATTGGAATGTCAGTGGTGACACTCAATGGCAGGTATCTAAGCCGGATCAAACTTCTGCAATAGTTTCAAGCTCACATTGTCGAGAATAAAGTTGATTATCTGAGTCTGCGTACAAATGATTATTTGTACAGCAACAACGACGGGAAACGTTCAAACATATTATACGGATCCTGTCGTAAGTCTTGGGAAAATCTATGCTGAGACACTTTTGCGGCTGAAAAATAAGTATCTCGATTAGTGTTTATAAAAATTGAACGTTTGAACACCTGACATCCAACGGTCAAAACTGCGAAGTCCAGGACTTATTCTAAGTGTATGTGTCCAACTTCGACTTTTTCTTCCTTGCACAAACCTTTCTCAACTTAAATTTGATTCATAAGAACGGTGCTCTTAGTACGAACCTTCGTTCCCTTCCTTTCCCCGGCCTCTGGGTACGGCTCCTCAGCACCATCGGTCTTGCACATGCCGCGCGAGAGCGACGGCCCTCTTCTTCATTTTATCCTTCTGCGAAGCAGGGATAAACGGTGAAATGAGTTAATTTCCGACAAGAGAAGCTCACTCGAAAGGCTCCGAATCCCTTTCAGCAGTCCGTCTATAGTCAACGCGCATATGTCGGTGCGCTGAGGCAGGAAAAGACCCGGAGGAGGAGGAGGAGGAGGAGGAATCTATTAACCGGACTTGTCT
The DNA here is from genome assembly GCA_004369135.1 of Dendrothele bispora CBS 962.96. Lineage (NCBI taxonomy): Eukaryota > Fungi > Basidiomycota > Agaricomycetes > Agaricales > Dendrothele > Dendrothele bispora. The sequence continues at coordinate 263,868 of ML179065.1, read as the reverse complement.
CAAGAAACCTCATTACTAGGCAGCCGGCGTATCACAAGATCGAGGTCAGATGAGGGAGAGCCATTCTCTCGAAGAATGAAATGATGCTGCCACGGCTGTACGGACGTAGTGACCATCGGGGAGCTGAACAAGATATTTGAAGTAGGTAGGTAGGTAGATTACACAGGTGATATACGCATGCGGAATCGTTCAGGTTCACCCGGTAACACCAGCCCAGCAAAGGCAAACGCGCGGTAGACCGACTGCTCGACTGGCGTCTGGTGCTACAACTTGATGATACATAACTCGTAGCTTCGGTACTGCCATGTAGGTGCAGTAGCAGTATACACTAGGAGATATAGAAGTTGAATGACGAAAAGAATTCGTATTAATAGAAAATATCCATAGAAAGGCCGTCGCAGGGAGACATTAAAAACCTTAGTGAGGAAAAAGTCTGCCACTACGAGGATGAGAAGAAAAAAGTAAGTAGAAACAAAAGGGAGAGGCCAGGAGTAGGCTACTCTCGTTCATCTTCAGAACACTCATCCAAACGTGCAATACCACCTAAATCTTTCCATAATTTGAACATCCATGAATAAACCTTGCAGTCCTGGGAACCAAATCCCAAAAGATCAACGATTTCAGTAAAGCGAAGGCCTCCGCATCAGTGCGTATAGCCTCTGCAGAGGTCTCTAGTGAGTCCAATAGCTCCGTCCGGAGTTGAATGTAGAGTTGGGGAAGAGCACTGCAGGAGGACGTGTTCGGATGTCTCATATGTAGTGGAACAGTGTCAGCAGTATTTGATCATGATATCGTCCCCATCAATGTGAGTACGACCGGGCGATGAGCGGAAAATGAACGGGCTGACAGAACCACACAGCAGACGAGTGAGCGTACGACGGTGTCGGTGGTTTTTAACCTGCACAAGATAGTGCCGAAAGCAAAGAACTGGAGAGGATGGTTTCGCATCGGATTTTGGGTCGATGGGCTCCACGCGGTCACGAAGCAGAGACAAACGTCGGAACGAGTTTACTTGAAACTGTAACCATTCACTTGACATGTTCTTGACCTGGTTTATCAATGCGTAGATAATATCGATTGAGATGTCGCTATTGCCAGGGAGAAACGGATCGCGATGATCATGATAAGGCGAGTAACACACGACGGTAGGTAGGTTACACGGGTAGGTAGGTAGATTACTCGGGTATAGGACTGTACTCCGGATCCATACCCATTTCAGTCACGTGATGAACCGTCCAGGACTCGAGGGTTCGATCCCGAATGGTGAAACCTAACTTGCAGTCGTTTTCGGTATCTCTTCGTTTTACGCCGAGGGTTGGGGGCGTGTATTTTGACGTGGTCCACTGAATAATAGGCTCATAGGTTGAATCCAGTGCTGAGATTTTTCTCGGACGTAACATGTCAAGAATCAGCGAGTCATTCCGCAGATAAATCCGGGCCACATATTCTTACATCACACTGGCTCAGATACCCATTACACTCTTGGACATGTGACTCTCGGCGTCCTCCTCTCCCCCTCCCCCCTCTGACAGTAGTTCAAGTTCCACGAGATATCACAATTTTTGAGTCATACAGCTTTCCTTTCTAATCAAGTTCTTCTGACGTGCAAATGGAAGGAGGTCCCGACGTCATTATCACGATTTATCACTGACAAGCTACATTTTGACCCAACGTTGGTATTCAATGCGAACCCACCTTGAAGTCATCTGTAATCCATGCTTTCCGTCGCCACCAGTTCTCCTGATCTCAGTTAACATAGTATTACAATTTACTATTAAACATATACAGATACAATTGGATAGACAGACACACCCAGTACACACAAACAAGATTACACAGGCATTATATATATAGGATGTTTCGTAGCATCATAAATTTCTGCTATGATAGCAAAGAGCTCAGCGCCATTCGCTTTTATGACCCGTAAATGGAGGGAGGTAGCTCGCAGGTATTTTACTACTGCTTGGACCAACTCCAGGAGTGGGCACCATTAGATAGTCATCGCGATTAGAGGCGTTTTCAATATGCATTACACTTCCAGCTTCGGGATCTTTAGGATTAAGTACGGGATCTGGGCGACGGAAACTCGGGTCGACATCGTCCAAAGCGTGTCTGTATGGAGGATTGGGGGAATTGAGAGAGACGGGAGAGTCGCAGATCAATGTCGAAACATGGTCATCGTCTTTCGTTCGTCTCTTTTGAGCAGACTTCCTTAGGCTAAGAGTGATACGTGACATCATCATAACCTATCAATAAAGTTCCAAATTTAGCTTGTAAAATCTCTATGAACGCGAAGGGAAAGCGCGACAAACCGTGATACTAAAAGGAGATGAATGACATAAGGAGTCAAGTTTTCACCGAATTACAGCACTGATTTACAAAGTAACGAACTTACAGCAATTCAAGCCTATGGTAGAGAAGGAGCATCAATCAGGCATTGTCACAGGCAAACCTCCCAAATTGATTGCACTCACTGATGGCAAACATTTTTTAAGCCATCTGGCGCCACTTTGATCATCACTACCAGCACACATGTGATAGCGGCGATGACACTATGGTTCCATCTGGGATGTAAGCATTGTGAGAAAAATAGAAAAGAAAGACTTGCCTGTAATAAAGCAGACCGTCTTCCAACATCCTTCGCATGATTTCCAAGGTGCCGGGCACTTTCCCTGTCTTGCTAAACAGTCCTGGTACCGTTTTGTAGACTGTGAGCCCAAGTACAACAGTATCATATATAAGTGGAATCCATGCTGCCGACGAAGCGATCCAGCTTCAATTACCATTTAGTTTTGAATAGATAAAATGTCAGTTTCAGACTTACACAGGAAGGTCAAATATCATAGTGCAAGCTGGTAGTGAAGAGTCGGTGTTTGTCAACACATGACTCATATTACAGATTCATACCTTTTACAAATTGATGTTCTACCCCTGGATACAAGAGCAGTGAGACTACTAAGGAATACTGTACATGAAGAGGTTTTATTCATACCTCTGCCATGTGTTAGTAACCATGAATTCACTGCAATTTGCACTGCTAGTAAGGAAGCAACACCGTAGATGACAATTCTTCGGTTGTGATAATATAACGCAAAGATTCTAGATTCAGAGATTGACGATGGATAATAAGACCTGTGCTTCGATAAAAGGATCGGGATGACAATACAAAGCTTACCGAATTAACATCATCATCGCCACAATATCTATCCCGACCATTGTCAGGGCGCCTTCAAACCTAACAAAACGCTGACATTTGCATGATTGAACATCATCAGCCCTGCAAGAATCCTGAAGATGCCCCTCTGTTCAGCACAACGATGTCTGCACACAACGATCACTACTTACATTCCAGCTCAACGCAGGTGAAAGATAAGCTTTAGAAGGACTTAAGTCAGCAGTAGAATCATATAGAAAGATTTTAATGTTCACCATAAAGATTTAAGATGAATCCTGCAGGTATCAAATAACGATTCTTTTCCACGCAGGTGTTCAGAAGTCACAGACTATAATTGGAAACTTAAACTCACTAGCAAGAACAGAATCAAGACTAGATGCCAAGTTGGTCAATCTTCTGCCGTAATATCATGTCGGGGAAAGACTTACGAGGCTTTCTCTCTCCATTCCGGATTGGTTTCCATACAAGCTCGACCTAGAACGTCGAACTTTAGATAATCTGAAGGACTAGAGGATAGAACTAGCACCACCTCGGAAGAAAATGTTAACATATGATCCCATACTAGTGCCGTGAACCCCGCAAGTCCTACATACTGTAAATAAAAAAATTAGTGAAACAGCTTGGGATAAAGTTCGTGAATTGTTACTTGCATTGGTCGTATACCAGTATTTGTACTCTTTTTCCATGATAATGTTTATACTAGTGTCCCAGCAAATTTTTCCTTCGAGAAGTACGCAGCTTAGCAAGAGAAAAGGAAGGGAAAGGAAAGACACCGCGCACACCACGTTATGACTTTATATGCAGTGTATGTACTCCACAACTACCCACTTTTTCAATCAACTGGCCAAATACGTAAGGGGATATAACGAATTACTCGGGAACGAATTAGTTTGGATCAAAAGGTGTACACTGTATAGAATGCGGCAAGTGATGTATGTGGGGTTCCTAGATCTGCGCATCTATGTGACAGAACATAGAAAAAAGTATACTTATCTGTAACGGTCTACCTTCAACGTGCCACAGCCGAAACGTCATGGCGCAAGCAACATTACGACAACTTTGACCTAGTTACGGGGAGGACTTGTCAGTACGAAAAGTTTCCGCGGAAACTCAAAGATTTGCCAGACTCTTCGGACTTGGATTCACTGAGAGGTGTCATCTGTTTGATTAATAACAGCTTCAAGAAAACCGTCAAGTCATATAAACTTCAGAACAACGTAAGGTCAGATATATGGATCTTCAGGTTCAGACAAGTTACCGGGTCCGATGACTTTTCAGCTTACTAAAGTGAGTATGCCTGCCAGCCCTTCAAGTTGTAGGGTCTCAAGCAATTGGGCTATGCGAACTCGTGATGATTTGGAACCAGCCAAATGCTAAGGAAAATGAGTATTGAATCTGAATTTCTGAATAAGTTAAAAAAAAAGCAATCAGTACAAAAAAGACAGCGGAAACGAATGCAAAGGACAAGTATGAGTCAGAATTCTATACCATCATAGAGCGTCAGGCAAGTTTCCGTGCCCAGTGATAGAATGATCAATTACGCAAAGAGTCACTAGTCATTGACGAAAAGCACATACATAAGTAAAGTGTTCAGGTAAACAATATGTCACCAATATGCTTTGCAGACAGATTGACGCCCAAAGTAGATGCGGGCGGTATCGCACGGAAATCGGCGATCAAAGAAACCAAGGGACTCGAAAGAGTTGAAAAGCTCACTGATTTTTTACGGTAACTATCGCCCAGCAAGTACGGGAAGAAAACCGAACATAAAATGCGGAACCGATCTAGACGTCTACACCTTTATCAACAGGTCGTGGCATCTTGAGCAAGTCGTTGCAGTACACGAAAATCTCAGGAACCGCATAAATTTTTGTATCCATGTCTATCCCTTCGAGTCAATTAGCAGTACAGAGCATGTATATGATTCTAATCAACTTCATCACAAGGAATCTAGTTCCAAGCTCACATTGTCGAGTAAAATTGATTGTCGGAGATGGCGCATGAGTGATTGTTTGTATAGCAAAAACAAATGAAAAGTTCTTTCGAATCTATCGTGTAATACTGAGGTAAATTGAGCTTTCGGGCTGCCAGTGAAACATGATATTCCGATTAGTGTTTATCAAAGTGAAAACCTAGGCGGCATCCGATGGGAGGGGAAAATGCTAAAACTGGTGAAGGGGCCTCCCGACCACGAAATAACCTCACAGTTGCGCTGCGGACCATCCAATCATGTTTACTTGTCGACTGTACCATGTCAAACGTTCGAAATCAGCAGTTGACGCCACAATCGCACAACAGGTTTGAATAGAATCAACTCGTCCAGACGTACCAGAGTTGTTCCTTCTTGGCCAATTAAAACTGATCTAGGCAGGCAAGTAGAGAGACAACAGGGGTCCGAATAGCTTTTCACCAGAATTGAAAAAGAGTCCTCTCATCAATTGCGGAGAGTCAGCCATTTCATAAATCGTCATATATTTCAAGATGTTGGAATGTCAGTGGCGATACTCAATTGCGGGTATCTAAGCCGGATCAACACTTCTGCGATAATTCCAAGCTCAACATTGTCGAGAATAAAGTTGATTATTCGAGTCTGCGTACAAATGATTATTTGTACAGCAACAACGACGGGAAACGTTCAAACATATTGAGCCTTGTGCGGTCGTAAGTCTTGGGAAAATATATCATAGGCAGAGTGTACTGAGAGACTTTTGCGGCTTAAAAATGATAAGTATCTTGATTAGTGTTTATAAAAAGTGAACGTTTGAACGCCTGGCATCCAAACACCCAATGGTCAAAACTGCGAAGTCCAGGAGCGGTTCTAAGTGTATGTGTCCAACTTCGACTTTTTCTTCCTTGCACAAACCTTTCTCAACTTAAATTTGATCCATAAGGACGGTGCTCTTAGTACGAACTTTTGTTCCCTTCCTTTTCCCGGCCTCTGGGTACGGCTCCTCAGCAATGTCCTCAAGAGATGAAGTCGTCTGTAATCCATGCTTTCCGTCGCCACCGATTCTTAGTTAGTACCATTAACATAGTATTACAATTTACTACTAAACATATACAAATACAAATAGATAGACAGACACACCCAGTACACACAACACAAACAAGATTACCCAGGCATTATATATATGGGATGATTCGTAGCATCATAAATTTTTGCTTTGATCGAAGAGCTCAGTGCCATTCACTTTTATAGCCCGTAAATGGAGGGAGGTAGCTCGCAGGTATTTTTCTACTGCTTGGACCAGTTCCAGAAGTGGGCACCATGAGATAGTCATCGCGATTAGAGGCGTCTTCAATGTGCATTACACTTCCAGCTTCGGGATCTTTAGGACTGAGGACGGGATCTGGGTGACGGAAATTTGGGTCGGCATCGTCCAAAGTATGTCTGTATGGAGGATTGGGAGAATTGGGAGAAACGGGAGAGGCGCAGATCAATGTCGAAACATCATGATCACCGTCCTTCCGAGTTCGTCTCTTTTGAGTAGACTTCCTTAGGCTAAGAGTAATTCGTGACATCATCATAACCTATCAATAAAGTTCCAAAGTTAGCTTGTACTAAAATCTCCTTATGAACGCGAAGGGAAAGCGTGACAAACCGTGATACTAAAAGGAGATGAATGGCATAAGAAGTCGAGTTTTCACCAAACCATAACACTGATTTACAAACTTACAGCAATTCAAGTCTATAGTAGAGAGGGAGCATCAGTTAGCTATTGTCACAGACAGACATTCCAAATTGACCTTGCACTTACTGATGGCAAACATTCTTTAAGCCATCTGGCGCCACCTTGATCATCACTACCAGCACACATGTGATGGCGGCGATGGCACTATAGTTCCATCTGGGGTGTAAGCATTGTGAAAAAATAAAAAAGACAGACTTGCCTGTAATAAAGTAGACCATCTTCCAACATTCTCCGCATGATTTCAAAGGTGCCAGGAACTTTCCCTGTCTTTCTGAACAGTCCTGGTAATGTTTTGTAGACTGTGAGGAGGAGTACAACAGTATCATATATAAGCGGAATCCAAGCTGCAGATGAAGCAATCCCACTTCAATTACCCTGAGTTAGCTTTGAATAGATAAAATTTCAGTTTCAGACTTACACAGGAAGGTCAAATATCATAGTGCAGGCTGGTAGCGAAGAGTCAACGGTTGTCAACACATAAAACCTGACTCATATTACAGATTCATACCTTTGACAAAATCATGTTCTACCCCTGGATACAAGAGCAGTGAGACTAAGGAATACTGTACATGAAGAAGTTTAATTCATACCTGTGCCATGTGTTAGTAACCATGAATTCACTGCTATCTGCACTGCTAGTAAGGAAGCTACACCGTAGACGACAATTTTCTGGTTGTGATAATATAATGCAAAGATTCTAGATCCAGAGATTGACGATGGATAATAAGACCTGTGTTTTGATAAACGGATCGGGATGACAATACAAAGCTTACCGAATCAACATCATCATCGCCACAATATCTATCCCGACCATTGTCAGGGCACCTTCAAACCTAACAAAACGCTGACATTTGCATGATTGAACATCATCGGCCCTGCAAGAGTCCTGAAGATGCCCCTCTGTTCAGCACAAGGACAATTGCTCACAACGATCACTACTTACATTCCAGCTCAACGTAGGTGAAAGATAAGCTTCAGAAGGAAATCGACTTAAATCAGCGGTAGATCATATAGAAAGATTTTAATGTTCACCATAAAGATTTAAGATGAATCCTGCAGGTATCAAATAACGATTCTTTGCCACGCAGGTGTTCAGGAGTCACAGACTATAATTAGAAACTTAAACTCACTATCAAGAACAGTATCAAGACTAGATCCCAAGTTGGTCAATCTTATGTGGCAGTAATATTATGCCGGGGAAAGACTTACGAGGCTTTCTCTCTCCATTCCGGATTGGTTTCCATACAAACTCGACCTAGAACGTCAAACTTTAGATAATCTGAAGGAGTAGAGGATAGAACTAGCACCACCTCGGAAGAAAATGTTAATATATGGTCCCAGACTAGTGCCGTGAACCCCGCAAGTCCTACATACTGTAAACAGAAAAAATTAGCGAAATAGCTTGGGATAAAGTTCGTGAATTGTTACTTGCGTTGGTCGTATACCAGTATTTGTACTCATTTTCCATGATGATGTTCATACTGGTGTCCCAGTAAATTTTTCCTTCAAGAAGTACGCAGTTTAGCAGGAGGAAAGGAAGAATACCGCGCACACCACGTTATGACTTTATAGGCAGTGTCTCCACAACTACTACCCACTTTTTCAAAGACTGGCCAAATACGTAAGGGGATATAATGAATTACTCGGGAAGGAATTAGTTTGTATCAAAAGGTGTACACTGTATAGAATGCGGCAAGTGATGTATGTGGAGGTTCCTAGATCTGCGTATCTATGTAACAGAGAATAGAAAAAAATACACTTCTGTAACGGTCTACCTTCAACGTGCCAGAGTCGAAACGCCATCGCGTAAGAGACATTACGACCCCTTATTTGGCCTACTTACGAGATAACTTTGTCGGTAGTACGAAAAGTTTCAGCAGAAATTCGAAGACTTGCCAGGTTCTTCGGACTTGGATATCGATTCACCGGAAGGTGTCATCTGGTCAGACGTAAAGCCTTGCAAACTTGAGGTCGGAGGTATGCATCTTCAACTTCAAACAAGTGACCGGGTCCGATGACTCTTTCAGCATACTAAAGTATGCCTGACTGTCTGATTTGCTCAGGCAGTTAGGCTATGTGAGTTTGTGACGATTTGAAGCAAGACAAATGCTCAGAAAAATGAAGTCAAAGTAATGACATTATATCTGAATTTCTGAACCAGAAAGAATGCCATCAGTACAAAAAAGACAGCCGAAACGAACGTTTCTAGGTAACAAGTATGAGTCAGAATTCCATACCATCGTAGATAGATGGTGGCGTCAGGCAAGAGTGCCGTGAATTATATGAGATTGAGGTGTCATTGACGAAGCACAAGCACAAGTAAGGTTGTGTCCAGGTGAACATTAATACGTCACTAATATGCTCTGCAGACAGATTGACGCGCAAAGTAGAAAGGGGCGGTAAGTATCAGAAGGGAATCGGCGACCAAAGAAACCAAAAGGGTTGGAAAGCTCACTGATTTTTCGTGGTAAGCTAACTAGTACGGGAATAAACTAAACCATAGAAGACGGAAACAATATAGATGTCTGCAGCATTATCAAAGGGTCGTGGCGTCTCGAGCAAGTCCTTGTAGTACATGAAAAGCTCAAGAAAACATTTTGTCTCCCCGTTTGAGTTAGCAGTAAGGAGTATACATATGGTTCTGATCAATTTTCATCACAAAGAACTCAGTTCCAAAGCTCACGTTGCCGAGAATGATTATCGGAGACTGCGTACAAATGATCATTTGTACAGTAAGAAATGTTCAAACATATTGTATGGATCCTGTCGTAAGTCTTGGGAGAATCTATTGACACAGGACAGAGTGTAGTGAGGCACTTTTGCGACTGATACATGATAAGTATCTCACTTTTAAAACGGCTGCGCCCAACAGTAGATCCCATACACAGCAGTTGTAGTAACATATGCTAACGCACCGAGGCAAATAAACAAGGGGAAAAAAAAGTATCTCGATTAGTGCTTATAAAAAGTGAACACCTGACATTTGACGGTAGTCAAACTGACGAAGGGGTTCCCGACCACGAAGTAGCTTCACAGCTAGCTGTAGACTTACCCAATTATGTTTACTTCTCTGTGTCCCATGTCAAGCAAGAAGTCAACGCCACAATCCCACAACAGCTTTTGAATAAAATCGCATTGGCCAGGTATACCCCAGAGTTTACTTCTAGGCGCGTAGAAAGACAACGGGGGTCTGAATGGCTGTTCGCCAGAATTGAAAAAAGGGTTCTCTCATCAATCGCGGACGATTGGTCATTTTGTAAATTAATCATATACGTATTTCTTCAAGATGCCGTCTTTTCCACCGGGCCATCATTGAGAAGTGATGACACTCAATTGCAAAGTATCTAAGCCGAATCAAATGTGAGCTTCTGCAATACATCCAGGGACTGTACAAGTCCACGGCTCCTCTACTTGTTGTGTCATTTCTTCTCGTCGTGAACCCGAGGACCACGTTGGCGCTTCTGTCTGTCCAACTGCGTTTTCTGGACTGTATTCGCGTCGGCGACTCAGCACGAACCCGTTTTCGCTGGCGGCTAGGAATGTATTTCCCATGAACAGTGGTTCTGCATTCGTATCATGGGACCCAACTCTTGGGTTTTGTTCGGAAAGGGTCGAATGAGGAGCGACACTAAACGCCAAGGTACTTCTAGCCGGGTTTTTGTCCGAGATGGCCGCATAAGTGTTGAGAAGGGTAGAGGGAATGAGGCATGCTGCTAGTTCCGGTGATGAAGACGATACAGTGGACGATACAGTGGACGATGCAGTATACGGATGAGAGGTACGGCGATAGAAAAAGCGTACAAGCGTTCCAACTGGCGGGGAGGAAGATTGTGTATTGAGTGATATCGTGCCTCTTGAGGGATCACCGGCAGTGATGGAGTGGAGTTGGTAGAACTGAGAGGTTAATCAGTTAATTATCATCATTAAGACGGGAACATTACACACTTCATTTGCATTCTTAGTTGGACTCTGTATAGTTGCCAGGTAAAATTCGGAATCGTCCTTGAAGGTCATAGCATTGGATGACGTAGTATCTATACCTGCGCGACGAATAGCAGAGAGTAGTAGCTGAGTTGGATTGGCATTGTTCAAGGTATTGATAAGGTTTCCTTCAAAGCTGCAGTGGTAGGGGTTTTAGTAGCAAAAGGGCATCCATAAAGAACTCAGACGCACTCGGTGACAACCATAGTCTCGCCTAAAGCCTCCAACCCGCTCGGAAGATGAAAAGCGTATCGACTGTCGACATTATTGTCGTTCGTTAAAGCTATTCCTACGGCACCAGAGTCATATATGTGTTCGTTATGGAACAAGGTAACCGATCTTCCAGTGATGAAGGGGGTTGACGAGGCGAGTAGACCGAGCTAGCTAGCACAAGGGCGAACAGGTCAACTTCGGTCGGGTACAAGGAGAGAAATTATGAGGACTGACTGCGTTGGTCCGCGGGAAAGACGCGTTGAGAGCAAACGACAAGCCCTCAGGCGACCGGTCAGAAAAATAGAAGATATCTCGGACTCGAGATGGATCAACACTTTTCAGTTCCTCGGGCAAAACAATATCCTCATGCCCGCCTGTACTCCATAAATCGTCCCAATTCTTTCCCTGCTCTCTTTTCTCCAATAAAGATGCCACGTTTAAACTCGACTCTTGGGATTGAGGTTTGCGGAAAGAGTGCCATCGACCGACTTGGGTTTGTTCACATCCTGGTATTGTAGACCGAAATGGTACGGCTTTGCGGCTGTCGAAGAGCGCTATTGAGCAGGTAACAGCGTCGGAATGCGTGGGAGCTGTTATACACCCGATAGTGTTGGCATTTGGCCAGACCGTCAGCGCGTCTACGAGGTCGGAAAGGTCGGAGGAGTTGGACGGGGGAGAGATAGTGAACAAGACGGAGGCACTGGGAGTCTTTACCGATTTTTTGAAGCGGTCTATATGTTTGAGGACATTGGCTGGAGAACGGGAGATGATGGTCTGCATAAGCAAGACACGCCTCGCGTCGACCAATCATACCGTCCCAATTACTTAGTCGTGTTACTCTCAGATGTAGCATTATTTTGCGCACTGAGGTGCCGTACGACTTGTTTTGTGATACTGATGGTTCATTGAAGATATAAAATTAATGTAGCAACAGAAAGTGTTCTTTATATTTGCTAAAGCGCTCATAAATAAAGTCAAAAGAATGAATATTGCCTTTCAAGACGGCGAGTCGTTAGAAAAGAAAAAGACTAAGCAATAACGAATTCCAAAGCTCCAGTATACGACCCATTCGTTGTCTCCGGAGAAAAGTACCATCCTTACTTCTTGGGAGCAACACCAGTCTTCGCATCACCCATGACAATCAAATAAAGCGCGCTCTCTGTGGACCTAAACGTAATTTCCCTTCCTCCATTCACCAACTCGGGGTTTTTCGCAATACTGTCGTCTAACCTCGCCTTCATGACTTGTCCAGCGGAGGTGATGCTGTAGTTCCACTCCAGGGTTTGATGAGGCCAGAGTCGGATAGACGGTTTCGTTGAAGTTGAGATTACCGTTGTTGGGAGCAAAAAAAGTTGTCTGGGCGGGAGAGGGATGCGTCTGTTTCGATACAACCGCGCCTATGATAAAATTTGCGGGGTCTAGTGAGAAATTGCAATTGAAACAGCACATAAAAGACCGGAAGCGCTCACAGGTTAAGCTGATCCAAAGAGAAAAAGGTGAAAATGGGCGAGGTCAAGAGACTTGATTTACCAAACGTGCCAAGAACTTCAGGATCGACGTTGAGGCCTTCCATCATTTTCGAAAAGAAAGTATACCAGAACCGCGGTGGTGTGTGAGCGAATCAGTCAAGACAGACGAACTTTTGCAAGCAGCAGGGAATTGAGGAATCGTAGTGCGCTTCCTGTCTCGGGGAAGATCTCCATCATTGATAAAGCTAAGAGAGAAGAGCTAGTTTTGGGATCTAGAGCAAGAATAGAACTAAAAAAGGACTAACGTCAACATCGACCGGCTCGCGTCCTGCTTCTCTACAGACTCTCTAGTGCTCGATGATCATGAGCAAAGTGAGTCCTCATTGGAGATTGGGGAAGGTTGCCATTGGAAGACACGATATCTGACCGTAAGGTTTGCCATTCCCGCTACCTTAAGTAGTGGGTCTTATCGTGCGGTCCCCGTTTGCATGTTTTGGCAGACAAAAGCATTTTTGGTCCCGGTCCGTAAGATCGCGGCCCGGCGGTCCGCTTGCCACACAGTTAAGTACGTTCCCTACCGTTTGGCGTCTTTGTTTCCATGAAAGGCATTTGTTGTCCCCTCTGACACAGCTGTATAAAACCAACCATTGAGTGATCCTACTTGTTCTCGACATAGTAGAGACACTTCTGGACTTCAATTGTAGTTCACTTTCTCGTCAATCTGTAGAAATTTGGAAACCTCTCATCTTTCCATTCCTCGAAGTTGCATTCCTCGAAGTTGGGTAACGAAGTGGGAATACTCATGATTGCAATCATTGATAATCGAATCGCTTGGGCTCAATTGTTGTATCGAGTCTGATTACTTTACCTGTCATTTGTCGCTCACAGGTTGCAACACGCTTGGGGTCTGACAAGCAAGCGCTAGTAGTAGTAATGACTGGATCAAATTACGTTAAATTATGAGGTTGTCTTGGGCTCAGTTGCTCATAGTTATTCGTATAATCGGTTCACTTGGGCTCAATTGTTGTATCGAGTGATCACTTTACCTCTCATTGGCCTTGCTGCTTTAGATTTGAGGCTGATTGGAAGAAAAAGAGATTCGGACGTTAATCCTGAGAATATCGCTAGCATTTGGAGGGCGTCATTTGCTGCTTTAGAATTAAAACTGATTGAAAGGGAAAGAGAGTCGTACGAGAATTCATTAATCCTGAGAGTATCCGCCCTTCCAGCTTGACTGTAGTTTGAGGTAGCGGGCAGTGCCGCGCCAGCAGGCCCTACACCGGTTATTCTAATGTTGGCGACGGAAAGGAAGTGGTTGGATGTTCGGTATGAGACGTCGTATAAGGGCGTAGATGTCTTGACGATCTGGTTCGTCTTCTCCATAAAATCCCTCTGTCGAATCTGGATCGCGAAAGGCTGAGCGCTAAAGCCCGGGCCGCACTTAGCAGAAATCTAATCACGTGATCAAAAGACCTCAAAAGACCCCTTTCTTTCGTGCGCTCAAGCTTCAAGCACATACTTGGGTTAAATCCACGATGAGCCTGAACGCTACCTTGAACCGGAACTTGACAGAGCATGTCGCCGCCGCTGTTAAAAACGACCTGCAGAAGAACACCTACATTGTCGACCGCGAGGCTTTCCTGCAGAGGTTCTTCCCTTCCGACGACGACGCTGTTCGAAGAACGTACGACACCCTAGTGTCAGACAAGTCTTACGTCAACGGTCACTGGGCTCTGCTCCCAAAAACTCCAGGAAAACAAGAATCGGCGTACTACAAGCCTTTCGCGCTAATCCTGAACCGGATTCATCAAGAGTACGACAGATGCAAACGAGCTGACAACAGTAACTGGGCCAAATCTCGTAGAGTGTGGTTGGATAGACATTCCGAAAACCCCGCTTCAATAATCCGTGCTGCTTCTAGACGACCAGGCATCGCCAACCTGTTTATTGACGAAGCTCAGCTGGATACGTTCAGTAAAGAATTGGAGTCATCGGTGCGTAAATAGTCATCTATACTAAAATTGTTTAATCTAACTTGCAGTGTTTCATTCAGATTGAAGAATTAGAAAAGCAACAGCAGACTAAAGAGGCCACTGAATCGTCGACGAGCCAGACGAGCAAGGATGATCCCGACCCTAAGGTACTTCGGTTATTTCTTTGTCGACATGACCAAGAGCTGATATCAGACTTTCTGTAGGCTTCAGAACATGTAAGACCTTCCGCAATCCTATTTTCTATTTGCTGTCTTATTAGCATTGATTCCAGGCTGAACGAATCTTGGCTTATTGGCTGAGAGTTGCTGCAGTCGTTGAGATCGAAACCAAGAGATCCGACATGAAATCCCAAGAATATCAACACACCTTAGAACAACTCGCTGGTTATTTGCGACAAATGTTTCGGGAGCAGCATGACAGGATGTTTGTCTTCGGGCTGATACTTTTCCATGACTCGCTGTCGCTGTGGTATTGCGATCGGTCGGGTCTATTGGGCGTAGATCGATTCATTGATATCAACCAGGTAACGAGCAAATTCTAGCGCGCTTTATGATCATCACTTAACAATTGCGATTGCTTAGGAACCCGAGCTTTTCATACGCGTTATTGCTCGTTTGTCGACTATGAGCCCAACGGAACTAGGTTGGGACCCGACTATGAAAGTCTACAGTAGTGACGGCCAGCATGCTTATTCTCATTCTCTCGAGATTGGCGTTGTTTGGGAGAACTTCGTGAGATCTACCTACCTGTACAGGACTCGGTGGGTGATCAAGATCAACGACGAGGAATATGTGACCATTCGTGCTCTGAGTCTCAGTTGTGCAGAAGCGATGTGTGGACGTGGGCAGTTGATATGGGTGGCAGTAAAGAAGAAGACCAGACAAGTCAGTCTCAATTTTGCTCATAGTTTCTTCAATACTGAATGTTGACATTCCAGGTCGTTGTGATCAAGCAATCGTGGAGTCCTTCTCCAACTATCGGAGCGTCTAAACACGAGGACGATCCGATTCCCACTGAAGAACGCGACTTGACAATTCGGTTCGAGGCATCTGTCTACTATCATGCGCATTCAAATCCGGATGAGGATATGAAGATCGGACGTCTTATCGCCCACGAAGAGGTAGCCAACACCAGAACCTTTCGTGACTTTCGAAGAGGCATCCAGCATATTCCTCGAGACAGCACATACCAACCGACCTCTGCAAAACGTGACGCTGAAGGGGAGCTGAAAGACGAGACAGTTCATATTTTAGCTGTCCAGTGGTGTCAAGAAAGATTTGTTCCTCCAGAGCAATTTACCGAGCGACAGCTTTCTCGTATAGTGCTCAAAGATTATGGTTATCCGCTCAAGCGATTTCGGTCGCTTCATGAGTTGGTGCAGTCGATAGAACACTGTCTTGACGGTAAGATTTGCTTTAGCACGCAACTTTGTTTGTAGCTGATCTTATTTTCACAGGTTATCAATACCTTGTTCGAAATGGAACTCTCCATCGAGATATTAGTCCTGGCAACTGTCTAATTTGCCCCAAGGCCATGCTCGCGCATTCGGAAAGCACCCAGAAGCAGTTTCAATCACTCGAGACGGTCGGTCGATTGATCGATCTGGATCACGCTAAGATCGACAAAGGGTATAATTTCGATGAAGCAGTAGCTGAAGCCCAGAAAAGAGTTCCACCAACGGAAAAGCAGATTCGATGGGTCATAGATACCATCGAGGGGGTTTACAATGTGATGATAGACGCTGAGATCTCCAAAAGCGTTTGCGTTCTTCCTATTCCGATGAACAAAGCGTGGATAAGTATCAGGGCTGCGGAGTATGCGGCAAGCATTATGGAATCCCTTGGCTTTAGAGAGGGAGTGATGCCAAATTCTGAGGTATGGTTTAAGTTTCTTTGCATTTCGACAAATATATCTTACTTGAGCAGACAAGGCAACTCACACTCGAAGACCTTCGACTGGTACACTGGCAGGTGTGTATACTTCTTTTTGTGCCAAAGAATGGTGTCTAATCTCGACATTTATTTACAGACACCCTTACCGCCACGGTTCCAGAATCGTGGACCGGAAAACGCTGAACGTAGTGTGAGTGGTTGTGGTTTTGTGCGTCTCTAGCTTTCTCATATATAATTAGGGCACGATCCCTTATATGAGCCATGTGCTGTTGAATGAGGAATCAACAACTATTCCGCATACTGCCGTCCATGACATGGAATCAATGTTCTGGGTCCTACTCTATCTGTGCTTGACGCGAAAGGGTCCGGGAGGGGACTTGAGAGATGAGCTGTTCGATCAGCCTAGACCGCTTGAGAAAAGCACGCGGGATCTCCTATTAGTCGTATATTGTTTTTACGACAGTCCGACGCAAGTCATCCAGAACAACAAGAATACCCTGTTCAAGAACTCGAAAGATCTCGATCCACTCATCCTTCATCATATTCATCCATACTTTAACGATGTCAAACCCATACTCCTCGAATGGTGGCGAATCCTTTATCTAGGCTTTAAACGATACAACGACGCAGAGACCATTGAATATATTCATACCCCTCGACTCTTCCGACTGGCCACCTCGAAATGGCTTCAAAATCATCCGACCAAGGTGGAATCCGAAGAACCGTACATAGAGATGATGAAGAAGGAAGATATGCGCCGTCGTAAAGACCAAATGGAGATTCTCGAGCATGTAGCAGATATTTGTGGGCCGGATAAGAGGGAGACTGATGTTGAAACGGATACTAGTAATAATACGGATGTTGGAGCTATAAAGCCTCCGTTTGACAGTCCGCCGCGTAATAACGTTCCTAATCCTGAAGTACGATAATACAAATAACTCGAATAGGTTTTTTTATGTTGTGGACTTTTTATTTACTCTCCAAGTATCCAGAACTACTTAGTTAAGACATACGTTATGCACTCGGGAGAACGATAATGGGATATTTATCTTGGGACCATGGCTGTCTGGTGTGTTGATTCTTGACGCGTCGAATCTGAGCAAGGTCCCAGTGGTGGATTCCACCTGTTATTCAGGGTATCGAAATTCGTCTCCCCGCGCAAATGAAGTAGTACTAGAAAAATGAAGCCACGGTAATGACATTAAATCTGGATTTCTGAACCAGCGAAAAGAAGAATGCCATCAGTACAAAAAAGACAGGCGAAACGAGATGTTGTGCCCAGTGACTGATTGCATGAGGAGTGCGTAAGTTGCGTCCAGGTAAACAGGTAAACAATAAGCACGTCACTGATATATGCTCTGCAGACAGATTGACGCGCAAAGATGGGATTCGGCGACCAAAGAAACCGGCGAAAGGGTTGAAAAAGTTCAATATCATATTAATGCAGCAACACAAAGTGTATAGTTGTCAAGAGCGCTCATAAATAAAGTCAAAAGGAATATTGCCCTTCAAGACGGCGAGTCGTTAGAAAAGAAAGAGACTAAGCAATAACGAATTCCAAAGCTCCAGTATACGACCCATTCGTTGCCTCCCAGTTGGACGCATTCTGAACAGCCATAGCCATAGGCCCAACGGTCGCCGGATCGATTGTCTTCTCTGGCCTTTGCCAGCCTTCAGGGAAACGTTCTTCACGAAAGATGGTGTCGACGAATCTGCCAAGCGCGAACACCAATAACAACTCAGTTACGGAAGAAAGGGAACAAAAGAAAAAGAACCGTCCTTACTTCTTGGGAGCAACACCAGTCTTCGCATCACCCATAACAAGCAGATAGAGCGCGCTTTCCGTGGACCTAAACGTAATTTCCCTTCCTCCATTCACCAACTCGGGGTTTTTCGCAATACTGTCGTCTAATCTTGCCTTCATAACTTGTCCAGCGGAGGTAATGTTGTAGTAATCCACTCCGGGGTTTGACGAGGCCAGAGTCGAGTAGACGGTTTCGTTGAAGTTGAGATTGCCGTTGTTGGGAGCAAGAAAGTTGTCTGAGCGGGAGAGGGATGCGTCTGTTTCGATGCACCCGTGCCTGTGATAGAGTTTGCGGGGTCAAGTGAGAAATTACAATCAAACAGCGCATAAAAGACCGGAAGCACTCACAGGTTAAGCTGATCCAAAGAGAAGAAGGTGAAATTGGGTGAGGTTAAGAGGCCCAGTTTACCAAACGTGCCGAGGACTTCAGGATCGACGTTGAAGCCTTCTATCATTAAGGAAGCATATCAGAACTGCCGTGGTGTGTGAGCAAGTCAATCAAGACAGACGAACTTTTGCAAGCATCCAGGACTTGAGGAATCGTAATGCCTTTTCCGTCTCGGGGAAGATATCCATGATTGGCAAGGCTAAGGGAGAAGAGTCAGTTTTGGGATCCAGAACAGGAGGACCTGGGAAAAGGACTAACGTGTTCAAGAACGGGCAGGGGGAACGAGAGTCGCCTTCCTGAGGAGTATAAAAGGAATGATTTTCGTCTGGACAGTTGCTTGTAGCTAGAGCTACAAAGCCTTGGATGATAAGAAACAAGGTGAACAGTCGACCGAGCGAAGTACGTCCAAGCATCTCGTATAGAACGAAGGAAGGAGTTGCGTTAAAGAGGGAAAGAAGAAAAGAAGATTGGCTAGGGAGACTTGAGACCTCAAGGCAGCTTTTATAGTGGCCGACATCAAGACTTGGCACTCTGCAGTCGAGCAGTGGACACATACCGAGAGACGACATTGCGAGCGCTCAAACCCACTAGAGTCCTGAACTTTTTCGTGCCGGCCTCCCCACTCCCGAATGGACGACTTCAGAATGAGACGTAAACCATATACATTTCACGGCTTAGAACGGGCTTGTATTCGAAGGCAAGTCGAGTTTAACTGTAACAGGCAAACCCGATACCATATAAGGGAAGTCCGGATGCCCTTTGACAGCTAACCCCGTCCCTGGCCCTGCGACGACGCTAGATCAGGCCGTGGGCGCCATGATTTGGAAGAATGGATTCTCAATACAACCAGGTTGGCGAATCAGGGCAAACTTGTCCTGGTAGAAAGAGTTATCCAGAGTATGGCTGATACGAGGCTATGTAAAGCAGAGACAGACTGGCGCGCGCGCCAAGAGGGGTATCCGAGTATAAAGACGTCCTATCCGAAGCTGTAATGTGAAGAGTTCCATCGATCCCCGAGTCCCTTGAAGTTAGTTGTTACTAACACGACGGAAGCATAGCGCATGGTCAATGAGAAGCAGTAAATCTTCGTCAAGGAAATATTTCTCCGCAAAAGGGGGACGGTATAGATTAAGCAGGTATATATCAGCGAACATTTAGATGAAATCTATGACAGACGGCCAGACGCTGTACAGGAGTCACTGTCAGCCCCGAAACCTCAAGGCGTACAGAAGGCAACTCACTTCAACATCCCTATGAACACCTGAATCAAAGCCCACAAAAACGGTACCCAGCTACTCATGTAAAAGTGCCCAGCTCGGTAAAGACCATGAACCACAAATCCCACAATGGCCGAGCTTAGGACCGCGCCGATAAGACTCATAAACAGAAACACCAAAAAGACGAGCAAGGCGAAAGTCAATCTTGACCGTCCCGCGTTCTGCCTTTCTGGTGCTCGATGATCATGAGTAAAGTGTGTCCTCATCGGAGATTGGGGAAGGTCGCCATTGGAAGACACGATATCTGACCGTAAGGTTTGATAGCCATTCCCTATGTTGGCGACGGAAAGGAAGTGGTTGGACGTTCGGTGTGGGATGTCGTATAGGGGGTAGGTGTCTTGACGATCCGGTGGGTCTTCTCCGTAGTGGGTTTTGTAGCTAACCGTGCTTTTCTTACGGGATGGTGGAAAGGTCAGGTTAAAGAAAGCATACAAGCCAAATACAGCGAATATGGGAAGGTAGAGGACGAGGGTCCAGTAGAGAGTGAACCGAAAGACGTCTGTTTTGAAAGTCTTTCATTAACCTTCCAATCTTTCGGGTTCAAATACTCCAATACGCACCTCCTGCATCAGTCAAGTAGGTAGCTCCAGGCTGGACAGGGCCTGTGTGCTCTATATGGAAAAGTTCAGAACGAGGGTTGTACAGAGAGGGCCATGAAGGGTCGTTAGGAAGAGAAGGATGCGTGGCCATCCAAATCGTTGAGACTGGTGAATGTGAAGAGATGCTAGCAATGCTAGCAGACCTGCATAACGGTACGGTCAACGGCAGACGTATAGTCTAGACGAGAAAAAACCCTATTTCTTAGTCACGTGTCTGATGGAACGTGATTCCTCTCAAGAGTCAACTTCTCAGTCTTCTGGGCATCAGAATTTATGGGTGACATGTCAGATGATACGGTATACCAGCAGCTCTCCGGTGGTCTTGAAAAAGTCGCTTTCGGAGATTCTCTATGTATTCTTAATCGGAATATCAACCGTCATTGTAGCATTACGGCGGACCGAAGAGAATTGTGTAAGCCGGCTGGCTGGCAGTGAGACGCCTCTGCCGGCAAATTTACTGCTTTTGAACCGACCCCGCACATGCCGGCGGCCGCATTACGGTGAAGAAAGCTCAGGACTCACACCAACTCTTTTTCCTTTCCCCTTTTTGACGCAAAGAATCCATGGCGACAATGATCACAGGAGTAGTTTCTCAACAAAATGATTTGAACACTCAGGAGACCAACGGAACAAATTGGACGAGTTTGGCGTGGAGTCAAGTCCGGAGGAGGTTTTTTTGGGAACAGAGACAGGAATCAGTCCGGATTTGTATCTAGATAGATGGGTTTGCCTTTTTTTCGGTACACTTCTATGTGTATTGATTGATGAGAAGTCGGCTCTGGATATCGAGAAAGGTCTAATTGAAAGCTATAGAGTACATACATTGTACAGAGGGCTACCTACGTCTTGTTCCTGGCTTGTTTTGCTCGTCATTTACGTGTATGAATGTATATAATACCTTGCTGGATGGTCTAATTATTTCCTGGGTACAGTTTCACTCTCGTTCATCTGTGATTTCAAATTCCCTCCAGAATTGTCACTTATGATAATCAAATCGTGATGATCAACAGACAGGTACTGATTGAGAACGCGGACATGAACGTCATACAGACTAAAATAAGTACAGGTCCCGAGTAGCAGTTGTTTCTATCGAGATTGTACTATATCGGTGTCAACAAACAGAACTTGAGAGACACTCATCTGCCTCCAAAATAAAGATGGATCTTATCCAACCTCAAAATTAGCCAATGATATGATTTAATACAAACAATTGGTGTGAGTATAAAGGAAATCATCAATTCTAGCGCATAGCATTCCTCCTTTCCGTTTGTACTGCCTCCATCTCTTGGCCTTATTTTACTTTGAGCTCCGTCAGCTTCATGGAAAATTTTGATCTTAAAAAGATCTTGGACGCTCTGGAGGTTATACAGAATATTACAGCTATCTTGATTGGCTTCCTGATCCTCCAAACATACTGTATAATTACGACCGTATGTTCACGTAACGCATAACAGAGGGTCATGAACTAGGCTAAGTTTGCATTCGTAACGCATAACAAGGCGTTTCTGGGCTGTTTACCTACCAAAAAAGGTAAAAAAATTTGCCGGCTGTGCTGGCAGCTTACCATATATAGTAATTTGAACTAGTGAATTTGCAGTTCAAGCCGTAACGCGTAACATGGCATGAACCTATGGTCGAAATTATACAGTATAATTATTTTCAAAAGTGCGTTAATGCTGTCACAGCGGATTGC
Source organism: Dendrothele bispora CBS 962.96 (assembly GCA_004369135.1). Lineage (NCBI taxonomy): Eukaryota > Fungi > Basidiomycota > Agaricomycetes > Agaricales > Dendrothele > Dendrothele bispora. Next base: position 241,691 of record ML179065.1, on the reverse strand, counting down.
ATCATGTTAAACTATAAGTTAGGTCCCACAGAGATTCCATTGGTTTAAAGCTCATTGTATGGACCAGTCTTATAGTTCTCAAACTTTAAGGGAGAGGCTGACAGTCTCTTATAAATAGATTGCGCTTATATGGCAAGTCTTTCCTATACCTACTAACACAATGATGACATGAGACTTATTCATTTGGACTAGGTGTCTTGAAACAATCAGCTACATCATCAGTTCACAGTTGATCTACGATTTCACTATCAGGGGTTCCCAGGAGAGGACTACAAGACTTATTCTCGGGTCAACCAAGAGTGCTGAGCTCTCTGTTGTTGTATTCATATGTGCTATAAATGTTACAATAGGCAGGGTGAGTTATCCCCTGATTGGTACCGCTCTGGTTCTGAATAATCAGGAAGGTCTTCCATATATTACACATCTATCAATTATCACAAAAGGGACCATGGGCCACTGCATTTCTTGTCATATCTACTCCGGCAATTGGGTTATGGTTTGGACTATGGTCATCCCTAGCAGTACAGGTCCTACAAAAGCCATTGGTGGAAATCCCAAAGTCCTCAAATTTTCAAGTTGCAACCATCTCTGGACTATTGATTGAGACTTTCTTTGCAATGTGTCTTGGGCTGACAAAGGTCAGGCTTAGGGCTGTGAATAGGTAAGTCGTATGCATCTGGATTGTAGTAACTAATTTTCACTTTCTGTGGGTACAGGCCACGGAAGCTGGTGGCACTTATTATAAAATGTGTTACATGTAAGCAAGTTTGCTCTTGCTTTCCTAAGAACCAAATCTCAAATTTCATAAAGATACTGGAGATATCAACATGTAAGCAATCCAATCTTTCCTTGGTAATCTGATTTGATGTCAATGCTGCTTGGGCAGAATTATTTCTTTTGCAATTGTCATGATAGTGAGTTTCTATTTAACTTGCCATGTAGAATAAGTGACTCTAATCTAATTCCAGTCTGTTGCAAGCCTAAATCTGACTTCAAGCCTATGTAATGCATTTTCATTGTGTATCTGATCAATGAATGGACAGCTCACAGCTTACAGCCCTTTCTTTTGGACTCATGTTCATTCTTTCCAAAGGCAAGTTTATTGGTTGTTCAAATTAAGTTGATAGGCCTAAACAGAACATCAAACATTATACAGTGCATTCAAACTATTTAATTGGATGGTGAGGGACAGAATGCTATTTTCATCATATTATTGGCTGATATGTTCTCTCTCTATGATGCCAATAATGACAGTCTCAATGGAAGGAGTAATATCCAAGCAGTGTCACTTGATAACATATCTCCTTCTTGTGGTGGTCGGAGTCTTACTTGTTTTGTGAGGAATCTTTTGGGAGGCTTCATAGAAAATGTGCGTGAAATAGTCAGGGTCAACAAGGAGCACCTTTAGACAATCCAGTTTTACAGAGTGATGATCATAGGCATCAAACTGGAAATGATACTATCCAGGCATCTTCATTCATAACAACTAGCATTCCATTTCCTGCTTCCGTCCACACATTTCCACCACTGCCATCACCATCACCATCACCTGCTCACCTGCAACCAAGTTCAGTGTCAAATTCACCCTTTGAGTTGCCAATGACTCCAAATACTCTTTTTCCACACAACAACCACACTGAACCTCTTGCAGATACTTTCACTTTGTCTACAAGACCATACAATAGTGTTACAACCCACAACTACACAATGGACTCCCTACCTAGCTATTCTTCTCACCAGGCTCCAATGTCATCAACTACGAATGCGACATTAAATTGGCAGATGTTTGACCCGGGACCATCATGTCAAGAACAATCATTGGAAAGGTCACTAACCAATTCAAGTACACAAACTTCATATAGCACACTTCCTGGATATAGATCCCCTACCTTAGGATCATATTCAGGGGTGTGATATCATGCGCTCATATAACAATGAGGTTGAGGAGTGCTGAATGTGGGGAAATGAACGGAAGCGTTTGCGAGTGGACTTGTCTGGCTGCTTCCAGCAATGATCAGACTTTTGTATCTTCGAGATGAAACTTTGTAAATTTAGAAATCTACTTCTCAAAAGACAGAATTAATTCTTCAGTACTACTTGGAATAAAACCGACATTTGTAAACTGACATTAAGAAAGGGAATGGATTAGTTACAAGGTATTTACAAAGGACTCATCATTA
>ML179065.1:191202-222365 GCA_004369135.1 Dendrothele bispora CBS 962.96 | reverse complement strand
CTTCATGGCCTGACACAGTGAACATGAGTTTTCCTTCCAAAAAATGACAGAAATTATGAGAAAATTAGAGTATGCCGTACTAGTAGCATATATCAAGATACAGCAGAGCCATTGTGATCTGATATTAGGAGCAGCACATCGTTTTTGATGTTCAGTAGTAGCAATATGCGGCTAAAGAAGGAGAACACTGTGAGCTACTTATTAGTCTATTACGATATTTTCATCCAATCAAGCCTTCTGGCTGGCCACTTGCTGAATAGGAGATACGATGTGTTACATACCGAATAGACTCTAAAGTAGTGTTGCCACCGCTCAAGCCGATTCTTTTTGTGTCTAAGATTTGGATAGATTCACGAATACAATTATAAACAATTAATTTCCATCCGAACTTCCTACAGCTGAATTATCCTCTGGGACCCTGGACTGAGATTCTAAGGTCAAAATTTCATCTCGTGTGCTTGATGCTGAGGATGCAAACATGATTGATTGAGAGAGGGTTATGTTGTCTATTGTGTTTGGCTTTTCATTCTGGATCGCTACTACAACAAGAATGAAGATTGGATACAGAGCCTGGTGAAGATAGTTGTTAACGATGGATAATCAGAGTATAATTCTTTCCAACACTTACTGCTAAGATTGGCATGGCTATGTCTAAGATTTGAATAGAAGAGTACAATTCACTTCGCAAAGGTATCTGAAAGTTGAGATCAGAAATCGAAGAAGGTCGAAACTGTGATTGCGAAACGGTGTAAGCAGTCTTGGCCGCGATTGAATTGCATCGTTAGCGTAGTATTATGAGAGCGTTTAAGGCCTGTTCAGCAACACATTCCAAGTAGCAAGAACCGGATTTTTTTCACCTATTTATATGCTGGAACTGCCAAGACGAAAACAGTCCAGTACTTGTTACTTGCCAGAATGCGTTGCCGGACAGGCCTTTATTTTTCAATACTCACCCACGACATACAGTAGAATATTCCCGATTCAAAGAGAAGTGATAAGATTTTCTGTACTTTGGTTGTCGATCTGGCAGTCGACCCCAGATTTCTACGGATATCTCGATGGTGGCACCTACCATCTAATCAACATCAATGTATCAATCGACCTAAACAGAGCTTTCTTACCATGCCTTGTACCCTATCAAATGAAGCATAACTTCATTTTATTCTGTCAACGACACCAGAAACCTCTGCATTTGCACATAAAGCGGTGCGTGAAACACGGTACTAATCACAGCCCGAGTGATCGTCGTAAATTTTGCCAGAGGTAGCGCTCACAGTGGAGTTTCCAATACTATGTCAGTGGGGCCGTGGGTCTGAGATCACCAAATATGTAAAAGGGTCGTATCAGGGCACATCTGTGCCAGTCTATCCTATCACCTGATAAGCCCACCAAAGGTGTGAACAGTCCCTTGCTTGCATTGTTTGATGGCTCAAGGTCTTCCTCTACTTTGCTTACAGCCGTTCCGGAGAATGGGAATCACCTTTTTTTTTCTAGCTCTACGTGAGCGATGTAAAACACTGATTTTGATAAAAAATTGACCTTCCTTTTCAATGGTGGCACTGCGGCAGTGCAAACTCTATGCGCGCCACTGAGAAAAGGGGCTGTCTCTATTTTCGGTAAAAATTGGTGTTCCCCGACTCCGACGGAGGAGGGGCTGTTCAATGTCCTTGATACGTCCATTTCCGTTTGTCTTTAGGAAGTTTTCTTGCGTTCTCATCAGAAATTCCCACTCCGACAAGAGGACTCGTTGCTCGACTTCCATCTGCTTTTTTTCCATGCACTTGTTTTTGGATCTCCACAGCTTAGCTAGTGTTTTCTGGGTAATTTTTTGTCTCACACCTGAGTCATATGAACAGCTTGTGGATCTGGCGGTTTTATTACTGTTTTGAGCAGCCTATCTTAGTCTAATTACCGCGTAAGTTGCTTCAATTTTTTTTGCAGCAGGAAATACAGAATCTTTGGTCACACATTTATAGACATGAAATGAAGACTAGTGATTACTGGGTAATCTTCTGTGCAATGTGGCAGTGACTTTGAGCCCGAGTCTGCAAGGACAAGACTCCGGCCTCGTAATCTCGCTACGGTGTGAAGTTGGAGTTGGGGATGCCGCAGTGCGGCGCTAAGATACACACACACGCGTCATCCAGCAAAGAAAAAGTTTCGGTAATTCCCATTATTTTCCAGAATGGCTGCAAAGACTTGAGATAATTTTTTTCCACTTGCCATTGGTCAACACTACTACTCCCAACATCATTCTTCATGGCCTGACACAGTGAACATGAGTTTTCCTTTTTGTACAGAATGGCTCGTAGCGAGAAGTAAAAAAGCTTCTCGTGATTCGATGTCACAGCGCGTGTCATAAGCAAGGCTCGAACTCCGAGCCGCGAAACGATATTGTGAGTCCTAGGACTCGAAGGGCGCACGTCGCTACGTGCTTATATTGCCCTCAAGTCGTTTCGCCAAACGACTCAGTTGCGTCGCACGCAACTCACGCCGCTGTGCAAATTTCTAGCCGCGCTCGGCATAACCCCGGAATTTTCCGGTCACAGCGGTCTAGTCTTTCACTCTTCTCGCTCACTGCCCGCTGTACCCAGTGTTTCATCGCTTACCCACCCACCCACCCTGTATAATGCTTAAATTGTATCTCCCATTCTGGCCGTAGTCTTACCATCAAATGTGATGCTCAAATTGTATCTCCCTTTAAGTTTCAGGCCGTAGCTTACCAAAGTTCACTTCCCGTATTGACTTAAAAGCAAAAGCAACGTCTTGAACGGTCCAAAGTGGGTAACGACAACTTGATCCCATGTCTAGTATTCGACGTTCGGACTTTCGCAGACATATAATCCTCTCTCAGAATCTGGAACTCTGTATAGTACTTCAATTTACTAATTTCTATGCGGGTGGATCAACGTCATACCGCCTTTGATTAAAGCAGTTCATACCGGCGGCACGCACTTCCTCTTTCGTTTCGAGTCACTCCCAATCCTCCATAATTGCTCGAAGTCATTCTATCTCCGTTCCGGAAGACATAAAGACGGAACCGACTACACTCCACTGATGTTTTGATTGCCACATTTGCGGGCTGCTCCGACTTTGTAACGTTAGTTATTCTATTGACAGATACTCATCACCCCTCCCAACAGAAATCTATAGTGAGTCTATAAGCAACGTATACTAGGTCTTAAAGTATTGGCTGTCCCGCCCGCTCTATCTAGTGTGATAACGATATGACGGCGTTTGACGACTTCAGGACCTGGTCCCGTGAAACTAGCCTCCTGCAAAATAAGAGCTGTTTGAGTACCTAAACAGTTTTAAGTAAACATTTAAGTATACACTTACGTGACTTCGTGACTACTTGACAATCTATAGTGTGATCTGGTGAATCACTTACTTTAGGGCAATACATATACGCTGCCGTTCTGCGACACTCTTCCTTAGCCCAACTATGTTCGCATTACGACCCCGTTCTACTCCAGCCGTCCAGCACACCACGCTGGAGTAGGGATTATCGGCATCCCTACTCCGGATCAGGCGGAGTTTGGCGGCATTTCCCGTGTATATACAGTAGATTACCGCATGTACGTAGCACTCAGCTCTACCCAGTTTGGTTCTCGCTGGTATCTTTGCTCTGGAGCAGCCTTGGGCTACTCCAACGCTCATCTTAAGATCATCCCACTCACGCTTTCATGACGACCAAACAGGATGGGTAAGTCAACGATAATACATGCTTTCAAGTCTTATGCTCACACTTGACCTTTCGCTACAGCCTTTTCGCAACGGGCGATGGGACAAGGGATGTCGAGTTTGACCTTCGAACCCCATCATTCAAGGGCCAAAACCATTCCTACTTTCCAAACAGCCGGCCGAGCCCCTCGACCTGCAGTTGTCCCTTGCGACGAGCAATGTTGCTTAGTGGGGTACTCGAGGAAATCCATCCTGTAGACGAACCTGAACCACATTCCACTCTAACTTTTACTCGTCGACACGTTCCGAGCTCTTTCATCTCTAGGAGTCGGTCACCTGACGAATCAATCAATCAGGTCTGACGACTCTTCTCAAATCGCCGAGCGCGCCTATCGTCAACCCTTTCTCTCATTTGCTAAGTAATGGTCCAGCTTCTCCTTCTGGAGAAGAAGATTCGATGAACATCTGAGTCCATTACTTACCCTCATGCGTGTGTGTTTGCTCGCATGCCCGTTTGTAATCCGCCCTGGGGCACGTTTGCCTATTCATAACCTGAGCCGAAGACAAACAAATGATTGGTCGCGTCTGGATGGTGTCCCACCAAACCCGGCGACGTGTTTTGTTCAAGCTGAGCCACAACTTATAGAGTGTTATTCTCAAAGTAAGCCTTTGCCTTTCTAGAGGGTTTAAAAATTCACACAAATTTATGGTAAAAGAAATCACATCTTTTGTTGCCGATACTAGAGTATAGATAGGAAAATTTTTACAGTCAAAACTATTCCCAATACTTGAAATTTAATAGAAAAATCGGAGGAAGAAAGGTATACAAAAAAAAGATTTCTTGAATAAAGATCGTTCCTCGAAATGAATGGATTGTTGCGTCAAATTTAATGATTGATCAATGCATAAGCTTAAAGAAAAAAGCGGGACACTCGTTTCTCCCCTAACCAACCCCTCGATCATTGTTCATCAGGAGGAAGAGCGTTGTAAGCGGGGCAGAGAGCTTCCCATTCTGGAGTGGGTTGCACAACGGCACGAGTACCCTCGGGATCGTTGAGCATGACAGAGCCGAGACCGGCTTGCATGTGCCAGAAGATGTGACAGTGGAAGAAGAATGGTCCGGGTTGATCGAGGACGAATCGGATGGTGGTTCCAGCTTGTCCGGCAGCGACGGTCTGATTTTTATAATGAATTTGTCAGTTGGGAAGTTTATGATTATATTGATTGAGTCGAAGTAAGTACTCACGTCACGACGAATGGGGTTCACAGTGTTGATCTCCTCGGAGGTGTTGGATTTGACGACAAAGAAGTTCATCTGGAGGGATCATGTCAACTAATGTGAATATCAAAAAAAGCTAGAGGTATACATACACCGTGCAAGTGGAAGGCTAGAATAAAAAGAAAGGGTGGGAAGTAAGCAATCAATTTCATAACATGAAACTATTACTAAGACTCACGATGAGCATCGTCATCATCACTGGGAGGGAAGTCGACCTGGACAACAGATCCAGGGGGGAAGACAAATGTGTTCTCGTTCTCGTTGAAGTCAGTCTCGTTGGATGCACCGTCCAAGACTTGGACGAGGGTGGGGACCTTGGGAGGGATGTATTGAATACCGTTGATGTGCCAGATGGCCTTGCCGTCGGTCTGAGGAAAGTAAATTACAATCATAAGTGGGAATCTTCTAGGCAAAGATGTAAACAGAAGTTACTCACGACTACGAGGCTGAAGGACAAGTTGTGAGTGGGTACGGGAGCCTATAGAAGATCTTAATTATGGAGGAATCAATTTCGATAATATAGCATACATACCACTTCGGGGACGAGAGGCTAGAAAAAGGAAAATCAGCAAAATACAATATGAAATTCAAAACGGTCGAAGCTCACCCTGAGGTCAGATTCGAGGAGAGCACCTTCGGTAGCAGGAGCGGTGAAGGGACCTTCGGGTTCAGCCTCTTCAGCACCAGCATAGCGGACGACAGCACGGTTGAGAGTGGCGTTCTCTGTAAATAACGCTTTAGTACGATATATCAATGATACTCCAAGTTTTCGATACATACGGTTGGGGTTTCGGCTAGCAGCACCACCGACGTATGGAGCGTTAAACCAGTAGTTACCGACGGGTTGGTCAGCAGTGACGACGACATCGTAACGTTGACCAGCGAGCATCTCAATGGATTCAACGACGTGGGGCTCAGTTGCTACACCATCAGCGGCGATGACCTAGAAGGATAGGTAAGTATAAGATTACGAAATGCGAATGAAGATAAAAGATGAAAGGAGACATACAGTCATGTTGTGGCTGTCGAAGCCAACAGTGAAGACACTTCGGACGGACTGGTTGATGATACGGAATCTGTAACGTTTGCCGGGCTCGACGTTGATGACGGGGAAGGGAACCTCTGGGCCACCGTTGAAGCGACCGACACCGTTGATAGTTCCAGAGTCAGAGACAGGAATGATACCAGTGTCGTTGAATTGTTGAAGCAGAGGGACAGAAGAGTTGTGCCACCAGTCACCGACTTGGATGATCTGCAAACAGTCATGATCAACAAAAAAGGTGTCAAGTCAAGGAGAAAGATTAACATACAGTTGACTCGTCGTCAACGTCGTATAAGTCAGCCAGAGGGTCCTCGGGATCTGAACAACTCCGAAGTCAGTGATTTTACGAATCTAACTCAGTCGATCGGAATTTACCGTAGATAATCAGAGGGCCACGAAGACCGTCGAGGTACTGGACGCTAAGTTGACTGTGGTACCAGAACGTTCCGGTCTGCTCGCCCAAGGGCACTTCATAGGTGTAGGAAGTGTTTGGTCCAAGAGGACAGTTAGTCACAAATGGACTACCCTCGTTGTACAAGTTCTCGCCAGTAAAGAAGATGCCATCAAAGTCCAAGGTAGTACTGCGACGCATGGAGGGATCGGTCTAATAGCACAACGGAAGTTCAGCAAAAGTCGGATTGTTCAACGTGAGTGAAATGGTTATTTACCAGCTGGTTGTTGGCAGTGACCAACAATGTCTGGCCTTTGGTAGCCAAGATAGGGGGGCCGGGATAACTAGTAGAAATTGTTGAGTCGACAAAAGACTCAGTTGCGAGTCTCACTCACGTTCCGTTGGCAACGATAGTGCCTAGAAGAGTAAGAAACGAGTGTCAGTGACTTTGAACGTCGACACACAGACGACAAAAAAGACTCACTTCTAGTGAAACCATCGGGGGCCAAGTCCGCGTTGACTATGTCCAAAGTAATGGGGAGAGTATCAGCTCTCTTCGATTTCAGGGTTGCACCCGAAGCCGATTGGAGAGCTAGGAGGACAGCAGACGCGAGGGTGAGCTGGAACATGTCGAAAACCTTTCGAACACTGGAGAAATGAGGTCAAAGTCCAGGGGTTTTTATAGTGAACCATTTACTTCTCATCCCGTAAACTCGGAACCATGAGCTGTAGGAAGAAGCTTGAGGCAATTACTCGATGAATAGACCAATCATCGAGGTTCGAGGGAATGGAAATGTATGCTTTGACACTGCAAGTGCGTGGGACGTGAGTATGAACAGGGTAAGGTCGAGCATCCTATAGGCCAGAATAGAATCGAGTGCGGCGACTCCAAATATAAAAAATGACGAAAAGGATGGTCAAAAGCACCTGTGTGGGGAAGACATACACTGTGATTCAGACATTGTGCGTGAGAGAGAAATTTTGAGCTCGGAGATGTCAATTGTGGCAACGCAGGACAACAACAGACTGAGGACAATGTCAGCTCGACTTCGTCATTGGCTACTTTCTGTCAGATGAAACGGTCAGGGGGAAACTATTGGTGGTAGTAGTGCGACGACCGGATGACCCCATTAGATATCGGGCTGTCAAAAGAAGAAATTAGGCACTGAATCACGCCAAGACCATGCCAAGACAGATAAAGGGGATGGGAAGGTTGATGCGTGGAATCAAGTTAGAAAGACAGCGATTTTAAGCACCAGAGATACTCCTTTTAGCACAGACAGCCACAGTATCCCTCAGACAGTCTTCGAGCCACTTACCATGAAACTGGGACCTACAAAGCGGCTTCACTGTAAATATAGACCACCTTCTTCGAGGCCTTCGTAGATGCTCGGCTTTGTATAGTCCTTCTGAAGTGGAGTCTTGGTGAGAAATCCCTACTATAAAACGAAGTACGTCATCGGAACCGAGAGAAAATCTATTGGTCGTTGTACCACATGCTGGTGAGAAAGAGGAAGTCTCTGAATAATTCATCAACGAAGAGAGAGCAATTAGAGTGACTGGTCATTGTGTAGTGGGAATCGGAAGGAACTGGATACAGGTCACTCACTCGTCCGCGGTCCGACATTCGTCTGCGACACCCGTCTCAGGCAGTCCGATATTCGTCTGCGGTCCGATAGTACTATTTTCGACCTGCCGCAGTCGATATCTTTTTTTTCAACAAGAATCCCCTTTCGACATGCAAAAGCTGGCTTTGACCAGGAGACGTCCCTTACAAGAGCCAAGATCGTCTGGGCACCTTGGCGACCTCCCACATCGAGCAACTTCGAGGACGAGTCGACGTCGGGAACGATCTGACGAGATTGATCTCGTCGAGGCTTAATCTTAAGGGTTTATGAAGTATGTTGCAGAAAGGAAGAGATACTGGTGAGTCTTCTTGAAGTCGAGGTCGCGCTTGTCGAGCTGATAGTTGAGGTCGCAGACTCGGAAATTGTCTCGACGCATAAGATGGCTGGAAACGAGGAAGTGTAGAGCCTTCATCCCACAAAAATGCGGTTGACCTTGGAGGTTGAAGGTTGACGCAATGATGATTGGCTGACCACTATGCGTTCAGCGTCGACTCCGTCGAGTAGGCATGAGCTCGTCACGAAAAGACGACAGTCACGGATGGACGCGCAAATTGCATAAAGTTCCCACGCGGCGTTAGTAGATTTTCCTCGACGCTGCCGTTATTGAAGAAGTTCTTCTCTGAAGCCCTGAGTTATGGCATTCCCCTCATTCTTTGCTATAAAGTCGCCCACTAGGGCATTATGTTCAAGAACTGAGAATTTTCCAAGCCTTATAGTCAAGTATACTGCGTAAAATTGGCACAAAACCGACTGACGACATTGTGGGTGAACAGTACAAATCGAATCCGCGCGTCCGTCCCTATTTCAACAGATCTTATAACCGACTCTACGTGAGGCTACATGGGTGTTTTAGAAAGGCTATTTACCCCCAACATTACCTCCTATGTCGGTTTTGAAAGGTAAAAAATTATTCTGTTCACATACATGTGAATCCACACACTATTTCTAGTTCGGGGAAACCTTACCACCGTGTCGGATTGTCTCCGAGACTGGGAAAACATCTGTGTAGTTCTTTTGCTAATTTCGACTCGTGTATACGCAGACACTCCCTTGGACCTTGATGGGAGGAACCTTGAGAAGTGTGATCTATCGCTGGAGACGAGAAGCTTCTTCTTCTCCGCGTGTCAGTTCGTGTCGACCAACAAACGCTAACGCATATCATTCGATTCGAGTTATGGATGGCCACCGATAAATGGATGCACGATGGACCGTGAGTGACTGCGGGTCCAAATCCTCCATTTCGATAACTGGTGCGCTATCAGAGTACTGTTTCTTCATTCAGTTTACGGGCCCGAAAACAAAACCCCGCTTGTGATTATCTCAATAGAAATGAAACCACTTTTTTCCCATTCATTCGAAACTCACCTCGAGCTTTCCAAATCTGGTAGTCACTCCTGACAGCAAACGGAATAATCGTAGACCGTTTCCAAAAAAACGTATCTAGTAAGCATTACCAAATGTAGTCAATTAGCTCCACACTTGGCCTACCACGGTTCATTGACGCCTGCGCCCTTCCAACTCTATCACTACTCGACTACTTACTTTTGATGTTTACCATGAGCAGAAGACAGTCTGACAACGATGTCCAAGCTTCTCCTGTAGCTTTCCGCACACAAAATAAACCTGGAACCGTTCTCTTTTATAGAGGTGAGCTAGACGGCAGACATTATTAAATACTCACGGGTTGTGAAGTAACGTTTGCCGTTGGTGTGCCGTCGGAGTTAACTGACTATATTTGGTATTAGTTACCGGATGCGTTTTTTTGGAAACGGTCTACGATTATTCCGTTTGCTGGAAAAGAGCTATGAGAAAATTGACACGGTTCCTTCAAACGAAAATATTTGTATACACTCAAAATTGCAGGTGAAATGCACCTTCTACTGGATCCGAATCAGTCAAGGCTTCTCTCTTCTTCACTTCGAAGTCATGAGTTAAGTCGCGAGTTGGTTGCTGTACGCATCTCCGTAGAGAGAAAAGACATTAAGACAATCTCACGTCCTGCCAGCAAGGAATGCCTTGACAGGGCAGAGGATCTTTTTCTCACGAGAAAATCAAGATTTGCGACGTAGGGACACACCCAAAAACGGTCCTACCGATGAACCACAGTAAGTACTTCCGACCCAACCTCTATTTTTAGCGTGTACGTGCGAAAACCAGTTTTTTCAGGAGGCTGGTGGCTGGGATTATTAGCACCAGAACTAGTCAATCTGTACCTAAAACCCTGATGCATGATGCATGATGGCGTTGTATCGGCCACGGGTTAAGGTAGGCTTTTCCCAAGAAACACTCAAAAACGTGCGGGTCAATTTGTTGAAAAATCACGATTCAGAGTCTGGAAGGTCTCCACTGGGATCACTCCGCCGCTTCTCAAGTGAATTCTGAGAGACTGACCGCAGGTGTGTAAATTTTGCCGGCTAGTCTTTGACAGAGTGTGAGTATGAGTGTATTCCGAGTGAGCGCTAAGAGGTTATGTGTATGTATATGTAGCTGATTTTCGGCCGAGGTGCATATTACACAGTAAAACGAAATGACGCACTTACGCGTGAAGAACAACTCACGACCGGCTATGTAAAATTGACATCTTTTCGAATTCGCTGGTATGTATGTACTGCCTTCAGATGTTCTATCATTTCGTATGCATTCATAGATCGGATGGAGCATAATGCACAATGCATAAATATCAAAAGTGCCTGAGTCCTAGAATCAGTGACTCAAACATGGTTATTGAAGAAGAAAGAAGTTTACTACAGTTCCGCAACATCCTAGAAGCATAACTTCGCATCAAGTAAATCTTGAACGATTCCCATCACATATATATGTATACATCATGTTTACAGTCCTTCTGTCCGGAGCATGACCTATATGTAGCCTTAGTAGTAGCCCGATAAAAAATATCCCTAGTTTCCCGTACACGTCGACTGGAGATCAGGGAAAGTAACTGGACTAAATTTTCGCGCTATGAATGATTCAATGCTAGCATGGGCACATGAAAATACCCAATATGAACTCTTGGATGTGAGTGCACACTGTTATATACAGTATATAGGCGACCAGCGGCCATGAGCTGTGTTCTGAACCCATGATCAATGATCAATATCGTTGATTTGACGTTGAGGCCTTCTTTGCCATAGTTTGAAGAATTCTGTGCCTTGAATTCAAACCGGAGAAATAAGCTAGAAGGAGCGATTGTTAGTAAATCAAAGTGAATAGAGTTGACTACGAAACAGAATATGACAATGGGAACGCCAGTTACATGCTAAGGAATACACGACGACCATTCATGAAGAAACATACGAATACATACATGTGAATTTCAGCAGAGCAGGTCTTTTTGACTTCGCGAGAGAAAGGTTCACACGACTGATTGCCACTTAAAAGGTCAAGTGAGCAAAATTGACTCTTGCCTCAGGATTCTGGTACCTGAAATATGAAGAAAAGAAGATCAGGTATGTGAAGATTTCCAACTTATATGAGAAGAAATGACTTATGTACGTGGTGAAGAGATTCCGCATGTCGTGACTAGCCGACGAATAATCTGCACGGCGGAGAAAAGCATCATTAAAATGATCAGTCTTTTATTCAAAAGACAATGGCTTATGTAGGGCATCAGTGCACCCCACCCTGCCCTCAACATGTGTACTACATATATAGCAAAAATCACACTTGTAGAGTATAACACTCACGGTGTAATTTGAGTACAAAGCAAGCGGAAACATAGAAAAACTACATTTACGTTCATAGTCTAGTTTCGTCGAGGGCTGGAAGATCTAAATAGCTGCAATCAGACTGTGCACAGATACACTGATCCAAAGACAGGAACCCGCTGTTCAAAGAGGATATTTTCCTTGGATATGTTTATCATTCACCAGTGCTTGTGAAAGGGGAAAGATAATGCTACATTTTCTCTGAAAAGTTCGTGGCGGGAATTCGGAAAATATCCTTCCGAGAGGATTCACCAGCTCCCACTAGTGACATAAAGAATTATAGGTACTATAGCTAATATTCGCCTAGGGAACTTGAGATTATAAGAGCTGCTATACTAGAGTAACAAAGCAAGTATTAGGAAATGTGGCTAAGTACCCTTATGCATAATTTCTTTCAGTGCTCATCGGTGCCCCATCTGAGGGAAGGGATCACTGTCGGATTGGCTATGAATAAAAAATCTGGGACTGCAATGAATTTTCAGATTGATGAAATGTATCGACACATATGACCTATGCAGTTTATGCACATTGATGTAAGAGCTCTAGGTGCAGAGAGATGAATATATGCAAAAACCTGGTTTAAGTTTCGGGCTTCCTTTGGATCCCAACACACATTCATGTCTACCTCCTTCTCAGGAAATGGGATTTCAAAACACATTGACACGTACTGATTTTCTGATTGGTTGGTAAGCAGAGTGTATCGAAGCTTGTGATTGCCACTGTAGATATAAAGAACACCGAAATATGGAGGTCAAGAGTGACAGGAAGTGTAGTTGTGGATAATGAATTTCCAGGAAATTTTTGGTAAGGTGTAAGCAGTAAGTTTATTGACTTGACAAGCATACAGTGTTATTAATGCATGTAAAAGGGAGGGCGTTGTGGAGAGAAGAATGATTTCCAATGTATAGCAAACAAAAAAATATAAAGAACCAAATTTACGTGAGTCATAGTTGAGTTTCATTAAACACTCGAGGACCTCTCAATGAATCAGAATGTGCCAAGGAACACTGATTCAAAGACGAGTACTCACCGGTAACAGTGGAAAGCTTAGTATTTTCACAAAATAAGTTGGAGAGAATGAGACGCACACTGAAAATCATTATTTCTGTAGATGGTAGCTTTCCAGCCGCCGTCTGAGGATGAAATTTTTCCCTTGAATTGCGCTCTCGCTGAACCATCTCTATGATAGTCTTTCCAGATCTCTTCGAGTGGCTCCTCGTCATGGCCCGGGTACTGTTGAAACCCATAAAACTTATAGAGATGAACCCATGGTTCCCCACTTTCATTGATTCCAACAGCGACTAACAGTTTCGTCAAAAATCCGCAATAAATGAGTAAGCGACAGGCATCAGAGCGTTCTCCAGACATGGAGAGGTACATTTCTTCAGTCAATGTATTATCCAAGCCACGATCCAAGTAGTTTGGAGGGAAGACGTCTTTAAGTTTGAGACCAAGACGTTCACGTTTCCTTGGCACTTGAATGAATTGTGTCGTTGTCGGTATCATGGGGGCCAAGGTATAGTCATCGATATCAACCGTTGTGTAATCAATGTCGAGTATCCTCCGCAGCCAGC
Organism: Dendrothele bispora CBS 962.96; assembly: GCA_004369135.1. Lineage (NCBI taxonomy): Eukaryota > Fungi > Basidiomycota > Agaricomycetes > Agaricales > Dendrothele > Dendrothele bispora. The sequence continues at coordinate 209,063 of ML179065.1, read as the reverse complement.
CATCGGTGATCTGCAAAGCAACAGTAATAAAGCCACCGGAATCCAGCTTCATTTTTAACCTGTCTGCATGGGATTCACCCTTTACAGTAGTGCCCAAAGAAGACTGTATGTTGAGCATTCCTCCATCCTTTTTTAGCGAGGCATTGAACGAAATTTCAACGTTTTCGTTGCTGTGACGACAGCAAAAGCTAACAGTAAATGGGTCCGGAAGCTCAGAAACATCAGATCTGTCATTTTGGGTAAAGTGTTCATTGACTGAGGGAGACAGGCGGACATTGACGTAGTGAGGATCTTGGTCATCGGTCTTTCCGGCCCTACGAGGTGGTACAGACTGACAGTCACTTCCTGTACATTACCTGGTGTATCAACGGAAGCTGAATGCAAAGTCAGCTTGTGAGGCTGACAGCGCACATAGTGCTTGTTCTGTCTTCGGAGATAGATGCTGCACGCCCTCTCACCCACTTGGCAGTCCAAATTTGCTCGGAATATGTTGGCATCATCGGTGGTAAAAGTTGGGAAGTGGATGCGCAGGCCATTATTGTTGAATGAGAAGGATGATTTATCGGCAGTCAGATTTGTGTCAGAGATGCCCACTCCACCAGATCCTTTAAACTCATCAGGAGACCGTGCAAACAGTCCTCTGGAATCCTTTTCAACTTCCCGTCCCTTCTTATCCCTCTCGCAATCAGTAGCCCAAGCAAAAATGCTACGGTCATCAGATATCTTGATGATCTCCTGCTGAAGCCGCATAAATGCCTTGGCTCCACCCTCTCCGTAAATCGGTGGCATGGAGATATCAAAGAGGCCCATGAGTGAATAAGCTCTGTCCTCGGGTCGGGTCGTCTCCCTGAAAGCTGCCCAGGACATTCTCTGAGCTATGCTATATTTCGTGACATCCCGATACTTGTCCTCGAAGAGCTCGACTGGAATGGAGGTGATGGCTGAGATTGCATCACGCAAGCTATGTCTAGAGCCAATATCCTTCCATGAACTATCCACAAAAGCAATATGTGAAGGTGCAATAAGCTCCTGTAGGGTCCAACCTCTCGTGAACCACTTGCTTCTCCTGAAGCCAGACTTTGCGCCCCTAGGATCCTCCTCACTTGATGCATCAGGCAGATACACGTAGCAGACATTAGCATCTGCATATAGCCGGTACATCGAGTTGAGGTTCTCGGAAAGGTCGGCGCTACTCGATTTATCAATGCAACACGAGTCGATCCAAATCCATTGGAAGTCGTACTTCTTTGCGTGGGCACAAGCACCTATCACCTTTTTCCAGCCGGCGTTGAGATTGCGTTTGGAGATACCAAGGTCCTGAAGGTCCTCAATTATGATTTGGACTCCATTGGTGTCCCGAGAAAGCATAGTCCCAATCCATTTCAAGCCATACTCCTCAATCACGTTGTAATCCTTGATCTTCGACCATCCGTGCTTGTCTTTGTTGGCCACAAGGTTCTGAATGTCCTGGAACGTGACCTCGTCTTCGCCCCAGGTATGAGAAAGAATGGCATATTGTGGAATATCGGTGTAGAATTCTACTAGAGTAAGGCACCACGTATTCAGGAGGCGCATGATAATATCAAAAGTATATTCCAAAAGCTTCAAGAATAAAAAATGAATTCAATTTTAGTCCATGTTATTGCAAGCAACAACGGAGCAGAGGGCGTACCTTCGAAAGGGGGGAGAAGGAAGGAAAGATGTACTATCCACACGTGTAACACAGTTGGTCTTATATAACTTTGCACTGCCAGACTGATTGATGTATCATTATCTTTTATACAGCAATCTATATTGATATCTATGTCGGCGTCAGGTTTATCTTTCGTTGGTATATAACTGTCATTCGGAATCTATGCTGCCCGGAGTGGCCCAAAATTATTTTCCGCAGATATCTCGGAATTTTGGTTACTTCCGAAGATATATCTTTGATTTTCGATACTTCCGCAGATATATCAGCGTGACATATGTCACATCTCATTTTGCTAATATATCTCACTTTTTCAATTTCATGATATATCTCTCTGCTTGCGTGACGTGACACAGCCCAAATTGCCAATCATCAGAGTGTCCATGACCAGAGATATATTGGTTCATGGCAGATATATATGTTTGGTGGTTCTAATATATATCTGAAGTCAGCATGTCTTGAAGACATTTCTTTGAATCTTTTCATGCAAATAGAGACCTTGCGCAGAGCCACAACAAGCCACGTGTGGCTTAGTCAGCTTGCGCAGGTGGTTGGCTCGCGTTTGTGTGCGCTAGCCAACAGCACGTTGCGTCATGTTTCTGGGTCCCATCTATGGATGCAACAACGCAATCAAGTATGTACATCCCTTTTGCTGGATTATTGACACATAATTGGCCAGTTTCCCAAGTGTCAGACGTCTATAATATTATACTGTACGGTGTACCAATTTGTCATGCACGTGACTTTCGATTTCTCCGAGAAATCCCCCAAAACAGGAAAAACCGAGAAAAAATCATTAGTTTGCGAAAATCGAGTGTGACGCACGACCGACAAATTGAAAACAAAATGATACAATCATACAGTAGATGTTTCCAGCGGTGGAACCCATGATAGGGCCTGGAAATGGATCCGGTTGGCTAGCGCACGAAAATTCGAGCCAACCACCTGCGCAAGCTGAATAAGCCACACGTGGCTTGTTGTGGCTATGCGCAAGGTCTCTAATACTGTTACTTTTTCGTACTTACCACCACATGTTTCGAATGATTATATGTGAGTACATATAAAGCATCAAATTTTTTCTTAAGCCTGAATGAAATTACTGTTGATGTTATCAATCAGACTGCACACATCTGATTGATCATCACATTGTTGTCTTTTCAATAGGGAGCGTGTGTATTTCCAGGTGTGGAACTTGGAACATAAATTGGTACTGTATGTATTTTCATCTATGAAATACTTATGTATTCCAAATTAGTTGGTCAGAATCAATTTCAACTGTAATTTAAAGAGTATGCTCCTCCAAGCTGATGATGAATGACTCTAGTAACAAAGTAAGTATTGAATAAATATAACTATGTCAATTATTGAATGCTATTCTAGGTAGCTGAGTGAATCACTATAGTAATGATTGTCAGTAAGTCTCAGATGAATGCAACTGTTAATTATTGAATGCTATTTTGGAATGCTATTCTAGGTAACTGAGTGAATCACTATAGTAATGATTGTCATTAAGTCTCAGATGAATGCAGCTGTTAATTATTTTGGGTTCCAAGTAATGATAACAAATGACTCTAGCAGTGATTGCCAGTAAGAAATTGGGCAAAATACATATTTTCAGAAAATAGATTGCAATCATTACATCTGCAATATGAAAAGCAGCTGCCCAAAATAACCAAACTACAAATTCAATATTGTCAGGCTAATTAAAGATAGATGGAGCTGCACAGCAGTAAGTAAATATAGATCTGAGCTGCAGTAGTGTTGTTAATTTGCACACAATGCACTTCATTAACTTAGTTCTATAAACATGCAATGCACTGGGGCTATCTTTTGTTTCAAGCACCTCAATATAAAGCTTGCAGTACCTGGCCATTTAGTAAATGCTATCAGTTGGAGGAGACTCACCCATGCTGACACCAGTCAAAAGTTTTCAACTTCCAGTGTGTGTACCAGCAACTTTGGCCCCAAATCTGAACATATAACACAGACCTAAACAGATAAGTTACTGTGATTTAAAAATCAATCTTCAACAGTTAGGTATAGTCCCTCAAGTATAGAAGTACCAATGAAAATTATGGAATATCAATTATTGGAAAAATTTCCGGAGGGATTCCATAATAGAAACAGGTATAAGCCCAAATTATTAAGAGTATTAAAAGAGTATTAAAGTATTAGTTATAGACTTGCATGAAAAGATCCAGAGATATATCTTTGAGACATGTTGACTTCTGATATATATCTGCCATGAATCAATATATCTCTGGTTATGGACACCCCAAAGATTTGCAATTTCGGTTTTGTCACGTCACGCAAACACACAGAGATATATCATGAAATCGAAGGAGAGAGATATATTAGCAAAATGCAATGTGACATATGTCACGCTGATATATCTGCGGAAGTGTCGAAAATGAGAGATATATCTGCGGAAGTGTCAAAAATCCCGATATATCTTCGGAAATAATTTTGGGCCACTCCGGGCAGCATAGGAATCGGTGTTGCTGTGATCCGAGCTGGGCTCAGTGTACATGTCCAGCAGCTCCGATTGAAAATGAATATAGTCGAGAATATCCACATGAATGTCATATGGGTGTCACATACATATGTAGGTAATCGAGGGTTGCATTGCAAGGAGTCAATGCCCATACTTCCGTCTAACACCTCGAGAAAACTTGTGGGATTTCTTTGGATAGTGCTATTCCAACCTATGGTTTGGGACATTAAGTTGAACTGCGATCAGTGCCTCTGTAAAAGATGGAGGAGGTAAGTATACTACGCACCTTCAAGTTAACGAGATTTTTGTGTTGTCTTTCCAGGACTGAAGAAACATTGGCGTTTTGTCAGAGCTGTGAAACACTGCCACCGACTACAAGTACTATTGGAGTCAAAACAAAAAAGTACCACCTACATAAAGTAGATCAAGACTCACTATCAAAGTTTTCCACTGAGACACCCTCCAGAACGAGACGTCACGGGCGTTGTACCATGTCTAAGGACTCACGAAAGCATCACGCTGGTATGATGTGCGAGAGTTGATTTAGAAAATACTCTATGAACGTATTTTTGAAATCGCTTCCTATCAATTGGCCATTGAGCCGGTGCGCAGATTTGGCTGGATATGACGTCATCTTTCAATTCAAATCTGCGCAACGGTTGGCGACGGTTGGCTCTGCGCAAGGTCTCTACTATATACATATACATCGTAAGTATCCTCCTATGGACACTACAAAATTTATCGGTCTTGCGTACTTCTACGTCCTCTTTCTTTCCCTCTCAATGGCGCTGCTACCATAAATTCAGTCTCCGAGTGGACTCTTTCAAATTAGAGACTTTCTCCGAGTAAGTATTTCTCTAAATTAGTACCGTGACCATGGACGGACGGATGCCACAATTTGCGGTCAGACTGTCAACCTGATGTCCCATCCTTAACACACACTAGAATGCTTAACTCGCAAGATTGTACTTTTAAATGTGCCCGTAACCGTGTCTAAATTTACTCTGCACAAAACCACACAGCCCATCCGTTTTGTCAAATAAGATTTAATCCGACGCAAGCCTTTAAAATGCAAGCACTCGCTGCAAAACAGCGGCCGCGTTGCTCAATACTGGCTTATTTCAGCTTGCCACGAGTTTACGCCACGCCAAATCGAGAAAGTAACTCTTATATGATCTAACACTCGTATAAAACTAACATTGCTTCGGAAGTAGTTGTCTGAGAAATCACTCTTACATCTCTTTTTTCGCATAGCAAAACCAAGATGCTTGACCAACAGGCTGTCTTTATGGCTGCCTTCGTACTTATCCTCAGTTATGCCTTCTTTTCCCCAAAGACTAATAAAGCTCGCCTTCCTCCGGGTCCACGTCGCCTGCCAGTTCTTGGAAATGTTTTTCAAATGACATTGGATAGACCATGGCACCTCTTCCATCAATGGAGTAAAAAATATGGTAAGATAAAACATTTGTTCTACCTTGAAGAAATGTCTGCTTAAACCGCCGATAGGTCCATTGACATATCTAAATATTATTGGGAAACCAATCATCGTTATCAATACTGCCAAGGCTGCCAATGATCTCCTTGTCCGTCGAGCTAACAAATATACCAATCGTCCTCGCAACATCATAGCCAACGAGTACATCTCTGGGGGAATGAATTTTGTCATATCCAATGGTGAACGGTACGTTTCTTGAAAGGACAGGCTCAGTCTGTCTGTATTAAATGTCAATTCCATTATCAACCTCTTTGAGCTGACATTACTGATACAGATGGAAAAGGATGCGGCGCGTAAGCGAGGTGCAACTTGGTCTCAAATCTTTGGCTCCATACCAGGATCTTCAAACAGACCAAGCAATCATTCTTGCATATGAGATTTTAACCGATCCAAGAAACCGTGCTAAGCACATACTACGGTAAGTATGCTCTCTATTTTGGTTCTGCAATGATCACCACTAATCTCACTCCAGAGCAACAGCATCCGTTATACTTTCTCTACTGTATGACCAAGTGCCTTTGAAGTCTCTCACCGACCCTTCGGTAAAATTGATGGATGATTACGGTCACAAGACGATTAGAGCGGCACAACCTGGAAATAATTTGGTCGAGGCGTTTCCCATCCTGGAGTATATTCCAGACTTCTTTTCAAAATGGAAACGGGAATCGACAGCTGATTTCCGTAAATTTTCGTCCATGTTTGAGGAGAAATATCTCGCCGTGAAAGAAAGGATGGTAAGACTCTTGATTTTCTCTTTTCTACAACTGATCAAAAACCGTACCTATTAATATCCAGCTGAGTGGCGAGCGACGGTCAAGTTTCTGTGCGACATTGCTTGAAAATGGTCCGGAGAGACATGGTCTTAGTGATCTTGAATCTGCTTGGGCTGCAGCAACAATTTAGTATGTATTCTCCCTACTTCTTAAAGAAGTACTTTGTTGATACCCTCAACAATAAGTGGAGCTGCCTATGAGACTGTGAGTATAGATTGTTCAAGTGAATTTTCTATAGGCAATGAATCCAGTCATACAGACAGCTAGAACACTCTCTTGGTTCCTCTTTCTCATGATACACTTCCCTGAGGTACAAAAAAAAGCTCAAGATGAGATTGAAGCAGTCGTTGGACGTTCAAGAATGCCATCTTTCTCCGATATGAATCATCTTCCTTACATTCGTGCCTTGATCAAAGAGGTGAGTAAACTACTAAGTAAATCCTCTGAATCTTATTGACAACCAATGGAACAGATTTTGAGATGGCGACCACCAACGGCAATGGGCGTTCCTCGTGTTTCTATTGAGGTAACAAACATCATGTATGATTTGCGGGATTTATGATCAATTACTGAGCACTGAGCCTTAGGAAGATTATTACGAGGGCCAATTAATTCCAAAAGGATCAGTCTGTATCTCAGCTATTTGGTGCGTTCTTTAGAGATGATTATATAAAGCATCAAAGCTACAAAGTATTCAACAGGTCTATCAACCGTGACCCAGAAGTCTATGGGGCGGACGCGGAAGAATTCAGCCCTGAAAGACATTTGAATCCGGATGGCACATTGAAGGATGAAAAAGGTGATGGACATTTCACCTTTGGCTTTGGCAGGAGGTAAATCATTCTCACTCTGCCTTGCTGGAAGTTCACTGGCATATATTAATTCGATTGAATTCAGGGAGTGTGTAGGAAGGCATTTCGCAAATAAAGCCCTTCTGATTGAAATAAGTATGCTATTGTGGGCAATACGTATTGAGGCACCGGCCGGGTGTACAATACCGCATGTTTCCGAAGATATAGGGGAAGGTGTGATATCGTTGAGTGTTCATCTTAATATTAATTCGATATCTGGCGTATTGATGAATGACCATAGGCGACCTCCTGATTTTGACTGTGTAATTAAGCCTCGATTTGAAGGTGCGGGAACGACATTGAAGCAAGCTCGAGACATGATCTTTCAGACGGCTGATCATAACGGACGAGAATGAGAGTAGTACTAGAGTTGACCTGTTTTGACAGACTGAAAGGAATTACAGATATGGTCTATCTCAAAGAATTGATTGTATCTTTCGTTGTTCTGCGACCTTTCATCATCGAGAAAGTCAATGGATCATCGGAGATCTCTATCACTATATTGTAAAGCTCCTAGATCCTGAATGGATGGTTAGCAGAACTGCGTCTATACACGCGTCTACTCGGCGACATTTCCGGCTATTCGGGCCAGAAGATGTCAAACCCATTAGCACTGCACGCGTAACGAGGTCCTGATTTTTACTTTACTCAAATGGTATAAGCCCCCTCAGTATGTCCACATATATGAAGCTCAAAAACTGCTCAACCACAACCCTCATCATCTTTCCTTTGACCTGCGTCTCTGCCTCAACTAACCCCACCGGCGTCATTTCTATCATGCCACCACTCCACGCCGCAAAAGCATTCAACGCGTCTTACGCATCCAAAATCAGTTACACGCCCGTAGCTGTCTTTATCGGTGGAACAGCTGGGATAGGAGAAGCTACCGTTCGCGCCTTGACTAACTATCTCAACGGCAACGTGCACATCATCCTCGTAGGCAGAACTCGAGAACCCGGTGAAAAAATCCTCTCTTCTCTGCCTCGCCCCCTTCCTCCTAGTACTGGCTCCGATGCACAAGTCCGAGTTATTAGGGAATTCATCTATTGCGATGCATCTCTCATGTCTTCCGTTCATACCACATGTATGGAGATTACCGAGTTAGTCAAGACTCGTTTGAGGGCAGTTCACGGGGAAAAACCTAGAATCAATAGACCATATCTGCAACGCGGATTTTTGGCTGTTGTTTTTCATTGAGGAAAGATATAGATTTATCTAGGCCCCACCCAAAAATCTTTAAGTGGGCTGGATGGTTAACCAAACACCATGGTAATTTTTCATTAGCCCATTGCCGTTTATCTGTAGCTCCATTATTCTTTGACATTTTGGAGCTTAGAAAAATCCGCGTTGCAGATATGGTCTAATTATTTGATGTTCTCTGCGAATCATTCGAATATCTTTCGATATTGGTGGACGGAGGAAGGGATGGATAGACAGCTTGCGGTGAGGTATTATCATCGGTTCAAAGCGACGTTTGAATTACTCCCTCTTTTGAGGAATGCGAGGGATGCGGGTGAGTTTTAACTTCTTGATCGGCTGTTTTCTTTCTCTCTCTCTTTTCTCCTAGATGAGAATAGCTAATAACGTTGACCTGGATCGAACGGAATAGGGGAAGACTCAAGAGTACTCACAAAGACTCACAATTCTCGGTGCTGGAGTCATTTGGTGGTTCGACGAGAATGATTTTGGGTACAAAGAGACTAAAGGAGTGGGCTCGATGCTCAAAGGAGTGAACACGAATATGGTCGCTGCAATATACAACGATTTGATGATTGAAGTATGTTTTTTTAATCATAGACAGAACACTGAGAATTCATGCATTTATTAACTGTTACTTTACGTGTAGTCCTTCGCCGAACGCAACCCCGGAATCTCCTTTACACACACCTTTACTGGAATGGTCTCGACAAAAAGCCTTATACAGACTCTCACTCGACCATTTGCTGTTCACTGGTTCCTTAAACCGTTTGAATTACTCTTCAAATTCATCTTGTACATGCTCTTTGTTCGGCCTGAAGATAGCGGAGAGTATCATCTGTACGCTTTGTTCGATGCGGATGAACATCGTTACAGCGCGGGCTCGAAGAAAGATCAAATCCAGAATCAAGGAAAGGACGAGGACAAAGGCCTTGAACACAAAGAGAAGAAGAGATTTTATAGCAGGAGCGTGCATGGGAATATAATGGGATATAGGTATCATAGGAAGGATCAGGAAGGGTTGAAAAGGAAGCTTTGGGACCATACGATGAAGGAGACAAAGTGTGTAGAGTGATAGTTGACAGTAATTCATTTCGAGGGAACGACTGCTCATTTTCTTGGATTCGACGTCACGCACAAAAAGCCGAGGGGTACATAGATGTGTCAGTGTACAACTCGTTTGGGATTTCTAGGCTGAGATCGCCGCAAGCAGTACCGTTTTGCTTCAGTGTACGTCTGGTTACCCGGGCCCTTGGTTGTTCAATTTATAATCTGTATGGACGTACATTGATTAATTCTCCTCCTTCAATACTTTCAATTAATTTAATTCCCTTTCATCTCACTATCCAAAGATCTAATCACGTCGAATGATACATTCCTCGGTGTCTTTAATTTCGTACCTTCGATTCTTTAGGCTCAATCGAACCAAGTGATTTCTAGAAACCTCTTAATGGCGGTCTTCGAACATTTTTTGCGAAAAATAAAGATCTGAGTGGGTCTTACCCGTTGTAAGTGTTATATGCCACGAGCTACTATGGCCCCAATTACAACGTTTTCAAGCGTTGTGATTGGAGCCATAGTCGGATCGGTCTTCGAGCTCCTTTTTAATGTTGCATGCCACCAGAGAGTAAATTATTTGAAGAAATTCATAGTTTTAGAACAAAGACATGAATCGTGCATCACGTATAGCCTCACAAATGATCATCAAAAGCGCGACAAAAGCGACAGGAAGCATCCATGGACTATTTAAGTTCATTTACACTTGTTTATCTACAACAAATTGTGACGTCATCAACACTGTTTCGTCTTTGCCTCAATCCGTAGTGTTGTCAAGACTCGGCTATGGCTCACTCCGGCTCGACTCGGATCGACTCCGACTCAAAATGCCGTCGACTCTGGAGCCGAGTCATTTTTTTCCGACTCACTCCGACTCAAGCCGGTAGAGTCGGCCACTTAAACAGGCCCAAAATAGATGTATTACAAAAGACGGCAGAGCTACAAATCCATATCTGCCGAAGTAAGGTTGCTAAGTAATTTGTCATAAGAAACAGCTTTTTCCTCGAACTCGTCCCCTTTATCAGCCAATTTACTCTCAATCAATGCAAGTCCGGCCTCTTTACTCAAACCTTCTGTGAAAGAAATTGAATTACCCCTCTTGAGCGTATATTTCAGCATCTGTAGAGCTTCCATGAGCTCGAAACTCAAACGATTTCTCTTCTTCGTGTCAGTTTCGGCAGCAGAGGAAAAGACTCGTTCACAGGGAACCGAAGAAGCCTGAATTGGAAGTATGTCGAGCGCAAGTCTGAAAATAGTAGGGAATCGATGTTGGTTCTCCTATCTAAAGTTTTAGCAAAAAGTAAATATTTCACTCCCTAAGAATACGTACCTCCCAATACTCCAACTCATTCTGTCTAGGATTGGATACTTTCTCTGCAAAATAAGCATTGACCTCGTCTTCCAGTGCTCGAGGGGCTTGATTTTGAGTAGAAGAAAACACGTCTTCACGAGTAATGCCAAGAATGGCGTCCTCCCAAGCGTCGTTATCCAGGGCTGAATGATCGATCTCTGCTGTTGAGCCCTTGTCATTTCTTGGGTCGTAATACTTTTGGAGCTGGAGTGAATATGTTCAACAACGTACACGTACACAAAGTAAAACTGTTAAGCTTACCTCTCGCATGAAAATACGTCTGACTTCACCAGTTCGATAGGGCTCAAATTTATTGTACCAAACCATCTTCATACTGGGATTGATAACTAACATAGAGTCAATATGTTAACACAAAAGAAACAAAGAAATAAAGATCTTACGCATTGCAAGAGTATGAGCGTCTGACTGTTCTGCCCGATCACGGTACTTACTAATCCAGCTTCTCTATTCCAGCGCGTATGCGCGTATGATATTGTCGTACTCCGGTAATGATGTCTCCTGTAACTTTCTCCATTTCGATGTCATAGCTTCGAACGCGGGTAAAGCATATGACAAAGTTGGGGTTTTTTCTGCAGATAGTCGCTCTTGAAAGGCATGTGGTACCTGTAGAATTTGGGAGTACTTGTGTAAAAGTCCCCAATTTTCCTCAGTCAAAGAGTAATTCTTTAGTTCAGGAAACTCATTAGAGTTTAAAATCCTTTGGATAGCCTGTTTAGTATATATATCAGTTACGTCTTATGAGTACAACAATGCGTATAGGCAACTTACCTCCTTGAGCAAAATAGCCCGATCTATCATATATAATACAGAGGACCAACGAGTATCAACGTCGCGTAACAATTGGAGATCTTTTTGCATGATTGATTGCACGCAGTCGGAGAAGAATGAACGTCGAACAGTACTGGATCTAATCTAAAGCAAAAAAATGAGATTCAGGATATAGAAGACTGAAAATGTTATTATTTACCTGGCGTATTGCTGTACGTAGGCGAGCTATAACGTCGACCTGCTGCCAAGACACCCCAGGAACATAATCAGGAGAGTCGTCTTCAGCTAGACTGGTGTCTGTTATTTTTTGAATAACATCCTCACAAGCCCTATTAACACTGTGAGGAAAGCACCTGAAAAATTGTAAATACAATAGAACATTTAGAATTTTTGATTAGAAGGTTACCAGATGCGACATTGGGATTTTGAAAAGGGAATCTTGCGTATGTCCATTTCTCTTTCTATATAGTCCAGGGCTGTGTCGTTATTAGGAGCGGCGTCCATTGTTCCGTACCCCAACTATGGAAAACCTAATATCAGTAAAAGAAATACAGACAAAGGAACAAATGTACTCACTTTCTCTGCAAAGTGAGAACGATCAATTATGTACAGCAGAGCTCTTCCCAAATGGTAACCATCATGTCTTCCGGGAACGCGGTGAAAACCTATCAGCTCAGCTCTATACTTGAGCTTGAGCTTTCCTGTATTACCAGTTCTTGATGTTTCGTCTGTAGCCTCAATCCAGTGTGCAGTAACGGCCATAAAAGACACAAGCTGAGTATTTGTCCATAAATCCATTGTGAAACTTATTTTTCCTGGAGCGTACTAAAGAGCAGTTAGATAGCAGAATATAAGAGCTCAAATACTCCAACCTCAAAATCTAGGTGTATAGTATGCAGATGGTGGTCCCAAAGGGTGAGAATTCGGATACGTATTGTGCCGCGCCTAGGGATATCTTTATCCTTAAGGTCTTTCTTGAGCATGAGAAAGATGGATCGAAGTTTTACGTTCTCAATACAGTATATGGCCTGCAAGATAGTTAAAAGATTGTACGAGGATAAAAGATAAAGATGCTTGCCTGGTCATCGGATATGATGAACTCACAAATGGCATCTAAAAATGCCTCCTTCGAATAAGCCAAACGCGGTATTTTGGACACATCTTCTTCCGCATCTAAACGATAACCTTCTAGGAAGGGTAAAGCCTCCTTAGCGGTGATGTCAATCCCCATTTGGTCGCAAGTCTCTACCCAGAAATCCAAATGCGTCGTGTAGAGGTGTTTCCTTAAGGTAGAGCTGGAAGTCTTGTCTGAATAGTTAACAGCCCTTTAAATAAGTCAGAAACATTATAAATCAAACATAAAACATAAAATAAACATACTTGCAGATTACACAAGTTTGCAGTCCTGTTATTTCATCCTCTTCATAAAAAGACCATACATCCTTAGCTCCCTGTTTCTTCTTCGCCTTCTTTGGAGAAGGGCCTAAGTGGTTGGGACCAGGACCAGTTCGTGGATTAATAATGATTGGCCTAGGACCAACTGGGAAAGGAATTCCTGACGGAGTCCTAGGAGTCCTAGGAGTCGATCGTCTTGGAGTGGTGCTAGGAGTGGTGCTTGGAGTCGTACATAAAGACATATTAGCCAGTTCCTCTTCGATAGCTGTTTCCATCTCCCCCTGGTGTAGAGTATTTGGTCTACGACGACCACGAATTAAAAGGCTTTCTGTTTCTTGGGAGTCCGGATCTGGTTGATGTTGACGACTTCTCGAGATGCGTGGTGTCGAACGTGGAGGATGAAGATAGGGTGGGTCCAATATGGGATCAAGTCCAGCAGGAGGCTGTCTAGTTCGACCTGTTCGACGAGGAGTAACTATTTCTTAAGAGAAAGGGAGATGAGGATCCAAAAGAGGCAATAATCAAAGCAATAATTACCTGTCTCTACCACCTCAATCTCCTGTTCCATATTTTCCTGTACACTTCGAGAGCTACGGGCTCGTGCTCGAGGGCTAGAGGGGCTAGAGGGGCTAGAGGGACAATAGGTGATATGTTTGGACGTAAGCTAGAGCGCTGTGGTCTGGAAGGGGGCGTCGGAGTATCTGGGGCTTCCAAGTCTTCCTCTTCTATATCTATCTCATCTGGTAAAGCTGTTGGAGTCTGTATAAAAGGTAGCTAAAAGGCTACAAACCTTCAAAGGTAACCTTACGAGCCCTTCGAGCAGTACGAGCAGTTCGAGTGGCTAGAGTGGCACTGCCACGAGGCGCTGGAAAGACTTCAACGGCGGTGTCGGACTCTTCTGTAAGCTCTGAAAAACGTACATGAGAGAAGTCCTAAGATGTTCAGGATAGACTAGACATACCTTCTGTTTCCATTTCCTTACTTTTTTTCTTTGCTTTACTCTTCGATGCAGAGCCCCCCTGGGTAGGACCTTTGCCTAAACAGAATAAGTTGGATAGAAAAGAACAGAGATTTTGGTTGCTTACCGGGGGCTTGAGGTTTCGCTACAGAGTCTTTTCTTTTGCGGGCCATTGCGTCTTCAACACGGATGTAGGAGAAGAAGAGAAAGACGAAGAACTCGGTAGAATAAGCGGAGGGACCTTCTGGCTGGCTAACCGACCGCTAAATATCGCAACCTCGTGCTCTTTCCAAAGGTATTTCTCTTCTCTCTGAAGAGGGAATGTTTCTACTTCTAAGGAGCTTCTTTCTACAGAGGAGACACGGAAGTGAGATTAATAATATGTGTTCAGCAGCATTCGAAACGTTCGAGTTTACCTTCGACGCGTCTACGTTCGACTTATTTACAATCGACTTAGTTCAGGCTTATCTCAACATCTGGGGCACTCCCAATCATAACTAAACAAATTAAAGAGGCAGATGTCCTTGTACTAAAGAGGCAGGTCAATATGATACATTGTACAGTATTACAACCATGTATATATATAGAGAAAGCATCAAGTTAGACAAACATCAGAACTCACACCTTATGTATGTCCTGGCCACTACTCCTCCATCTTGTCACTCTCCTCATCACTCTCCTCATCACTATCATCTTCCTCACTACTCTCCTCGACTTCAGCACCTGCATCCGTACACCACGTTCGGTTCGAATGAGGTATCTGCTTTAGCTGCGAATCTCTCTCCCAAACCGCCTGTACAATGTGCGACTGAAATGAGCTTGGAGAAGCAAGAAAGTCTTGAAGTGCAGAGACTCTAATTCGGCTGCCGAGGCTTCAAGTTTGACAGGCAAGCGACGGAGGAGGACATCTTCGTGACGGCGGATGGGAAGGCGGACGAAAAGAAACGACTTCAAGCTTGGTATCGACAGTAACATCTGAGAAGCAAGATTAGGTTCCTGTAGGACAGAAAGATAGAAAGAAAACATACAAGAAATGTTATAGTAAGCCGCAATCATACCCAGGTTGAGAGCGCTAACGTCCATTTCATCCTCTGTTATCGGTTAGACAAGAAATTCACAAAACAAGAAGGGATTCCACTCACCGATGGATATACACTTGCTGTTGACCAAGTCATTGAGAGTGTTCTCCACTAATTTTATGCGACGATATAAATACGTCCAAGTCAAAATATCCTATCATCAGGGTACGATGTCAGCGTCAAGGAAATTTACATAGTGAAGGGGAAAGGGTACAAACCATTGCATCCTGCTTGTTCTCAATCGTCTTGACCGCGATTTCCGCCAAAAAGTAGTCATGCAACATCGTTGGAAATCGTTGGAAGGTGACTTTCGATAGGAAGACCTTCTGCGAGGAATTTCTTGTAGAAATCCTTCTTCGTCTGTTGACACATCAGTACACAACGGCTTCTGTCATCTTCCCTCGGTCTACAAGCACGGCCCATCATTTGCAGAACATCCATAACGGGGTAATCGACATAACGGGGTAATCGACATAACGATGTTCCTTGCCCTCATAGTACTGAACTCCCATGATGATGACCATGTAGCTTGCAACAGGAAGGGACCAGGCGTTGTCCTATCACGATTAATCAGACTATTATCCACAGTTTGAGAAATGAAATACTTGCCTTTGAAGCGACCAAAACCTGCACAGCACCACTCTCGAACAACCTCTGTACAATCCTCTTGTCCTGCTTATCCAATGCTTCATGAAAATACCGGATACCGTGTTTTAACGTCTCTTTTAAGCCTTCATCGCTCAGGTGATCCAAGTGAACTTGAAGGTCATCCGGATCAACGTTAAGGAACCTGTCGGGTTGGTCATCGGCAGCGCAGGCAGCGCAATGAGTCAGGAGGTCGTCCACGGTCAGTCGGCATTGCTTTCTTGAGGGAACGAAAACGATGGTAGGTTTTGTGGTAGCATATTCAGTGATAGCAAGGTAGGCAGGTTTTGACATGGCGATCATTAGAGAGGGTCGGAAGTGAGGAATTGAGAAGGATTGAAGATGGATATCCATGTCCAGGGGACGTGCACTAGCGGACAAGATTAGCATCTCTCTGTCTGAAGCATAAAATCGATATAACATACCTCGGCGAAAAGTTGAAAATCGCATGCGAAGGCGCCCCGACCCATTCTCCGAGATCTCTGGCATTTGCCAGCGAAACCCCACAAGCAACGATCCTCATCTTGATCTCTGTCTGCAAAGAGACATACCGTGTACGTTGGCCCGACTCCACCGACCTGCTGCACCTCATGGCTCTATACAAACAGCGCGAGGCTGTTCGTGTTTGCTCCATAGCCGCAAGAGAGCGAATTCAGCACAGACAGTGGAAAGAGGAGCGCCTATGACCACGTTTTCGTCGTATGTGTAAAGAGCCTGGAAAACTTGGGTTTGGATTTTGTTGAAGGTGTCAATGGTGGAGGAATAGAGGGCTTCGAACTCTTTATTGTGAAGGGCTGAGAGAGGAAGAGGCTGAAGATCAAGGAGCGGGGTGAGAGGAGGGAATTTCTCGGGTAGGATGAGATGCTTGAAGGATATGGGTAGGCGAGTTTCGGTCTGAGATTACAGACACGTAATAGTTGGGAGGTACGGGCTCAAACATAGGAACAGTAATGGTAACGTTATGCTCATCCTCAGCATACTGTTGGAGGAGTAAAAAGTTGTCGTGGAAGAGAATGACTTCTCCATCGACATCCTCAACCAGGATCATGAACGTCTTGGCATCACCGTGAATCTTTTCGTCCCATCTGAAGTCGGCTATGATAGAAAGATCAACCCTCAGGAGAGAGCGGGTGATCAGTTGGACTTGAGCTTGAAGTCTATAAAATGTTTTAGCGTCATCGGAACCATGAAGAGAGCTTAAACACATACTGTAATTTAGGGAAATTATGCACAAGACGATGGGACCAGCCGACCAGCGTTTTGAATACCGATTAGTTCTCCAATTTCCGGCGGGCTCAGGTCGAAGTAGCGGTACCAAGGCTGTTAAGTAAACGTGAGTATGGGCTCTTTCAGAGAGCATCAAATTAACTTACGAATTGTTTTCCTTCGGCCTTCCTAATCACTTCCGTAGGCACACCTTTGAACTGCCTGAGGGGTGTCATCGATCCCCACATTCTCTTCTCCACCATCTTGCATAGGTCCAAGCAGGCTTTGGCGGGCACGGCCCAGCCCCGCTTCAAACAAATTTCGAACATGGCCGGAGAATACTAGAAGATATTGTTAAGTGGGAAGACGTAAATCAGAATGAACGAAAACATACCGTCCAGCAGATTGTTGGACAAAGACCATGTCGGCGACAAGTACGAAACCTATCCATCAAAGGTAAGTAGGAGAATTAACTAAAACGAGACTAACACCTACCGTCTAGCTTAAGCTGAGAAATGTAGGATTGAAGGAGCACGTTGATTTTTGCTGCCGGTTCCTTGACGCTCTCCTTCACAGGAATCGGCACACGCTCCAGCAGCTTTCCCAGCTCGAGTTTCTCCTCCTGACGAACCTATGAACGTTTAGAAGTTCAGTTAGTAAACGAGGCGCGGAAGAAAGGAAAGAAAAAGAAAACATACCGGAATCAATTTGAACTCATTGGACAGTGCAAACACCCTGAATAACTCCAAGGTCGACATCGTCGGGCGTAGATGTTGGTTATAGACCATCATCGAGTTGTAAGTCACATAGTAATGTGAAGCGATCCTTCCAAGTTCGGTACTTTGGAATTTTCCTGTTGAGCGCTCGTACTTGACAAGTTGA
>ML179065.1:147490-182785 GCA_004369135.1 Dendrothele bispora CBS 962.96 | reverse complement strand
CGTAGTAGACTTCTCTACTTTCTCTGGTCTGTATCTTTTGGTAGCTCAGGCGCTTTCGCTGGCCTACCTACTGTCTCTTCATTTCTTTTGTGAGGAGGCTTATAAGCATTCACCTTCTCATCTCTTTTCGCAATTTTCGGTACTTCTACATACGGTTTTTCATTCGAGTACGTTTCTCCTCAAGGGCTTTTTCTCGAGTAAGAGACAAATTGTGGAATTGTCCCCAAATATTGCCCTATCACTGGAGTGCTTAGTTTCCCGACATGTACGCTTGCTCAAGGGTTTTCTGAATAACCCCTAGTTCATCATCTCTACGAGCATCTCTTTCTTCTTGACGCTCTTCCATTTCTTTCTGCTTCTGCTCAAACTTTCCCATCATTCCAGTCATTTGTCCCATGAAAGATTGTAGAGCTTCGTAAGCATTTAGGTTCACCGAAAGCTCGTTCATTTTCTTCTGCCGTAGCAAAGAGAACTTTCTTCTTGCCGGTAGTATCCCAGCCTTTCTCTTTCGCAATAGCTGCTACTCTTTCAGCTTTGGACTCTGGATCGTCATCGTATACTCTTGGTGGGGAAGTCCCATCTCTCAACTTAATATAACCATCGTCACCTTTTATCAAGAATTTCTTCTCGAAATGATCTTGTTGAATTTCACAGTTAGGTGAAATATGATAAGGACTGCGACAGTAGTAGCACTTTCTACCGGCAGAATGATCATGGTTCGAATGACTAGTATTATTATTGTTTCGAGACTGGTTGTTCTGATAGTTTCCTCTATAATTGTTATTATTATTCGAGGACTCTACCGGCCTACTATTGTTATTAGTATTGCCTCCCTTATCCATTAGAAACTTGACGAGGTTCGTGAGGGCATCGGTATTCTTATCGATTTTCCCTACTACTTCCTGCATTCGAGCATTCTGAACGTCAGCATTAACTGACAACTTTTGCCACAACTCATCGTGAAGAGGCTCGTGTTTGGGAGATTGAATAACTACCGGTCCAGAAAGCTCTTTTCTAGTGCGTTCTACCGTCTCATTATTCGTTACTCTCGAAACTTGAGTAGATGCATTCGGGACATCAGTGACTCCAATACTAACTACCGTAGCAATATGATTGTTGCAAGCACTTTTCGCAGCTTCAACAACGGTAGTCAAAGTATACGGATCTTCTGGTCTCGTATCTTCACTAATGGCTGGCAAATAAGGAACCATTGCATTCCTTATAGAAACATCTAACGCTCTAAGAAAGAGAGCGACCGCCTGTTGGTTCGAAATCATTACAGGCTGAGCTGTCAACTTGTTACATTCGATAGTGAATTCTCGAATGTATTTCAACAACCTTTCCCGTTGTCCTAAGACGATAGGAGAATGCTTCGACACAATTTCAATAAGTCGAATCAAACTACCTCTTTCATCGCCTACCGACTCTGGGTACGCCTTTCTCAACAATTTCTTGAATGCTTCCCAACTACCGGCTGCTTCTTTAGCATCAGGTACATGATACAACCTCGTTCGATACTCCATATATTTAAGAGCCATGTAGATCTTTGATTCTTCAGGTTCTACATTATTCGCTTCGAAAATATCTTCCAACTCTGCTAAATATCTCTCTAGATTCTCTGGTTCCTCTTTATCAAATGTAGGCGCCCGCTTCTTTGCTTGCGGTAGCTTATCATTTTGAGTAGCCTTCAAGGCTGCCTCACTGATTTCGAGGCCAGGAATACTGGTTTTCACTTTTCCCGCTGTTTCTGGTTCAGGCATTTCTGGTGATGGCAACGGGGTATGAAAAGAATTATCAACGTCTTGCGATTCGGGGAAAGAGGTAACGGTGTTAAAGGTGTAAGACTGCGTTCACTTCTAACGTTTGGTTCGATTCTAAGCTGCGGTCTTTCTGCAACTCGAGATTTCACTACACGTTTAGTTCCGGTAGTCTTTTTCTTTGTACGCGTCTGTCCTCTCTCAGGATTTTGTGGATACGGATTGTATTCGGGTACAGAGTGAGATGAACCTTGCACTATCGGCTCAAGATCTCTCTGCTTTGGGGGGTTTCTCTTCGAAGGTCTCTCCCAGAATGCGGTAGTCTCAGTATCGGATGGATCCGTTATTTTGACTTTATTCTGAGAAAAACAAGGTTTTTCGGTAGAGCGATAAGCTCTAAGTGTTCAACAAATCAATTACGCAACGTAAATTCAACAAAATTAGAACCACCCCTCGCGGTGGGCTCCAATATAATAAGCTGGATAACTGAGTGAAGGCTCTGCTATAAAAACAAAACCAAAAACACCCAAACACCAAGGAAACTTATGTATATGCACGTAATTTGATAGTGCAAGAGCTGGTTCTAGTGAGATAAAATCACTGTATAACTCTGTTGAAGTTCAAGTTTTGTACTTGACCGGTAGAACTTTTGGGGTTTGTATAGCTTTGGGGTTCAAAACTCGACACAAAAACACACACACAAGTTCACAGTATTGCAATTCACAAAGTCTTTTCAGACAAAACACAAGTTTAAGGCTCAAGTGCCCACAATATCACAAGTCCAATCAATATAAGTGAAGACCACAGTTGTCAAGCACTATCACAAACAGACACAGACTCAATTTGGTTCAATATTCAAGACACACAACTTGTTATCAGAAAACACTTTATTATTACAACCACGTATTTTTCTGCTTATACTCCAGATGAGTGAACTTTGGAAATAAGAAGCTTTCTGTCTATTCGTCGGCAACAATCCTCTAGTAAGGTCACTACCGGTGTACTCGACGTACTTTGCTTGGGCCGGTAGGGCCTCAAACCTACAGTATTTATACTACTTGTGGCTAAAACTGTACAGTACCAGATTTTGTTTATATGTCCGACAAAATGTATCTAAAATATTCGTATAAAACAAAAGAAATATTCAAGGGCTACTATATAAGTCAAGTCCTTCCATTAGGGTATCCAAAATATAGTATATCGACGTCTGGATCTATAGACCGATAGTCGCATCTATAGAGGTACGGTAGCCATATGCTTTTGTCGCAATGACTCAGCTCGTTCACTTGGGTATAGGGTTAGAGAGACGGCAGTACCTTTGTACTCCACGAGTACAGCACCGGTAGGTCGTTGGGTATAGGGTTTATCTACACCTTTCGTCGACACTATTCTCAGCCTGTAGCTCGTCTGCCGGTCATCTACTCGAGATAGTACTGACGGTAGCTTCCCTCTAGTATAGTTCGAGAGGTCAACTTGTCAGGATTCTATCGATATATAGTTTGTACCACTTTCGTTCAGTTATAGTATACGAAAAACACAACAGCCTGCTGCCAGTCATCGCAATACTAATAGTCTACATCAATGCGTCAATAACCAACCGGTAGATAGTCGAGAAGTCAACAATCTAAGCATCCGTTAATTATCGCGTCAGGTTTATACTCCATTTACTATAGTTCACCGATAGTTTCGGTAACCAAATTGTACAGACGTGAATAGGGGCTTCGACGCGTTCGAAACTGTTCCCTTGAGTTGTACCAATAGTGCTAGAGTGTAGTGACGGTAGTACCAAGTCTCGTTCGACTGGTAGTACATAGGTTTGGATGGAATATCACTACCGGCACTCAAATACATCGGTTCTAATGGCCAGAATAAGCTGTTTCTCTATTCATGAACATTTATCCTTATTATTTGAACGCGTTCTCTAGTTATTAGCACTTTAACTAGCAGTTCGGGCTCACTCTAGTCCTTTATTCACCATTTTCTACCGCAAATTTCACTATTACGCTACAAAATAAGCCTTATTTGGGCGTTTTTGTAGGGCGTATCAACATATCATACTGTGGTCGACCGGCTCTTCCCAACATCTGCAAGACGTCCTGCGAGGATAACTCGACCCAACGACCCTTCTCAGGATTGTAGATTTGAGTACCCTTAATGATAACCGTGTGGGCTGGCAAGTTGACACCCCAGGCGAGGGTAGCAGTACAAACGAGGACTTGAACGGCACCGTCCGCAAAAAGTTCCTCGACGAGTCCACGATCTTCACGAGACATACCAGCGTGATGAATTGCGAAACCGAAAGGAAGAAGATCCGGAAGGTTGGGATCCTTAACGTTGCCGGCTTCCTCTTGGAGAATCTCGCAGGTAGCACCATCCGCTCGGACGAATTGAGTGATCGTTTCCTTCTCCATAGCCATGTCTCGAAGGAATTTGGTGGTTTGGGCAGTCTCCTTGCGAGAGTGGACGAAGATGAGGGTTTGGTTCTTTCCCGCAGCCTGGTCGAGAACCTTTTCGTAACAGACTTCATTCATAACTTGATAACATTTAATAGCTTTCTTCTCGGTGATACCAATGAACTGTTGCTGGAGACCGCAGGGACGGTAGGTAGCGTCGAAGTAGAACAGACCCTTGGACTCGTCAACACGGAGGAAGGTAGCGACGTCCTTGTAGTTGGGTAGGGTCGCAGAGAGGCCAACGAGACGAACATATTCGTTAGTATCCGCCGAATAGTACGAGCAATGACACTTTCAAGAATGGGTCCACGCTCGTCGTGAAGAAGATGGATCTCATCAATGATGATGAGACGGACGAGGTTGGTGTAACTGGTGTCGGTGCTCTTTCGGGTAATGACATCCCATTTTTCGGGGGTGGTGACGATAATCTGGGTCTCGGCAATTTGTTATTTAGTCGTTTGAGAATCACCAGTCAGTTCGCCGACTTTGATACCGAACACTTTGAGACGGGCGGTGAAGTTGCCGACCATTTCTTGCACGAGCGCTTTCATAGGGACGACGTAAACGATTTTGAAAGCATCGAGATTGAAAGAGCCGGTTTCTTCGTCCCTATATTTGGCAAAATCGTTGAGGATTGTCAACATAGCATCGTTGGTCTAAAAAAAAGAAAACGACAAGTCAGAGCGGGATATCAGACTACGTGACTAATTTACGCACCTTTCCGGCACCCGCAGGGGCACAAAGCAATAAGGGCTTGTCGGTACCAAACGCGATAGGGTAGAGTTACTCTGGGACGGTGAAGGCTTCCCTAGCCCAGGCTGGAAGGTCTGCGATAGGAAAAGGGTTAAGGAACCCGAGTGAGGAAAGACCTTTGGAGAGTCGGAAATCGTTTAAGAGCGCAATGATGCCTGCAAATGTCTGCATAGAGAATGAAAACAAAAAGTAATTAGTTGGACTGCTAAGAAGAAAACAGGTATTCTCAATTAAGAAAACTCACCGGTGAACGTCCCTCCAACACTTCCAACCCTACCTCCAATCACAAGTTGGAACCCTTCACCTTGAGCAGCCACGTCTGGATAAGCTCTTCCACTCTTGTTAAACAATCTTTGGAATTGATCGACTAGCGTCCGCTAGCCAGAGACAGCGTCCGCTTGACAATCCAGTCTCGTAAACAAGTTCGAGAACCCTCCACCTGAAAAGTTAGCGATGATTTCTGGGTTCACTTGAGTCGTTCCACCGACGGTAGTCACGAAGGGACAGGAAGCCGGGAAAGCAAGTTGGAATTGAGTCTTTGTTCTGGCCATCGTTGGTTTGACAGTCGCCTCCACCAACACTGAGTGAAAAAGGAATTAAAAGGAGTGCTAAGGACGCAGATAAGCTAACGCATGGTTCGTTAGTGTTAGAAGGGGACAGGAGGGGGACCGGAGAGGGACAGGATGGGGGAACGGGAGGTAACCGGTATCGGTTTCTGCGCGAGACCGAGGGTGTTTAGGGTAGGCTCCTTCTAAAATAAGAATTTGAGGAGCAGCGCACATCCAAAAAACCAAAAGGGGAATCTGTTTAGGGTAGGCTCCTTCCAAAATAAGAAATTGAGGAGTAGCGCACATCCAAAAAATCAAAAGGGGAATCGATCTCTTGCCTCCTTCATGCGCACTCGCCAATCTGTAGCCCCTTTCTCCCTGCTTCCAGGGGAAGTAACACTCCTTGTCGGAGCCCTAGAAAGATCACAGGACTTAACAGAGGAAGAAAATCAACTTTTGTCCAGATTCCAGCTTTATCTTTCCGTACCTCAGAACCTCTTTCCCCAGTCTGGAACGACGCTTCAAAAGCCTCAGTCTAGGAAGTCTAAGAGGAAAAGGTGTAGAGAAGAAGAGGAGGAGGAGGAGGAGAGGGGGGAAGAAAATCCTGCACACAGTCGTGGGTAAGGACCTGTTAACCTCCTCACTGTTTCCAGAAATTTGACCTTGAGATCTATAGAAATGGTTCTTTAAATCCCCTATACGCCCTTGTTCCAGTTCCAGATCCCGATTGCCACAGGAATGGTAAAAATGCTAAGAAGAGGAAGAAGAACAAAAAAGCTAAATCTGGGGTTGAAGAAGACATCCTTTGCGAATTTGAAGAAACAGAGGATACATACCAACCAGTCGAAGTCTGTTTTCAGCAAGCAGAGAACCTAATCATGAGACTCACCTCTGGATCATATTTTGGTGTATTTAACCAAGATTGCGACCGATGGGTATCATCTTTTCGTGATAATCTAATGGGTAAACCTTGGTTGGATTGTGAAAAAGTTTTGGCGGAATCCTCTCTTTCTGGTTTGGCTGAACGTTGTGAACGTGGAGAGGGCCAAGGTGAATATAGTAGGTTTCAAGGACTGCTGAATGAGCTATTCTTCGCTTCTAAATTGAATTGGTAAGGCCTCTCCTATGTTGGATGTATTATCGACCTTTCTGACAGTGAAAGATCAGGGAATTGAGGGATCTACAAGTGCCTGGAAAGAGAGCCAGTTCAAAAAAGGTGGTAGACAACTTGCTGGCAAAAAATCCGGAACTTTCTATACCCAAGATTAAAGAATGGAGGGCGTACGGATGTAGGTGGGCAAGACTGGCTGGTGCAGGTC
The DNA here is from genome assembly GCA_004369135.1 of Dendrothele bispora CBS 962.96. Lineage (NCBI taxonomy): Eukaryota > Fungi > Basidiomycota > Agaricomycetes > Agaricales > Dendrothele > Dendrothele bispora. Next base: position 175,955 of record ML179065.1, on the reverse strand, counting down.
AGATTATTTTAGTTTTTATGTAAACCTGAAAGGCTTATAGGTGATCTCTCTCTCTAGGGAGCATTTACATCTTGATAATGATATCTGTGGCTTCTTTGAAGACCTTTTGCATTAGGGACACAAGCATACAGGGAATAGAGGCCTTTTGCAATATGCTGAGAACCCCAAATAATTATGGTAATAGGGGTCAGTAGACTTAATTGCTTAAAGAAATTTATTTTACTATCTTTACTGATTTTTTCCTTGGCCCAGAAAATGCCATTGCTTTGATCCAAGGAAAGCTTTTGCCATTATTGGGTAAACTTCAAAAGGAAGTTCCCTTTGAGGTCCCAACTTTTCTTTCTGTCCAAGCATCCCAGTCTTTAGCCCTTGCAGATACCTTCCAAGCTTCTGATCTTCCTTCTTCTGATCTATTCTTTGATGCTTTCATTCAGCAGTAAGTTTCCTAAAGCCTAAAAAATTCTTTTTGTTAATATCCAAGTAGCTCTTTTACTTTGCTTCCCAGGGACATAACCCTATGGAAACAGCACTTTCCTCCTTCATCTACATCTGCCTCTACTCTGCCTATATCTAGTTTTCCTCCATCTGCTTCCACATCTGCTTCCACATATGCTTCTACACCTGCACCTATGTCTTATATTCGTATGTACACATCTCCATCATTGAAGCCCTCAACTATTGTAAGGCTAGATGAATCAAATTCTCTGTACTTGAGATCTACTGGTTTAAGATTCACTTCATCCCTTTCACCTGGAGATTCTCCACCTTCCCAATCTTCCCCCTCTTCCCCCTCTTCCCCCTCTTCCCCCTCTTCCCCCTCTTCCCTATCTTCCCTATCTTCCCCAACTTCTTCATCTTCCCCAACTTCCTCATCCTCATCTTCCCCAACTTCCCCATCTTCCTCATCTTCCCCATCTTCCTCATCTTCCCCATCTTCCTCATCTTCCCCATCTTCCTCATCTTCCCCATCTTCCCAATTGACCAGTAAAGATGATTCAAATTTCCACACATTTTCCTCCAACTTCAGACTCTCTTCCAATTCCAGAATTCCTTATCCAAGGGAGAGAACAGAAAGAAAAGCTTGGGGGGATCAACAGAGGGAAAAGGCCAGAAAGGCCCTACAGCCTTCCAGTCTTGAGGAATTTGGAAAAATGGTAAGTTTTTCTTTTACTATCCTACCTTTACTCTTATAATATATCTCAACAGATGAGAACTAACTTTGAGGATAGTGGGTGTGTCAAGAAGGATGCCCCTTGGATCAGGTTAAATCAGGAGCTGATTAAAGGGTGAGAACTATTCTTGACTTGATGAGGTTTCTTAATTTATGAGTCTTTATATGCAGAAATGAGATACAAGTTAATGGGAAGGACAAGCTCCTTTTCAATGTGGATGGTACTATGCCTGAATATCTCAAGTCTAATCTCTTGGAATCATTAAATATTGCACTGAGGGGTTATTCTATTGGGGACCAGCTCAAAGAAAGGGACACCAGTCTTCCAGGTACCCACCCTTTTACTGCCCTACACTTTTCCTATCACTCCAAGTATGGAACACATGTATGTTTCTGGTTTCTTGTGGATTCTAAAGGGGACTCTGAAGGATATTCTCATTATTTTTGTAGGGCACCTCAGCACCCTCTAATGTTCATCCTTACAAGATGAAAAAAAAAGAGACACAAAGAACAAATCACTCACAATTCTTAACAAGGGAGTCTAATGATATGAGGGATAATCCTGAGGATTACCATAGGGTATGTGATGCTTTGGAGGATGTATTGAGATGGGTTGTGGAGAAAGTAAGCTATTCTGATATTATTATTATTGTTATTTAACACTTTTTTCTTGCAGAAATTGAAACGCCATCCTGATCTTTTTGCAAGAGTTGAAGCAGAGATTGATATCTTTCCCCTTCAGGATAGCAATCCTGTTCATCCTTTTTCCAGTTTTGTTCTTAACATCAACGTAATGACTGAAGTCCATAGGGACAAGGGGGATAAGAATGGTTGTATAGTTTTGGTTCTGGGACAACATCAAGGAGGTGATATTTGCTTTCAGGAAGCAAAATTAGTTGTGGAGACAGCACATGGAGACACGGTGACTTTTTGTTCTGATGAGGTTACCCATTTCAATTTACCTTATAAGGGTGTACGTGCTTCAGTGGTGATTCATTCGGACAAGATCTCTTCTGAATACCAGAAAAATGGTTGTGGTTGGGACTCTAATAATTACATGGTTTAATTCTAGGCTACTTTGGTACTCAAATTGCATTTTGACTCAGTATACTATACAAATTTCTTGGAACTCTCTTATGACTTGAACTGTAGATATGTAGATAATACGATACAAATTTTGTGGAACTCTCTTATAACTTGAACTGTAGATATCAAGCCTTGTCTTTTAAAGAATCACGGTCGCTCTATGTCCAAGAACGAATCGTTATTTGCAATGATTTTAACAATGTCTACAAGTACTTTATGAAAATGAAACTCAGGAAAAAAATACATACTAGTAGGTGCTCTAATAAACAATGAGAGCCGATCGATAGATGTCCGATGAGGATGAAGAGATCTAATCATTACCAAAAAAAGAGAGCTTTAGAATGTAAGATGAGTCAACAAGGCGATAGATTACCAAAAAAAGAGAGCTTTAGAATGTAAAATGAGCGAACAATAGATGAAGTTCAAATCATTAACGATTAGCAAAAAAAGAGAGCTTTAAAATGTCCTATGAGTGCAAGTGCGGTCGCGGTCGAATGAAGCGATTAGCAAAAGAGAGCGTGAGAATGTCCTAAGAGATCGACAATTAGTGTTGAAAGTTAGAGTCATAACAATGTCGAGATTGTAGAATAGGGATAAACAAAAGATCCTGCCGGTTCTGAAATTGCTCGACAGGCAAAACGGCACTGTTGTGTGAGCGTCCGGACTACGCTGATGACTGCCGGCATCATTTTAAACCGGTAAAGCCATAAGCGGCTCAAGTCGACTCGAGTCGGAGTCGAGTCGCCTTAAAGTCAGCCGAGTGGGGAGTCAATCGCTCCACTCGACTCGACTAAAAATAGACTTGACTCGTCGGCTAGTCGGAGCCGAGTGGAGTCATGTGCAACACTATCAATCCGACTTTTGGACTGTTGCTCAAGCTCAAAGACTTGAGTCGCGTTACCTCGTTCTTCAATCTATGTGCTTTGAAAAGTACTGTAAACTGGCTCCATAACTGACATTCTCCCCCTCTTTCCTGAGCCAAAACTCAAACTTTAACTCGACCCGCCCTCCCCATAAAAACCTCTGAAAATGGCCCTTTCAGCTACGAAATGCATTACAGCTAGCAATTCACATGCAAAGGAAAGGAGGATGACGAGTATCGAGAATGTGTGAGTCACATTATTCTTTTCCCTTCTTGCCCAGGAAATTGGATGGCAATGATGCTAAGGATGTTTATCCCGCCATTGATTTTTTGTTCTTACGATTCCATTGGCGTGTTCTATTCATCGTGAAATGACGTGATTTGCTTGCCCGACTTGCCCGGCTTTTCGGCTTGTTCGCACGCAACAAGTGACAAGCCGGACAAGCATACGTAATATTGACACGTATGTAGTCGCAGTTTCCATTCGCGATACGTCATAATTCTATTAATTCTATTTAATTGCGACTTGCGAACTTGCGTGACACTATATTTTACGGTCGCCAAAGCAACTTGCCGCAAAAACACGGCGGGATGGTCACTTGTGACTTGGGCGGCTTGAGCGGCTTGACCAAGCTGAAACAAGGGGGGCAAATGGGGGGTCAAGCTGACGCAAGCAATCCTAACGTAATTACGATGTTCTCCTGCCTTTTTGTTGTCTTCATTGTTACCTTATACAAGGGAGGGAAGGATGCTGATGAGTATTTGGAATGCGTGAGTCATATTTTTCTTTTCCATTCCCCAGGAAATTGGACGGCAATAGTGCTGAGAATCTTATCTCGTCATTGTTTTCTTGATGTTCTTACCATTCCATCAGCCTTTACGACTCATTTCTCTTCCTCGTCTTCACCTTTGCGGTTGTACCAGAACATCATCACTAGTCGACTCAACAATCATTCGACCTATCCAGTGTCTACCCTGACCGACACCAGCTGCTCCTCCTATATCTACATCCTCTTACCCTCTGCTCTCTTCCAGAAACCTCGGCTTGGCTACTCTCCACCCGGCCAAACCCAAACTCAACCGCACTAAGCGTCTCGTCACAAATCTTTCCAATCAATCCGATGTTCTTGTATGCGTCAATCTCCAACTGCCGATCCTCCATCGAACTCCCTACATTGACCTCGTGCTGGTCATACTGTGTACGCTTCAACTCGAATGATAAGAGGTGTATTCCAGTCTTAGTTAGGGTTGTCTGATTTGTCTACATGCGACATTTCCGCTTCAATTGAATGTACATCCAGTTATAAGTGTCGTCAATAGCCTCCACTGGAAGTGCATTATTGTCGTATTTCTCATCTAGGTCGTCAACACTCCCTAACTATCCTGGATCCGCTATGCCCGATCCCCTTTCCACTTTTGTCCCGGCAAATTATTCTTACTCTCATTTTGAAGCCGTGTCAATATCTGTGAACGTTTCCATAAACGGCGACACTCCTGATACTTCCATCTCTGAATCAAACTTCCCCTGGATAATTATCTGGCGTGGGTCTCAGTCCTCCTCCATTTCCGTTTGATAAATCGACTAGATTAGAAAGGTAAAATGTTTACCTTCTGTTCTTGCGGACATGACGGATGTAGCTGGGGTTCTTTGTAGACTTGCGATCTATGCGCAGATCACTGTAAGCTAGTACAAGAATAGTAGAAACCTGTCTAATATAATCCCTGATTAGCATGTTCACACTCAACACTGCTCGAGAAATTGTTCAGCAAGTCGCATGTTTTTGTCCTAATCCCTTTTTTCTGGTACGAGTCAGATCATTCCTACCAGGTGTTCCACTTCATTCTCACCTGCTCCAGACGAGGCGACTCTTCTCCTGAAATCAGATTTGCGCGCTCGCTCCTGTAATTATTATTTGTGCAAACGGTCTTGGACACTACGCATTTATTCCTTTATAATCAAATCTTGAACTCTAGGTCGCTTATAAAATTTGAAGAGTGCCCGCCTCAAAAGAGTACTCAAAGTACCTGTTGCCCGTCCTGCAATATTTATTAGTATGCAAAAGCGCCAGTGAAAATATCTTAAAATTTACAGTAGTACTATCCCAGCCTGGTATGTCTACTGCATCTCACTATAACCACTACCTTGTCTTCGAAAGGGAGAATTCACTGAGTAAGTATGCTTTGTAAGGTCAGTACCTAGTATTTTGAAAATAAACTTGATATAGCCTCATACTACAAGCCACATTATTTTATCAGAAGTTGTAGCATCTACTGAACCACAAAGTGCAGAGGAACACTCCAGTAAAGGAGGGAGATTTCTGCTAATTTAACAGTAAGTCAACCCAGAGAAGGGATGCTAGATGGTAGGAGGAGGTGTGTAGAAACTTCATTGAGACTGATGCAAAGCATTGATTAGACAACAGTTTTTTTTCAGGCATACATTGTTAGGACTGATAGATATTTCTCAAAAAAATGTGTTTAAAGAGGATACTGAAGTCAGGAGCAACAGGAAGTGTAGTTATAGGTAATGGATTTCCAGGAAATTTCTGGTGAGGTATAAGTAGTAAGTTGATCAATTTGACAAGCATAAGGTGTAATTCATGCATGTAAAAGGGGAGGGTATTGTGGAGACTCGGAGAAGAATGATTTCCAATGTATAGTAAACAAGAAACATAGAAGAACTAAATTTACATTCGTAGTTGAGTTTCATCAAGCACTCGTGGTCCTCTAAGTGAATCAGAATATGCCAAGAAACACTGATCCGAAGATGAGAACTCACTGGTAAACGTGGAAAGCTTAGTTCAACTTCTGCGCGGCGAAATTTGGAGGGAATGAGAAGCAAACTGAAAACCATCATTTCTGTAGATGGTAGCTGTCCAGTGACCGGACCAGTTACAATATGAGGATGAAACATTTCCCTTGAATTGCGCTCTTGAACCATTTTCACGATAGGACTTCCGGGTCTCTTCAAGTGTCTCGTCATTTTCATGAAAGTTAGAGAGATGAACCCATGGTTCTCCACTTTCATTGATGCCAACAGCAACTACCAGCTTCTGCAAGTACAGTCCAGAGTATATGAGTAGGCGAGAGGCATTAGAGCCTTCTCCAGTCATGGAGAGGTATATTTCTCCACCCGTCGATGTATTGTTTAAGCTACGACCCAAGTAGTCTGGAAGGAATACGTCTTCGAGAGTACAAGCATCGCATTTTCTTGGCACTTGAATGAATTGTGATTGGGAACGTCTCGTTGTCGTTATTATGGAGGTCACGGTGGAGTCATCGACCGTTGTGTAAGCAATGTCGAGTCTCCTCAAATCGTCGCCTTGAACCCTCCAGCCAGTGATCTGCAAAGCGGCAGTAACAAAGCCACCAGATTTCAGCTTCATTTTTAACCTGTCTGCACGAGATCCGCCATTTACAGCAGTGCCCAAAGAAGACTGTAGGCTGAGCATTCCTCCATCTTTTTCTGGCGGGGCAAACGAAATTTCAACGTTTTCGTTGCTGTGACGACAGTGGCGGCTGCTGGTAGTTGGTTGTTCTTTTTTCGGCCGCTTCTTTTCTTTGCTGTCGGCCGCGCCGTTTTTTTTGTTGGTGGTCCGCTGCTCGCGTTGTTCGTCGGCGGCTCCTCTGTTGTGGTGTTGTTGGTCGTTGTTTTTTGTGGTCCTGGGTGGTGGTGGCTGTTTTCTGGTCGTTTCTTGCTTGACATTCTCTGGTTTATTGACTGGCGAGTGTAAAGCCAGCTTGTGAGAACGACAGCGCACATAATGCTTGTTCTCTTTTTGAAGATAGATGCTGCACACCTTCCCATTCGCTCGACAATCCAAAGACGCTCGGAATATGTTGGCATCATCGGTAACGACGATCGGAAAGTGGATGCGAAGTCCGTTGTTGTTGAACGAGAAGGACGACTCGTCACTGGCCACATTCGTGTTAGAGATGCCCACTCCGTCAGAGGCTTTAAACTCGTCAGGAGAATCGAGATCGTGCAAAAAGTCCTCTAGGATCTTTTTCGACTTCTCGACCATCCTCACCCCTCTCGTAATCAGTAGCCCAAGCGAAAATGCTACGATCATCAGATATCTTTATGATCTCCTGCTGAAGCCGCATAAATGCCTTGGCCCCGCCCTCTCCGTAAATCGGCGGCATGCAAATATCAAAGAGTCCCATGAGCGAATAAGCTCTATCCTCGGGTCGAGTCGTCTCCCTAAATGCTGCCCAGGACATTCTCTGAGCTATGCTATATTTCGTGACGTTCTGATCCTCGTCCTCGAAGAGCTCGACTGGAATGGAGGTGATGGCCGAGATTGCATCGCGCAAGCTATGTCTAGAGCCAATATCCCTCCATGAACCATCCAGAAAGGCAATATGTGAAGGCGCAATAAGCTCCTGCAAGGTCCAACCCCTCGTGAACCACTTGCTTCTCCTGAAGCCTGACTTGGCATCTCTGGGATCCTCCGCACTCGATGCATCAGGCAAATACACGTAGCAGACAACGGCATCTGCATAGAACCGGTACATTGAGTTGAGATTTTCGGAAAGGTCGGCGCTGCTCGATTTATCAATGCAACACGAGTCGATCCAAATCCATTCGAACCCATACTTCTGCGCGTAGGCACAAGCACCAATGACCTTTTTCCAGCCAGCATTGAGATCACGTTTGGAGACTTCAAGGTCCTGGATGTCCTTGATTTTTATTCGGGCTTTATTGGTGCCCCGAGAAATCATGGTCGCAATCCATTTCAAATCATCTGCAGGACCGATCAAACCTCCGTGGATCTCCGACCATCCGTGCTTGTCTTTGGCAGCCTCAAGTCTCTGAATGTCCTGGAATGTAACTTCATCTTTGCCCCAGGTATGAGAAAGAATGGCGTATTTCGGAATATCAGTGTAGAATTCTTTTAAGGTAAGGTCCCACGTATTCAGGAGGCGCATGATAGTATCAAACGTATATTTCACAAGCTTCAAGAAAAAGATTCGATTTTAGTCCATGTTATTGCGAGCAACCAAGTAAAAGACGTACCTTCGAAGGGGGGGAAAGGAGGGAAGGACGTTACTGCCTACACGTGTAGAACAGCAGGTCTTATAGGTATGACTTCGCGCTGGCACCTGCAGGCCTGATCGATCACATTATGTATACCCCAGTCTATATCCTATATCGATATCTCTGTCGGCGTCATCGATATAACTGCCGTTCGGAATCGGGGTTACCGTGAATAGAGCTGGGCTCAGCTCAGAGTCAGTGTACGCAGCTCCGAATGAAAATTATAGTCTAGAATATTCACATGAACATCAGAGGGGTATCACATATGTCTGTAAGTAAAAGGGTTGCGTTGCAAGCAACAAGTCAAGTTCAATGACCATAGTTCCAACCCACCCAAACCCGCCGTCCTTTGCCTCCTCTTCCCCAAAAACTCGCCCTGGAACATGCCTCCAACCTGTCTATAACACTCCAAGCTTTCTTTCTGCCTCCCGTATGCCATAACGACACCAATCTTATCTGCAGGATCAGCCGGCGTTGCGTCCATCTTCATGCTCATCTTTCCAACTTCAGCGGGATCCGCAGCGACATCTACGTCTTCATCTTCAACTTCAGTCTCGAGCTCGAGGAGTAACAGTTTTTCGGACTGTCAGTCCGGGTGAATCAAAACCTCCTTCACTATCACGTGACCGACGAAAGACCCTAAAGGGTCAATAGCCACGGCCAATTCTCCAACTGCACACCATCGCGCTACATCTCCTGAGAGGCTTTTCCGAGAGTTGCAACAAGAGGTGAGATGGGTAGAGCCCGCAGGAGTTTGGTTTATCGGACCAGAGTTCTTCTTGCCTGTCGTTATCGTAGACCTCGAGGAACGCTTGGAACTGTCACCGTTACTGCTGGTACTGTTGTTGTTGGAGGAAGTACTAGATTCGACCCAATTGCTAGAGTCCGTGACAAGCTCGTACTAGAGCTTGGTCAAGAACCTCGCGATATGGAATGTCCCTCTAGAAAGCAATTTGAGGAACCCGGAAGACGTCTTCGCGTATTGGGCAGAAGGGTCGGATTCGTCTCTGTAGTAAATGATCACTCGGACGTTACTGGCGTTGTACTTGTTTACTTGTTGGTGCTGTAGTTGTAGGTGGTGCTGGGATGGTAAGGACGGTTGTGAGGGACTTGAGTGGTATACCACCACCCGTGTTCGCTGGCTTCGATAACAGAGCGGCGATCAGGGTCTGCGCATAGAGCATCGGGAATTTGGGTGAATAGACCGTAATATGCGGTAAAGTTGTCGAATTGGACGGTCCGTGCACTGAGCTGCAATAGGATATTTGAGCTTTGCTCTGATAAAACAGCAGAAAAGAAGCGTGTAGAGAAAAAGAGTTTGACTCACCTAGTAAGTGACAACAACATCCCTCCCAGAAGCGTCTACGACCCAGAATGAACAACGTCTTGAGCAACGACGGCCCAAAGGACCTGACCATAACTTCCATAACTTCGACCGGTCGAAAAGCCAAGCCTATTCCGGAACCGTCGATGGGGTTAGCGACATTTTCTTGCAGGGAAGCCCTGGACCAGGCACACTGGCATGCGTTGCCAGAGGATCTTGTGAGCAAGGGAAGATAACGATGATGATTGGTTTCGACTTCAGGTGACGACGGCGAAGTGTTTTGGAGGAACTGCTCTATCGGGTGGTGGGGTGTGAGCAACGAGAGGGGACTTCTTGGACTTCTTCGGAAGAGTTGTTCCAACCTAGATTAGGGCATGAAGTCAAACCATGGCCAAAACCTCTGCAAAGGACGGAGAGGGTAGAAATAACGCACCTTGAAAAGGGCGACATTTGCACTTTCAATGGCTAGGAATGGGGAGTCGGGCTTTTGTCGGATGAGACAGGGGCGGTTAAACAGCCTGCAACACTGCCGCCTACTACTACAATTATCAAGGAGAGTTTAAAACAAGAAAGTACCGTCCAGAGCAGACAAAGACTCACAGGTTGCCATCTTAGTACTGCACTGATCAGAGACTCCTTGCATAACGGGCATCGTACCATGTCCAAGAGCACCGTGCTGGTATAAACGGACGAGCTTTTGGTTGTTAAAATGCTCTAATAATGTATTTTTGCAATCCGAAGGGACGAATATCACGATAGCGTCCTATAAATTTTCCATTGACGTGAGGTTAAGAAAGACTGTTGACAGCTATGTAGTGTTCGACATACTTATTGAAAGACATTTCAAATGTTCCTTCCAGTCTCGATGAGGGAAATGGCGGTCCTCTTTTGTATACAGATTACCATCAGGGAGCGGAACACTTGAAGAAATCCAAATTGGTGAAAACCGAGACCTCTTGCATGTGTACGAAGCTCAAAGAAAGAAAAGCGACAGAAAGTATCTGAGAGTGACAGTGAGAGTAGTGACAGTGAGAGTCACGACCTGTCACGCCCTTTTCGATTTGCCTGTTTACCCGTTAATAAGCAACGAACTATGACATCATCAGCACTGAGCCCAATCCGACTTTTGAACTGTTACCTCCCTTGGTGTTTCTAAGCTACAGCCTTCGCAAATCTTACATAAATGGACCTATGTATGGGCACAACCTCTGCCATTTTTTTTTCGTCCTTTTCTTGATCCAAACTCAAACAACCTGCTCCCCCACACAAAGCCTCCATCGACGCCGAAACGACCCCTTCAGCTGATCATTCACAGGAACACTATAGCTCAAAGATTATAAAAGGAAAAAAAAGACGTGAGTTATACTTTTCTTTCCCTTTTATCCTCCAGGAAAAAAGGACGGCAGTGGGTGGATGTTATCCCGTCTTGGTTTTTTGTGCCTCCTCGGATGCTCTCGCCATTCTACCTCATATTATCTCCCTTCCCCATCATTATTTTTATTGTTATACCAGGACTTATTACTCCTCAGCTATGTGATCATCTGGCCTTTCCAGCGTCTGTAACTGTACAACGCCAGCTGCCCCTTCTATATCTACACCCTGTTCTAGAAACGCGACTTGTCTGCTCTCCACCCATCCAAATATAGATAAACTAAATTGCACTCGACGTCTCCTCAAAAACCTCTGTAAATTGGCCCAATATGATCAAACCCTAGATCAATCAATTTCCAACTGTCCAGCATCCACTGAACTTCCGACATTTAGCTCCCACTGGTCCATACCGCGCACTTTAGCTGGAATGATAGAAGGGAAATTCTTGTCTTGGTTGGGATTCTCTAACTCGTTTACACGCAGCGTTCGCATTTCAAGGTTCAGGACTAAGGTTGTTCAGGAGGACGATAGCTTACAGGAATAACAACAGGCTACAACTAGGTCTAGACCATTTTCTCAACGCTCATGGCTTGAAGTTGATTGATTTATGCGTCAAAACGTAAACTACATGTACTAATTTCTTTGCTCGTTGAATTTGTGGCACTTACTTGTATTTTTTCTAACCAAAAAAGGTTTCTATCCTGTTATACAAATGTTTCAATAGTCATCATGATGCTCAATGATAGCCTACGACCATCATTATCGTTCAATGTCCGTCCGTCCCTCTGACACCACCATAATACAATTTAGCACCAAACTCTTCAAACACCGCGTACCTACTTCACTTCACTTATACTTCTCCTACGCTCCTATCTAACTTGGTTTGTGTATAGGCGCTGTCGGGAGCAATAAACTGTGATGTTATCAAGCTGTTTCATTCTCTGATTCTTGATACTATTCATGTCGTTCTTGGTCGTATTTGCGTCAAGCTAAAGAGTCGCAACGTCGTATCCTTTAAAATTATTGTTGATGTCTGGTAACACTTCTGCCTCGAATCAAGAAAACCTCCGGTATTCTGGCGTGGGTCCCAAATCTCCTTCATTTTCATTTTCATAAGTGACGAAAGGTAAGACGGTCCGCATCCCAGTTCTTTAACTAAGTTCCATATAACCTAGCATAGGAATAAGGAGTGGAGGCCTTACCAGTGTAACACTTTGAGCAGCATTGTCATACTCAATACTCAATGAGGCCTCGGAACACTCTCAGAATTTGTAGATCTTGTACAAATCGCCTTTTCCAGTACGAATCTCATCATTGCTCAAGCTTGTTCTCCACCTGCTGCAACTAAGGCAATCACTCTTCTTTCAGACCATAATTTCCTCAACTATCATCACTTCAGGCTCATAACAACAATGTTGAAAAGGGTCTCAAACATGAGCTTAGTAATAGAGGTCTTGCGCAGAGCCAACCGATGCCACGTGCGGCTTATTCAGCGTGCGCGCGTCGGTTGGCAGTGGTTGGTTGCGCTAGCCAACCAATAGCCAACCATACACAGATACACCTTTTTTTTTTACTCTGTGAGGTCTATCATTCTCAAAGGACCTATATTGTTCACAATGCTCCTTTTGGAGCTATTAGAAGCTCTAGATTATGAACAAATATACGAGGAGACTGTCCAGGAGGCACCAGGAGCGTGGGATCAGTCACGTGACTCCGGAGAGGGAAGAAAACGCCGGAAGCTGAAAATTGTAAGTAAATATACTGTCCCAAGTCGAGATTTAGGTAACTGGAGTGGCGGACCGGGCTATTTGAGGTCTCCTTGTTATACTCACAAGCGCTCGTCTCCTTCCTGGCGCTCTTCATATAAAATGTAGAGTGGTTGGCTAGCGCAACCAACCACTGCCAACCGACGCGCGCACGCTGAATAAGCCGCACGTGGCATCGGTTGGCTCTGCGCAAGACCTCTAATAACTTAAAAATATCTTTAGCAATAGGCATAGTCAAGAGATTTACTACTCAATTTTTCTATTGGTCTGCTTGATTTTATTTTACAGAATGGTCAACAGATTACTCTTAATGAAGACCAGGTGACTTAAAGCTCACAAAGGCGGATGAATTGCTTTGGATGGGAAGATTTTGAGAAGCTAAAAGCAAGATATATCCACCAAAGAAATTGAAAGAATATATCATTCCAGGGAGGTGCACTCCACCTAATGCAAACACATTACACTGCATGCAGATTATCTCACAAATGAAATAATTTAATGACCAATGGAAAATATTCTGGAAGGAGATTATTCTTCAAAAAAAAATACACCAAAAATTCAAGATATTCCACAAGTCTGATTTGAACCTGCAGTGGGTGGTCAAAATTTGCTTTTATATCCTCTCAATCTGACCCATCTAATACTAGCAGCGTTAGTATGAGAGAGCTATAATCATGGGTATACAATTGCTCAAAATTACTACACAAAAAAAGGAAAATCAAGGGTGCTCTAACTGATACTATGAGATGAATTCAAAAAGCCTACTTTTCTCAAGTTTCACAAGTGACAAAACACATATAATGAAGCTACTGAAACGATCCTAAATAGCTTAGCAGCTGTTTCTGACAATTGGAGATGAGTCGGGAGTCACAGAATGTCTCGAAATAAAATCATATCAATAGGAAGCCGTAGATATGAAAAGAAACATGTGAGAATCTATTCACCTTTAGAATTGACACGCATTCATTTATCATTTAGAAATATTGATATTCAACAGCAGTTTCGGTGTAAGCTAGATTCTGTATGTAGACTCAAACCGGTGTTTTTTGTGTTCCGATCCAAGCAGGTCTAGATATGATCATTGTTATTGTAAGTGTTTCCCTGAAATATTCTTGAGATGTACAGGTCAAGTAATTCTAATTCAGAGATCAAGGTTTACATGAAGTGTGTTTGTATCTTAAGTACACATGAAAGGAAGGTACACATTGTGGCCTCTACATCACGCGATGATCCAACAGTCGGGACGGGTAGATGGCCTGTAAGGATGCGCTAACTAGGACTAGCCGGTTTGAGTAGCTCGACGAGCTGTTGGGTATACTTTTACCCTATAAACATAATTTTACTGCAGACGTAACCGATTGTCATACTTGGAAGAAATATTTACATCTCAGCTTAATTTCTCCGACGAGACCTTTGGATTTCAGGTCTGGGGAGACGGCCTGGAGATTTGGCATTTTTCTGTTTGGTCCAAAATTGTCGGCGCCGGGGCTCCATAGATGTGGAGAAGGAAAGGAGGAGGCTCGGAATCACTGCATTGAAAACTGAAGACTGCTACTTATCTTCCCAAGACTCGATTCGGTTTTTCTCCTGACTAACTAGTCAATCATTGTTTTGCTTTTACAGCTCTTCGGTCCACGTTCTAAATTTGGATGATCTGAATCTCGACTGCAATTGTTCCGAGTCCATATGACATGTGTAAACGTCAACCACCACGCAAAACGTAATGTGCATCTGAAGTGGTAGAAATGAAACTCGAGTTTTCTGTGCCTAAGCTTCAAGTCAATGATGAACTGATATGACTCTCGATGTGGGTGTTGCATCCCTGGGCAAACACCGTGTAGTTCTCAACGTATGTCATTGATTATTGTATTGTACGAAATAGGTTGGATTGTTTTCCAGAGGTATTCATGAGTTTCAACTTTAATTCATTGACTCAAAATTGGGTAACATAGTGGGGCACCATTCAATACTTACAGTACCCTCTTTAGCAACATTTTCTTACTCCGTGTACCCACTTATACTAATGTAGTCCCTTTAATTCGAGTTTTGTGGTCAAGACTCGAGCACCTTTTTGCAATTGCTGCGCTGATCGGTCCGGTGTGACGGAGATTAATACTTTAACATTCATTACCCCACATTCAAGTCGTAGTACTGACCATCGAATACTTCCCGTAGTTAGAATAGTGGTGCGTAAAGAAAATCCATTTCTGAGGGTATAGAATAAAATGAGAATTCAGAGTATGTTTTCATAACCGTTTGACAGCAAGTGTTTATGATCAATTTTTTGCAGGGACTTTGACATTCTTGATCGTTAAGACTAAATATCGAATACTCTACTTGAGTCTCTAGACCTGTAGTGAGGTTTAAATATAGTGGCAGTTGAGCGGTTATGAGATATCGAAAGCTGGAAAATAAAGTAGCTAGTGCTTGCGCTTGCCAGTGCTCGCGAACTTGAATGTTGTACTATTTGAAAGTTGAAACATAGTTGAATTGGTTGTCGAGCTCTTTGTTATCGCCATACACCACCAGTGAGCGAAATGCTTGAAAAATCAAGACAAAGATTGCCGTGAAACATGTACAACTTTGCAAACGATGATCAAAGAGACGAAAGTGGCAAAAAGTATCAGAGAGAATTGACGGAACCTCTTTGTTTACCCTTGTTTACCCCGCATGAGCAACAAGCTATGACGTCATCAGCACTGTTTCGTCCTTCGCTTCATTGGCCTCTGGTCTCTACCTCAATCCGGCTTTTTGAGCAGTTCCTTGAGGATCGCGTTGCCTCTCTCGAGCTTTAATCTATCAGCAGCCAGCTTCGAAAATGCTATGTAAACCGACTCATGGACGCAAATTTCCTCCCTCATTTCCCGACCCAAACCTCAAACAACTCGATCCGTCCCACCCATAAAAACCTCTGTTGACACCAGAACGACGCTTTCAACTACAAAATGCATGAGGAATACTATAGCTGACGGATCCATACACAGGGGAACTTTAGATGCCGATGATTCTTGGGAACGCGTGAGTCTCATTTTTCTCTCCCTTTTCCCCAGGCAACGGGCAACGGTGCTGAGATGTCATCCCGCCATTTTGTTTAATGTTCTTACCGTTTGATTTGTTTTCACGACTCATGTCTCTTCTTCATCCTCGTTGCGGTTGTATTAGAACTAGTACTCATCGATTATCACTAGTCGGCCTGATAGTCATCCGGCGTATCCAGTGTCTGTGACTATCCGACACCAGCTGCCCCTCCTATATCCGCATCCTCTTACTCCAACTCCCTTCTAGAAACCTCAGTCTAGTGATTCTCCACCCTTCCAAATCTAAACCCAACCGCACGTCTCATCACAGACCGCTTCAGTCGACCAGATGTTCTTCTTATCCCGTCAATTTATAACCGCTCAACGCTCAGCCTCCCCCAAATTCCCTGCGTTGAGCTCTCGCCATTCCATAATGTATGCTTCAGCTGGAATGATAGAAGGTGAATCCTCGTCTTATCTGGACTATTCACTTCGTCTAAATGCAGCGTCCTCACTTCAAATAGGTATACATCTAGCTGTAATGTGTCGTCAATAGGCTTAGCCTCAGCGGGGGAGTGTGTTATTGTCGAATGTCCTATCTGTCGTCAACACTCATCCCCTTCCCACTCTTGTCCCGTCAAAATATCGTCAATCTCATTCTGAGGCCGTGTCTACATGGCAGCTCCGTGAATGGTAACACTCCTGATACTCCCCCCCCCAGAATTGACGGCTTTTAAAATATCTAGTGCTGGTCTTAGTCTTCCCCCATTTCCGTTTGGTATGCGATTGGTAAGGTAAAACATTTATGTTTCGGTTCGTGTGAACTTCAGGGATTGTGGATGGGATCCTTGCGGACTTGGGGTGTATGCGCAGATTTCTGGGTCATATATAAGCTCACAAAGGGTAGTAGAGATCTATCTTATAATCCCTGAGTGGCATGCTCACGCTCGATGATGCGTGAAAATTGTTCAACACTCATAAGTTTCGTCCTAATCCCTTTTTTTCGGTATGAATCAGACCTGTTAAGTATTCCACTGCACTCTCACCTTCTCCAGACGAGGCTGCCCGCTCTTCTTTTGAAATCAGATTTGCGCGCGCTCGTTCTTGAAATTTTTTTGAATCGAGCAAGTGGTCCCAAACTACACACTGATTCCTTTATAATTGAATCTTGAGCTCTATGTCAATCATAAAATTTGAAGAATGGCCTCGTCAAAGGGTACTTGAAGTTCCTGTCTCACATCCTGCAATACTTATTAGTATACAAAAACATCAGGGAAGACATCTTCACTTAAACTTTACAATAGTACTATCCTGGCCAGCCTGTATTTTTACTGCATCTCATTATACCCAAGGCCTTGTCTTCGAGAGGGAGATTCACTGAGTAAGTATGCTTTGTAAGATCAGTACCCAGCATTTTGAAAATAATCTTGATATAGCCCCGTACTACAAGCCATCTTACCTTATCAAAAGTTGTGGCGTCTACTGAACCACGAAGTGAGAAGGAACACTCCAGTAAAGGAGGGGGATTTCTGCTATTTAAACAATAAGTCAACCCAGAGAAAGAATGCTAGACAGCAGGAGGTGTGTAGAAACTTCATTGAGACTGATGCAAATCATTGATTACTTTTTTTTTTCAGGCATACATTGTTAGGAATAATGGATATTTCTCGCAAAAAAATGTGTTCAGAAAGTTTGAAGAGGATACTAAAATCAAGAGCAACAGGAAGTGTAATTGTGGGTAATAGATTTCCAGGAAATTTTTGGTAAGGTATAAGTAATGAGTTGATTGATTTGACAACCGTACAGTGTAATTGATGCATGTAAAAGGAGAGGGCATTGTGGAGATAAGAATGATTTCCAATGTATAGTAAACAAGAAATATAGAAAAGACTAAATTCACATACATAGTTGAGTTTCATTAAGCACTCGAGGACCTCTAAATGAATCAGAATATGCCGAGAAACACTCATCTAAGGACGAGAACTCATGGTAACAGTGGAAAGCCTAGTTCAACTTGTGGGAGGAGGAGGAGGAGTCACTGTGAGCGCAAACCAGGTTGAAATTCAACCTTTTTTGGGCTCAAAAGGAACTTTCGACCTGTTTTTGGGTAATGTTAGGTTGATTCCCATTTCACCTATTTTCGTGGGTTGAATTGTGACCTTTCCTTGTATCCTAAAATAAGTTGATAATCAGGTTGATAAGTTTGATTAACAGGTAGGTTGATTTCTTAGGTTGATTTCAGCTTACAAATGCCCACCCCGTGAGCTCTACACAAACAAAAGTGTTAATGACACTACTTATCAGCTCATACTCTTGTACGCGCGCATGAGGTTATAGAGTGAGTCAGTGAGATTTGGTAAGTGTAAGGTACGTCGTAAACAGCAAAGTATAAAGTTGAGTATAGTATAGTAGTAGGGACACTCAAAGTTCGTCCATACAGTATGTAGAATTGTATGAACGACTTGTATGAACTGTGACCACCATGACTAATATGTGACAATTTGGGCGCGACGCGTGCCAAACCGGGATTATACCATTTCCGAGTCAATGTAACACATCACACTGTTTTTGAAAACCCTTTGTTCTGGATTTTTTCATGAAGGAAATGGACAAGGCGACAAAAAACAAACATGTGATACCGATAGGACTTTTTCCCTGATTGGGCAGATGGAAAACCAGTTCTGGGAGTATCAGGGAGAACTCGAGAAGAAAGCTTAAGAGAAGCGGGCATACCGTGACTGTACCATTTCAATCGATTCGATAGTCACGCGTCACTGACAAGTTTATTTTATTGAAAATCCACCATTGACACGGTGTCCTGACCCCTTTTATCGAAATGTCCCAGTGAGACACGGCTCAAAATGGCCAAAAACTTGTCATTTCTGACCAATTGATCAAAAAAATTTCCCAGTGTCACGGTGTCCCAAGCATATTATCGAGGAAAAATTTCGTTTGCAAGGTCACGGGTCACATCTGCTATCGAATCTAAAGAGATATGTGCCCTTATTCAGTTCTTGTCCTGGAAGTCCAAGGGCATAAATTGGTCTCTTCAAGACATGAGAAGTGGGTAAACGGTCTTGCATTCATCTGAAAACATGTCAATATATCGTAACAGCGTTCCACTGTTGAGATTATATAGATCCTTGAAAATAGTTTTAATAAGATGGAGTATCGTTAGATGACATTAGGTTTAATCTAATGGAAGCTCTATGTATGATACAAGAATCACAACGATTCTATTCAATGGAACAGTCACAACGATTCTCATCATTAGAGCTGGATTCTCTTTATTTCAATTTTGTTAGAACTTATTGAGAACTTTATTACAACCCACTCGGAACTTCAATAGAACATACCAAATCAAGCATATCCATTAATACTTAAGTGATACTTTAACAGTTGTTATGAATACATTGATGACCACTTGACAAGTTGTAGTACCATGACAATAGCAATAACAAAGCCAGCGAGCAAGCATACATACATACACAGAAAAGACACGACATTTCATCAAAAAACGATACACAGGGGTCCATTAAGCACTAGACATCCGACTGAATAAGTGATGTCCAAGTTAAAATATAGGGATACCAATCTTCGAAAGCATTCAAACACGGAGCACTAAGAGAAACAAGAATATTAGCATTGAAGACAACGTGAGGCAAAATGAATAGTCCTACCGATTTCAAAATTCAACACACAGACACAGAATACTACCGTAAAAGTTTTATTATTGAACAAAAATGAAAACGAGACATACACACCCATGGCAAAGGAAACAATTTTATGATCTGAACAAAAAAGAAAAACATCGAAGGCAAAGAAGAACTGAAAAGGTTTAAACGACAAAGACAATCAACACAAAGGAGCGAGACCCACCAGTTGCAAGAGAAGCGCAGGCTAGAAAGAGAACGTTGGTCCGGTGCACCATATATCAAACAGAGAAACTTACCTCAAAAAAATCTGATCTAACGGCGGCTGTTCTGGACATGCTGTCCACCACGTGAGACGTGTTTTCTTGTGGTGCGTCTAATATTACCTGTATAACAAGGGTAGTGAGTAGACAAGGATAATACAGAAAGGACCAATACACTGAGTGGAGACGAGCAATGAATCACCGTCATCAACATCATTTCCACCATTCCCATGAGTCGGATCAAGGCTAAATCTAGCGTCCTCGGGATCACCTCTATTGTCGACACCACCATACTCACTACCAGGGCCACGATTACTACCGGAGTCAATATTGTCAACCTGCTCTTCAACCTCTTGCCGACGGGCATGCCTTTCCACTTGAGAACGCTTTTTCCGCTGTTCACGACGCTCCTGAAGCTCTTGAAGAGCTCGTGTTTTAGCGACATGCTCCGCTTCTTGGCGTTCTTCTTCTTCCAGTCTCGAACGATTGGCAACCACTTCAATTCGGCGTTGGGAACGAACAGCCTCACGCTGTGCTAGGGTATCGAACATCGATGAAGACGGGATAGCGTTTGGATTTGCCTTTGATTTTGCAACAGACTTCTCCCTAGGAAAACATTTCCTATAAATAAAAAAAAAAACATAAATAAGAATAGCGACGTCAATAATTAGAGTTTGCACCTGTTCCACCAACGCAGGGTACTGCGAGCCCATTTACTACCAGTGCTCAGGACCGTGACTATATTGGTGTAGAGGTCCCTGAGGTCGTATAGATCATCGACTGGACTGTAAACGTCCTGGTTGCTGAGCATAAAACGTATCTATAAATAAAAAAAGTGAGAGTGCGTCAAGAATAGAGAACAAAGTGTACCTGTACAAATGTATACGCGATCGTCTCTGGAGTGCAATAATCCAATTTGTGGATCTTTGCGAGCGATGGGCGTTTACCACGAGAAGAAAACTCATATACCTGTGAGTTACCATGAAATATAGCACGGAAAGCCTCATACAAATTTTTAAGATAAATATCAGGGGGAAAAAAAGAACGTGCATACCCGTGGACCCAGATAGCCTCGCAAAAACCCTTGAAGTACATCCTTATCTGCCTTGCCGGGCTTGATCATGCGGAGGTCGTAAAGAAATGCATCCAGGCCGCCAGGGGTTATTTCCATACGGTTATCCTGGATAAATTCGACGACTGCAACACTGCAAAATGTTAGTATAAGTGACTAATGTGAATAACGAAAAACATACCCCCTAGGAACGTTAAAAATCCTATGTCCATCAATTGCCGACTCATCTTCAGCGTCTGCCGCTAATTCACTGTCGGAAACCAAATCCCCATCATCTTCTCCCCTGTCATCTACCTCATCAACTCTCTCATCACCTTCATCCTCTTCGTAATCCTCCTGTTCCTCATCCTCGCTAATGTTTTCTTCTTCATCATCCGAGCCGTCGTCAATTGATTTGATATCCACGTCTACTGACTCGAGTTCCCTTAACATGCGAAATATGTGTCGGCGAGGGCAAAATAAAGCTGCAATGAACCAATGGTTCACGCCAAGATGACTCTTACTCCGGCTCATGATGACGGGTGGGTTGAGTGGTTGTCCAAAAGGATTGGGAGCGAGGATATTAGGTAGCGCCTCTTTGAGAGTACGAGTATCGTCCTTGCGGGCATTATTCGCAGCCTCGGAGAGCTATCACCAGTTAGTATACAGAACAAGATGCTAGAAAGGCCTTACCTCATCAAGAAGGTTGTCGAAAGTAACCTCATCTTGGTCTAAAATCACGTTCCGGAGCACCTCACCAAATGTGGGTTCGTGTTTCAACATCGCGTTGAACGACCTGAGGATAGTCTCCTTCTGCTCTTCGTTACTAAAACAAAAATAATTAAACGAGAAAGAAAAAAGAGAACAAATACACGCACAAACTATCAAGCTCCTCTTCGCATGCACCCAAAACTTCCCTGCCCTCCATTTCTGACAGTGCGACTCCAACCTTTATCAACATATGGACATCAGCCTCAAATTGAATACCTCGATAGATGAAACGCCCCAAATGAGTGAGGGGTCCGAGGTTCTCGTAATCAGTCCTGTAACGGCAGAATGAATATTATTAGGAAACGGACAGACCACATACTTTACCTCTGACGTTTCTTAGACGCGACAGCAAGCGAGTCTGCTATCTCATCATATGTCCGCTTCCTTTCGGTACCCTTCTTGCCCCTACGAGTACGTTCCTTTGGTCTTCTAATCAAATCCGAGTTAAGTCTGTCGTTGGAAACATGGTTGACCTGCTGTGAAGTGTCGGTATTGGGAACACGGACGCGTTGGCCATGAGTTTGAGAAGTCGGCCGATTATCTACAGGTTTAAAAGGAGCACGAGGTGGATTCACCATCTCAAAGGGAGCAGCAGAAGATGGTGGGACAAATCAAAGAGCTTGGACGCGTCGTAGGTGTAAACGCGCGTCAAATATAGACTAGATATAAATAATAAGGTTAGGGTTTACTGGATATATGCGCACTTAGCTCAGTCTTTCCTTAACCATCGTGTATGAAGCTCAGGTACGTCGTCACTCCATGTTTTCTTCCCTTCTTGTGAAGGGAATAAGCTTCTCTTCTTGTGAAGAGAACTTTACGTTTAATTGTACTTCCGTTCCTCTATCCCATACACCTGTATCCGTTACGGTGTAGACGCGTTTGTATATGTTACGACGCATAATCGATTTTCTACTGGTATCTGCTACCGTAGTGTCATCCAGAATTCTCCGTTTTACGGGTACTCTGCACAGGCGCCATGGACTTGTACTCATAATGATGGCACATCATCATTATGTTCAACGAATGCAACAAAATCAGATAAAAGTGTTCCATTCGATGACCAAGCAAAGCACCCGATGCGAACGAAAATTTCAGACATTTCCGTCGTCGCAAGATCCATATAAACCGATAATGCCCATACAACGTCGCAAACGTGTACAAAATACAACAAACCCAGAAATACCATTGATTATTGGTTCACTTATCATAATTCCTGAATAGTTCTAACAAAGTTCTAATATGTAGAACAGGTTCTACGTGCATTCTGATAGAGAGATCTGATGCACTTTGTTCCAGCAGTGTTGCAATAGAACAGGTTGTTGTAACATGCTCGGAATTTGGTTCCAATACTTTAATTGATTACAGTTACATAACAACGGTGCTTCAGACAAGTGAAATTGGTCCATTTGTTGTAATGAACGGAAACTTATTACAATATACTGTCATATTTACAAATGTTCATGATGTGCTTTATGCCTGTCAATGAGCTCGATCACGCTCAGGATCCTGAGAGTGACTTTATGTAATCAAACTTCAGACAGGATTTTCGTTCATACAAGCGTACATACTGTATTTTCGTCAGACTTTGAGTGTCCCTAACAATCTTCAGTATATTTCGAGAGTCGTTGAGTCTGTATATTTGTCTGCGTGAGATTCAGATAGGATGGATATCAACCTAATGTAAGATGGTTTTCACCCTAGATTCGCTAGATTTGCCGAAATTCCTAGAGGTGATTTCCGTCAAAATAGGTTTGATTTCAACCTAACACAGTCAGGTTGATGAACAGCCTACAAATCACCCTATTCTAGGATCATTACTGACCATCCAGAGGTTGGGTTCATAGGTTGAAATTCAACCTTTTCTACTCCCACAGTGATTCTATTGACCAGACTGGTCCAAGAGCTGAACGCCGGGAAATTTGGAGAGAATGAGAAGCAAACTGAACACCATCATTTCTATAGATGGTAGCTGTCCAGTGATCTGACCGGTTACGATTTGAGGATGAGACATTTCCCTTGAATTGCGCTCTTGAGCCATTTCCATGATAGGACTTCCAGATCTCTTCAAGTGTCTCCCCGTCAATTTCGTAAAATTTGAGGAGATGAACCCATGGTTCTCCACTTTCGTTGATGCCAACAGCAACTAACAGTTTCCTAGAAAGCGATCCGGAGTAAATGAGTAGGCGAGAGGCATCAGAGCCTTCTCCCAACATGGAGAGGTACATTTCTTCACCAGTCGATGTATTGTTTAAGTTACGATCCAAGTAGTCTGGAGGGAAGACATCTTCGAGGGTATATTCCCAAGTTGACAATTGAATGAATCGTGATTGGGAATGTGTCGTTGTCGGTAGTATGGAGGTCAAATCGACCGTTGTGTAATCGATGTCAAGTGTCTTCGAGTGTGTCGAGCCAGTGATCTGCAAAGCAGCGGTAACAAAGCCATCAGATTCCAGCTTCATTTTTAAAAAGTCTGCACAAGATCCATCACAAAATTTGTCCACAACTTATGTGGCAATATATGCCATATATAACCACCCTAATGCGGTATAGGGTCCGGAACTATGCTCATCTGTTCTGTGCACTCATACCGCTGCGTGGTTTGGCATAAGTACATAGAATGCAGAGAATTATTTTTGAAAGTCAGGATTATTAGTTTGAATGCAAGAAAAATAATTCTTTTTATTGTTATAAATTCTGAAATTAAGTCTGTACATATAATCTAGAAAATAATTTGAACCATTACAAGCACATATAAGGATCCAAATAAGAATGAAGATTATAATTGTATATAAGGTTCAAAGTAATGTTGGGGGTCATATGTGCATGTAAAGTTCAAAATCAACTCAGAAATTATGAGCACTTAAAATGTTCAAAGTAAATTTGAGGGATGTAATGATTTGCAATAATGAGGCAACTTAAGAGAGTGATAGTTCAAAATGCATATAAAAATTATCATTAACATTGAGATGTACAAGAAATACAGCTGGTCAAATAATGATGCTAGAATACATGAAGGAATCATCCGTCGAGACCACCGAGAATATCAATACAGAATGTAAAAAATAAATAAATAAATAAAGCATGACCAAGAAAAAAAACAAAACCATAACACAGAACCAGAGTTGCGTTTCAGGAAGGTTCACAAACGCTAATGAAGAATTCGGAACAAAAATAAAGATACACACTAATAGGAAGCTCCGTGGTGTAGTCATGCTTTGTAGACGTGGAAGCACAGTTATCGAGCTAATGAAAGATTAGCTCTTTGAGAAAAAAATAAAAAAAGAAAGCGCATATACATACCTAGTTCAGCGAGCTGCAGAAGCACAGTTATTTGAGCTAACAAAACATTAGCTCTACGAAAAAAAGCGCATATACATACCCAGTTCAGTGAGCCGCTGAAGCGCATTTATCGAGATAACACAACATTAGCTCTATGAGACAAAAAGAAAGCACATATACGAACCTAGTTCGGCGAGCTGCAGAAGCACAGTTATCAAGCTAGCAAAACATTAGCTCTATGAGCAAAAAAAACAAAAAAAGCGCATATACATACATAGTTAAGTATATCATCGAGTTCCTCAGTCACATCTACCCGGCACATGCTTGAGGAGAACACTATAGGCATCAACGTGCCGAGAAATCTCATCGTCAGACCTAAGAACAAGCGCATATTATAGGAACCGAGATATATGCGCGAAATACTTACATATCTTCATTAAAAGGATCTTCTGGGTCATCAGCGGCATGAGCGACGCAGAATAAAGTAGATATGGGGATATATGGACTCACCGCTCGATAATGCCATTGAGCGGCATGCATATACCTGGCCATTTCGGGAGCCAATGTGAACATGTCATCAGTAAAATCAAACAAAAGTGTATTAGTACGTACTCACCCTTTTTTCCTATGCCTACCACTCGGATACATGTGTTTCGAACCGGCAGAAGCCATCCTCTTGGTCAGACGACGGTTTGGCAGGTGCCCTATAGAGTTGGTGGTGGAGACGAGCGCGTGTCGAGTTAAAGGAATGCGTGTTGGAGGGAGGTGTCATTTGTGCAGGTGCAGGGGCAGCCTGCCTCTGGCCGTTGTTGCGACGCGATTGTAGAGACATGAAGGGAGAAGGAACGGCCATGATGGTAGTGGTTGAGAAGAAAGAGTAAACGCACACGCGTCCAACAGAAGACGCGTTTCACGCCATCACATGATCGCATCCCATAAGTGTACGTCAGATGACTTGTTTAAAATGTGAACGGTTGGCCGTTCCCTTTTCGGATTCCCTCAAACGTTGAACAAACTTGGACGTAAACACACAGTTCTATGCTGTGAACTGCTCAGAAAAGTATGGAGTGTTTGCTGCCGGGTGAGAGTCCAGCGCCGATACTTGAAAGGATACCTTTAAGTTTCTGTAAACCTATCCTGTCTATCCCGTCTTTGCCTTTCATTCCACGCTTCTCTAATACGAATACTTCATTTAGAAAGTAAAGTAAGACCACTCTTTCTCTGATCACCTTTATTGCCATCTACTGGATAACCAATGCAGCGCCTGCTGGCGAGGCACTGCTCGCAACCTTACCTACATTCCCATAAAGTACAGTTCAGATATTAAACGTTAAACCCGTACGGACAATAAAAGAACTGGCTGCAAGCCTGCGACAAAAAGCTAAGATTATGAAAACTCGCTGCCAGCGACTCGGATGTATTCAAGCTAATATAAAATCTCTCATCTAGCGATGTGTTACTAATATGCAAACCCATGCGCTAAATCAAAAACTCAACAAAATTGTAATGTTGCGAGTGATGAAATCACCGGGTTCCCAATACACTCTACTAGCTCCCTTCACCTTCCAACAGACATGCACTTCCCCCAGTTCAAAATCAACTTGAACCCATGCCCCCCAGGACCCGAGCCATCGCATTTAATCTATCGGCATCTTCCTTCAATATTGACATTGCCCAGCAACACGAAAAAAACACATGTACACTTGGAATTTTGCGAACCGGTTCAAGTTGAATGTTCAAGATGCTCTATATAAATGCGACCTTGGTACCGTTCTTAGTTCTGAACAATGACTACCACTACAATTTGACTGGCGTAACCAACAACACTGATCTGTTCACTCTCTTTGCAGGCAATATGACCAACAGGAGTCAACACCTATGTCACTGAGCTTCAGTTCATTGACATGTGCGAGCCCGTTCCTGGAATTTATGTCTATTTCTGGCATGGGAAGCTCACTCCTAATTTCCTAGCGTATATATAAGTATCAACTCTTCCAGGAAAAGGTCGAGATTGTTAGTAGAGCTGAAGCTGATGTAAGTCCATGTTGTTTTCAAAGCTGCGTCTATGTCAAGACCTAGATTCCGCGAGTCGCGAGTAAGTCGTCAACGAGAAAGGTTTGAGAATCGCGAGAATAAGTCCCTGGGTTATTAACCAGACTAGAGTAAGGAATCTACAATATACGCTAAGGTTTATATACTATAAAGTAAGGAGTACGATCGATCTAACTGTCAAAGAGGTGCTTTAGCCATTGGTCACCGCACGATAGGTGATCGCGACCGCATAGGACCTGTCGCGATCACGGTAGAACGGGAAATGTAATAGTAAGCGATCGTCGATCTGCGAATAGTCGCGAATAGGGGTTTGAGCGACTATTCGCAGTAAGAAACAATGAAAGATAAAGAAAAGGAAATAAGTAAATCGCG
Source organism: Dendrothele bispora CBS 962.96 (assembly GCA_004369135.1). Taxonomy (NCBI): domain Eukaryota; kingdom Fungi; phylum Basidiomycota; class Agaricomycetes; order Agaricales; genus Dendrothele; species Dendrothele bispora. The sequence continues at coordinate 148,876 of ML179065.1, read as the reverse complement.
ATTTGAGGGAGTTCATGACATTACCCCCCCTCTAGGGCGACTACGACCTCGAAGTCGCATTATGCAACCTCTCTAGGTGCATTGGGGTGTTCCTTATGGAACAAGTTAATAATCTTCCTACATCCTTTACCCAAGTTCGCCTTCGGTTCCCAAGTAGCTTCTTCCACAGGATAAGTGGCCCACTTCACCTTGTATTCCAACACAGACTTTCTGGAACGACTGTTATATCTCATTCGAGAGTCCAAGATCGCTTCAACATCCCAAACCGCGGTAACGCGCTTCGAATGCGTTTAAACGTATATATTTGCGTTTTTACGTTAAATAGTAGTGTTCTAGAAACCTAATAAAAGGTTCTAGAAGTAATCATAGGGCAAACGAGGACTATAGTGAGTCTCGAACTAATAGTCAAAGGATATAGCAATATCCTCGCTGTCTAGAAGTATGGTCAGTGACTTCTAGAAAGTCTACGATTGAGATATGAACTCCACCCAAAATCCTAGAACCTTTGAATCAAGTGAAACGACTACGGTACTGGTTCTAGAACCAAGTTGTTATGGCTTGTAGGACGAGTGAACTAGGTAGAACATCGAATCTCAATACTAGTACCCTTACAAGGTATTAGGAAGTTGACTAGAGTATTGCGCATTCAATTCAAGAGAGTAATAGTAATCTCTACCAAAGACAGAGTCAACAGTGGACTCTAGATACTAAAGGACGGCTCTAGAACAACGCTGGAACGTTGTGACTAAGTCAGTCGTAAGCCGATGTGGCGCAAGTGACGTAGACGCTTAACGGAGAGGATCGACGGTCTGAAAAGCCTATCAATCCGCTCGGAGAGACGGCCCGACCCAGATCTGAATATTCTACCGAGATATCCGGGTTCTAGAAATCATGAGACTGCGTGATAATTATGCACGAGGCTCTAGAACCTAAATAGGGACATCCGACAGGGAGTAGTGGCGCTCGCCACACTTCTAGATATTAACGGACCGGTCAGTACTGCTAGTAGACGCATGTTGCTGATAAGGAGAATTGAGTCATATTGCGATTAACCAATAGGATCTCGAGAAGACGGATTAGTAAAAGGCTTTAAGGCCGCCACTGATCGAGAGTCGAAATAAAGGGGTGATTCAACTCACCGCCTGATAACGGATGCGGAGAAACTTCGACGTATCTAGAACAAATATACCCAAGCAAGTAGTAGACTTTAGGAAATTGCGGACTAGAACAATGCACGAATGACCTAGAATATACCGTTACTACCCGAGAATAGCAATAGGTGACCAGATGTCACTTAGATATATTTTTGTATTTTTCTTTTCTTTTTATTTCTCGAACAGTATAAATACCATGTACAATAGCTCTAGAAGGACAAGGGGATATTGG
>ML179065.1:52904-143105 GCA_004369135.1 Dendrothele bispora CBS 962.96 | reverse complement strand
TGATAAGCGTCTAGCTGCTAGCGAATGATAATGTAAAGGGCAAGATGGCACTAGCGCTGTCCAGGATACGCCAGCGCTAGTGGATAGCACGCCACTGGTTACCGATTTCGTGGAGAAACTGTCAATCTAGCTAGCATGAGGAATGAAATATCATATATTTGGAATCGCATATAACATCTAAGGAATGAGATCAGACCAATTATTGGGTCCCTGAATAAGAGCGCTAAGAGTTTGGAAAGAGCAACTGCTGAATGAGCGCTGAGCGCCTTAGATCCAGAACTGTAATCTGATCTCATGGGGAACTCATTGAGCAGCTGTTAAGAGGAGTGATGATCGGAATGCTGATCAGGGGATGAACGCTAATGCGTAGAGATCCAGCTTGGGAACTCAAGGGATTTCTGGGCTGAGTCTACCTACTTGGTGGATAGCTAGGGTACCGATTGTACCTGCTTGGATATGGTGTCGGTGGGGTTGGTGGTCATGGCCCATGCCGGCTCACCATGGTTAGCGAGTGTCTTCGTCTTGTCCCGGCTGAGAACTTAGAATCCTAAACCCTTCGCTAACCGCGGGAATATGTTCTTGTTGTGCCACAATAGGTACGCTAATGGCTAGAGGTCTGGTTTCAGCGTCTCTAATTGTGGTTGTGATCAAGCCAGCCTTGCTTGCGCTTATGATTTAGGCTGCGGTTTGGTTTCCGTAAGCTACCCTTTGGGCTCGTACATCTAAGCAAGAAGTCAGTTGAAATGGAGATGAAGGCATTGTTTCGCTTCTTTAAGCTTTGTCTGCTTCGATTTCAGGAGCTCTGGGAACGTACCTACTGCCTCCCAAGGCGTCGGTTTACCAGCCGATTGGCCTGGGCTTCATAACTTCGTCCTCCGCGAGGCCCCTGAATACGTCTAGACTTCTTCCTATAAGCGTGACGCAAGCCTCCGCCATTGGTCCTTCTACAGCGAGTTTCTGCATAAGTTCGCTAGATGGTTCCCTTTGCTTGGCGCTTACTGAAGAAAAACAGGAAGCTTCTTATATTTCTCCTGTCACCAGAGCTACTGTTCCGGGAGTAGTACGCTGAGTTCGTTGTCAACGCTAACCTGTAGCAGCTTGCGTAAATGCCATACCTTTGATGAGGGCTGTGAATGTGCCCTACCTTCTGGCGACGCTGATTCAAGCTAAACCAGCTGGTCTTATACGCTCAGGAAGTTCCTGTGCTGGGAGAATGGTTATCAGCGTGATTAGCGTGGTCATGATGCTTAATAGCGTGAGGTATGTTGTTAATATGGGGCAGACGTAGCTGTAGCTCGCGCTGATCGCCACTTTAGCGTTGCTGGGTCTGAGGATGACCATGATGCATACCGCCTCGTCCGTTTGGATACCTCTAACTGGCGTTAGCGTGAGGAGCACGGGGACAGTCGTTCTTATGCGAGACGATGTTAACACCTCCGAAGCCTGTAGATAGGGCTAAGACGAGTCTTGGGGCGCGGTTCTCTCAACTATACTAAGCGGCATACTAGCTCCTATACGGGTACCTTCTATTTCTCAACGACTCCCTCGTCCCAAAAATTTCGGCGCATCCTACTTCCTATGCAGAGGATGCCGTACCCTATCCTTATTAGCTAAGAGCCATGAATGCTTACTTTCACTAAAATCACTGGGGCTTTGGCATAGTTGTCTTCTTAGACTTCTCCTTCGTGGACGCTAAAACTTAGCGTAGTTACTATCTTTCTTCTTAGCGTCGTTTTCCTTCCAACGCTTCCTTGTCCTTTCCTTCAGTCTTGAAGGCTACGGGGCTTTGTTTTCCTGGCATAACCTAGATAACCACGGATGTCATATTTGGGTGCTTCCCCTCTCTTGACAATTTCGCGGTGTAGGTGGGGCTCTCCTAATAGCTTGAGCTACTGCTTGATAACATATCCGAGCGCTGATCAAAAGGGGTCCTGCGCTAACTGCGATAATTTCTTGAACGCCGGGGCTCCTTCACCTAAGCGTTCTAGGTCCCTTTGTCATACGCTGAGGGAACGTGCGACCTCCGAAACGTGAGGGTAGCTCCGTACCAGTGCCTACGCAACTACCTGTCACCACGGTGTCCAACGATATAATTAGCCGCTAAGCGTCTTCTGTTAGTGTAACTGACGCTTGGGGAAGGTGCTGGCTAAGGTCAAATATTACGGCTACCTTGCAACTTAGCAAGCCCGGCCTAAAGGGTGCAGCAAGCTGACGCTGACAGCTAACTGCTAGTATGCCTCCAATGCTGTAAGCGTCATTGGCTGTGGCCGCTGTCACTGTAGTAGTAACCGATGCTGACCAACTTTGTAGTATTAGGAAGACACCTGACCCGTTTCCCCTTTAATTATAAGCTGGCCACAGGCGCCTTACGTTCGCTGCGTCTGACCGACGCTAAACCCGGCTCCTCCTACTACTTCCGCGAATAGGGGTTTGAGCGACTATTCGCAGTAAGAAACAATGAAAGATAAAGAAAAGGAAATAAGTAAATCGCGATTTGAGGGAGTTCATGACAGTCTATTCACAATGATTTCCTTTCCAGTTTCTCACTAGCTCACTTTTCTCTTCTCATCTAATGTACTGTGCGTCATAACATACTTATTAGAAATAGTCTTATTATCTTGTGCTGTTATTTACTTGTTTACACTTTCCGCTATTCTACAAAGTGGTCTCATATGTGATTTATGTCTGTTGCTAATTCAGAGCTTTCACTGAATGATTCTCCTTGTTGGAATACAACACTTCAAAATGTGGCAGTATGTATTTGTTCCTCCTGTTTTTAGTTATGAATATATTTATTTTATAAGATTACAGGGCAAGTCAGAGAATAGATCTAGTGTTCTAGTAATTTTGAGAGTGAATGGGCTACCTGATATACAGTTACAGGGAGACACTTCAAAGAATATATGCATTTCAACAGATATTCATAAAATCCATGGAATATTATTGAACTGATGTCCCAAGGAATACCATATTATAAGCCTTTGAGGCCTTGAACTGCCCTGATTGATTCCTTATTCCTGTCTTACGGGTTATTCCCAAGAGTAAATTTGTGTGTAGTTTTGCACTGAAATAATGAACAATTAGAATTAGATCATCCTAGAAGGTGGGGCACCTAACATTAAGGCTCTGAAGATATGTCTAAGGATACCTTCCTCAGTTGTCTTCACATTCATATCCAAGCTTTTACACCAAAATGCTACTGTCCAATTACATACCTACTTTCAAAAATATATGCATGTTACCAGATATTCATAAAATCCAAGCAATACTATTAAACCAATGCCTTGGAAATACTGTATTATAAGTTTTTGCATCCTTGTACTGCCCTAGCTGTTTTCTTCTTCCTGTCTTATTGGTTATTTCCAATAGTAAAATTATGTTTATTTTTGTACTGGAGTAATGAACAATTAGGATTACATCACTCTAGAAGGTGGGGCACCTAACATTAAGGTTCTGAAGATATGTATGGGAATAACTTTCTCAGTTGTCTTTATGCTCATACTATAGCTTTTACACCAAAATGCTGCTGGACAATTACATACCTAGTTTTAAAAAACATAAATATCCAAAAATCATAACAAGTGGTTATTCAACAGCTGCAACAATTCTGTACAGACCCCTGCTGATTTGAAAGCAGCTGGATCCCGTTAGATCCCATAATTCTTGTGTTTCAGCTAGAGTCCTGATTGTGAGATGCTGTGGCTGAGAAGAACACTTCGAAAGTAAGAGTAAGTCAATCAACTCCTTTGTAAGGTTCTCATTGAGACCAGCACACAGGAAGAACTCAGAAACTTCATAATCAAGTTGGGTCTGAAATGGCCTCCAGGGCCTAAAATCTGAAGGAGTAGGTGGCTTATTATCTTCTGAACTGAAACTCTGAGAAGTGTTGAACTAAGTCTGGCCTATTAATGTGGGGGTATGTATTGGATCTTATAGTATATTGTTATGCTATAAAACTCTCTTAGTCTTTTATAATTGCTCATAAGCTATTTATAATCCCCTAAAATAATTGCATCCCCTTACAATGATTGGAATAATTGGTTAATATATAATCATCAGAATAAATCTGAAACTTATAAGCCTTCATAATTACTATACAAACTATAAAGCATAGTATTCTTTTGTTATCTTTTGAGAGCTTAAAATAATCCCAAAATAGTCTCAGTGATATTGTTTTGTCTCACAATTCTACCAGATTTATTTTGGGTTTCTTATCTATGCACATATTCTTGTTAAAGGATTTTGAATTATTACAATGTCCATTATCATTCCAAATACCTCTTAAGCCCTCATTAACCATCCAAAATAAGTTTGGGAATATTTTATTCTCATGTAATGCTTTGATATAATATTGGTACCTTGTACCTCCTAAAAGCTTTTGGCAAATTTTGTGATGTCCACCCTCTACAATAGTGCCCAAAGAAGACTTTATGCTGAGCATTTCCCCACCTTTTTCTGGCGGGGCAAATGAAATTTCAACGTTTTCGTTACCATGACGACGGCGGAAGCTAACAGTAAATGGGAAGAAGCGCGAAAGCGGAGAAAGGCTTGTGATGACAGATCTGTCATTTTGGGTAAAGGCCACACGCTCAAAGCGTTCATTGGCTGAGGGAGACAGGTCGACTTTCATGAATACCGATCGGAAACTGGTCTTTCTGGACTTACGGGATGGTACAGGCTCTCTGACAGTCATCTCCTGTACATTCTTTGGTGTATCAACAGGAGAGTGTGAAGTCAACTTGTGGGGATGACAGCGCATGTAATGCTGGTGGTTCTGTTTTCGAAGATAGATGTTGCACACCCTCCCATCCACTTGACAGTCCAAAGACGCTCGGACTATGTTGGTATCATCAGTAGTGAAAGTTGGAAAATAGATATGCAGGCCATTGTTGTTGAATGAGAAGGATGATTTATCGGCAGTCAGATTTGTGTCAGAGATGCCCACTCCATCAGATCCTTTAAACTCATCAGGAGACCGTGCAAACAGTCCTCTGGGTCCTTTTTCGACTTCTCGTCCATCCTCATCTCTCTCGTAATCGGTAGCCCATGCAAAAATGCTACGGTCATCAGATATCTTTATGATCTCCTGTTGAAGCCGCATAAATGCCTTGGTCCCACCTTCTCCATAAATTGGGGGCATGCAGATATCAAAGAGTCCCATGAGCGAATAAGCTCTATCCTCGGGTCGAGTCGTCTCCCTGAATGCTGCCCAGGACATTCTTTGAGCTATGCTATATTTCGCGACATCCCGATCCTCATCCTCAAAGAGCTCGACTGGAATTGAGGTGATAGCCGAGATTGCATCGCGCAGGCCATATGTAGTGCCAATCTCTTTCCATGAATCATCCAAGAAGATAGTATAGGAGGGCGCGATAAGCTCCTGCAAGGTCCAGCCTCTCGTGAACCACTTGCTTCTCCTAAAACCTGACTTGGCATCTCTGGGATTCTCCTCACTCGATGCATCAGGCAAATACACGCAGCAGACATGAGCATGAGCATACAATTGGTACATTGAGTTGAGATTTTCGGAAAGGTCAGCGCTGCTCGATTTATCGATGCAGCACGAGTCGATCCAAATCCATTTGAAGCGAGACTTCCGCACATGGGCACAAGCGCCTATGACCTTTTTCCATCCTGCGTTGAGATTGCCTTTGGAGACATCAAGGTCCTGAATGTCTTTAATTGTGATTTGGACTCCATTGGTGCCCCGAGAAATCATGGTCGCAATCCATTTCAAATCATCTTTAGGGTTGACATAACCTCTATGGATCTCTGTCCATCCGTGCTTGTCTTTGGCAGCCTCAAGGTTCTGAATGTCCTGGAACGTGACTTCGTCTTTGCCCCAGGTATGAGAAAGAATGGCATATTGCGGAATATTGGTGTAGAATTCTTCTAGGGTAAGGTCCCGCGTATTCAGAAGGCGCATGATAGTATCACAAGTATATTTTAAAAACTTCAGGAAAAAAAGAAAATGATTCGATTTTAGTCCATGTTATTGCGAGCAACAACGGAGTAAAGGGCGTACCTTCGAGGGGGGGGGGAAGGAAGGAAGGAAAGACGTTACTGTCTACACGTGTAGAATAGCTGGTCTTATATGACTTTGCACTGCCAGCCTGATTAATGACATTATAATTATACAGCATTCTATATCAATATTCCTGTTAGCGTCAGTCTCTATTTGGAATATAGCTATTGTTCGGAATCGATGTTGCTGTAATCTGAGCTGGGCTCAGTGAGCAGCTCCGATTGAAAATTAGTATGGTCTGGAATATCCGCATGAATGTCATAGGGGTGTCACATATGTAATCTAAGTATACCAGTGTCCGTATCTGCTGAGTTATGATAGAATAGTGATAAGGGCCTGTGCGTAAGACATCTGGAATAGACCGTAATATGCGGCTCGGTTTTCAAGTTTGAGTTCTTGCGCGAAGCTGCAATAGAGTACTTGAGTCTGGGTGAAATGGTAGAAGAGAGGGTGAGCGCTGAGAAAAAGAGTTGGACTTATCCGGTGAGAGACGTGTTCCTCCCGGAAGCGTTTACGACCGATTGAATTCGAGAGATACAGTTTCTCTTATGCTTTTCCCCGGTCAGAATGAGCATCTTCTTTGGGAGCGACGGCCCAACTCCGCCCTTCGACAACTCCTTCTTTAATCTGAAATCCGCTGTACGCAGAGTCACCACCTTCTTCTCCAATTCGGACGACCCTCGCTTTTGTTCTTGAACAAATTTCCTTAGGACTTGATCAAACTTTGACCTGTCGAGATACCAGTCTATACCGGAATCTTCGCTGGGATTAGCAATATTTTTTTGAAAGGAAGAGCTGGACCAGGTACAGGCGTTGCCGGAGTAGCTGGTGAACATGAGATGAGGATAATGATAATGCTTGGTTTCATTTTCAGACGGCAACAACGGCATGTCGAGGAGGAGGAGTTTATTATTCCAACGTATTGTTTGGGGTATTAAGTTGAATCGTGATCGGTACCTCTGCAAAAGATGGAGAAGGTGCGTACATGGTGCACCTTAAAAAGCGAGATGTTTGCGTTGTTGAAAACCTGGACTGAAGAAACATTGGCGTTTTGTCAGACGAAAGACAGGGCTGTCAAACAACCCGCAACACTGCCACCGACTACAATAACTATTTTAGACTTCGGAACGAAAAAGTATCACCTAAAGTAGACAATGACTCACTATCAAAGTTTCCCACTGAGACTCCCTCCAGAACGGGCATCGTACCATGTCTAAGGACTCATTGAAGCATCATGCTGGTATAATGTGCAAGAGTTTGATTTGGAAAATGCTCTATCACTGGATTTTTGAAATCCAGATTACAATCGCTTCCTATCCTTTGGCCATTGAGGATGTAAGGAGGACTATTGTCAGACAGTGCTCACAGTTTTAAACGTTAACAAACCTCTAAAGAAGGGACTCGGACATACTTATCGTATCGAAGATCTTTGTTCGTTCCAGTCTGGGTGAAGAAAATGAACCTCTTCTTGTGTCATCGTCGTATACCAGTGAGCGGAGTACTTCCTCTCGCACATATGAGAAGATCAAAGAGAGAAAAGCGACAGAAAGCGCTGAGAGTCACAACCTGTCACGACCTTTTTATTTACTCTTGTTTATCCTAATGAGCAACTGTTTTCTTTGCCAGCACTGTTTCGTCCTTCGCTCTCTAAGGCTACCTCAATCCAACTTTTTGAGCAGTTCCTCAAAGATCGTGTTACCTCTCTCATTTTACGGGCTTATGTAAACCGACTCATAGACCCAACTGGCATTCCCTCCCTCCTTTCTTAAGCCGAACCTCAAACAACTCAGCTGGTCCCGTCCATCAAAGTCTTCTTTCACTCTAGAAACACACTTTCAGCTACGAAATTTGTGGGGAATATTACAGCGGAGGGATTAATACGCAAACGGAAGGAGGATTCTGAACCGAGTATTAGCTATGCGTAAGTCACATCTTTCCCTTTTCGTCAGGAAATTGGACGCCAATGGAACGTTATCCCACCATTATTCCTGTTGTTCTTCTTGCCATTCTTTTTCTTATTCCGATTCTTCCGCCTCGTCTTCATTGTTGTAGCAGGACTTGGCGCTTGGCGCTAATCTAACTATCCGGCGTCTGCAACTCCGTTACTCCCCAATACTTACTACCTCTCCTATATCTACACCTTCTCCCTCCGCTCCCTTCCAGGAATCTCGGCTTGGCTACTATCTACCAATCGAAACCTAAACGTTAAACACTCAGCCGCACCTAGCGTCTCGTCACAACCCTTTCCGACGTTCTTGTATCCGTCAATTTCCAACCGCCCAGCCTCCATCAAACTCCCTGCATTGTCCTTTCGCCCTTCCATACTGTGCACTACAGCTGAAACGATACGGGATGGATTTTTGTCTTATCTGCAGCTATCTCATTCATTTAAATGTAGTGTTCCTGCTAAAAATGCGCATACATCTAGTTGTAATGTGTCGTCAATAGCCTCGACGTATTGCCGTACGTCCCATCTGTCTTCAGCAATTCCTGACTGTCGGCTACTGGACTCACCATGCCCAAACTCTTGTCCGGTCAAATAATCACATCCCGAGGCCGTGTTTACAACTACGGCGGCTCCATAAATGGTGACGCCCCTGATACTCCCGCCTTTAGACCGATGTCTTCTGTATTATCTGGTGTGGGCTTCTAGTCCTCCCATTTCCGTTTGATAAGCGATCGGATTGGGAAGGTAAAACGTCTACTTCTCCGTTCTTGTGGAATTGAGGGTTGTATGTGGGACTCTTGTAGACCTGTGGTCTACGCATATTGTCAGGTCACGTATAAGTTAGTATAGGAATCTGGCAAACTTAATTCCTGATTACCATGTTCACACTCAATGAATGCTCGAAAATTGATCAACATTTGCAGGTTCTGTCCAAATCCCTTTTCTCGGTATGAATCAGAACTATTCTCGTCGGTGTTGAAGTGGATTTTCCACCTGCTCCAAGGATAAGGGTAACCCACTCTCCTTTTGAAATTGGATTTGTGTGCTCGTGCTCGGAATTGAGCATGTTGTTCCATACTATGCAGTGATTCCTGTAAGTCTTGAGCATGATAGTTCAAAGAATGCCCCCTTCTAAAAGGGAACTAAATTAATTTCGTTCAGCCATGCCACACTTGTGCCTGTATCGGAATCTGAATCTATCACTGTTGCTGCGGTACTCGCATTCAAAGCTGACGTTGAGCAGTTGCCTGACGCACCGATGTCTGTTCAAAAGGTGAACTTGTTCACATAGAGGCAGTGATTTCACACACTGTTTCTATTCGGAGAACCTGATCACCCGGATTGTCTCCGAAACCTCAAAACGAACTCTTTTGCTAAAATTTTCGACCCATATATACGTAGGCACTCTCTTGGAACTTAATGGGAAGAGCTACAGAAGTATGATACATCGCTGGAGATGAAGAAACTTTTCTCCCTTCTTGGCGTGTTAGTGGGTTATCTCGGCATTGACCAACTTCAAACGTTAACGCATAAGTACTGTGAGTTACACTTTGATTGATTCTATATGGACATATATGCTTAAGTACCTTCCTATGGACAATACGAAATTTATCACTCTTTCTACTTCCTCTGTCCTTACTACCTCTAAATGGCGTGGCGCTGCTGTGATAAACTCAATCTCGTGGAGTCTTTAGAATCAGAAACTTTCTCTGAATGCACGACACCACACAGCCTATCCGACGGGCGGGGGGGGCTCGGGCGGTCCGCCCACCCCCGCCCGTTTTGTCAGATAAGATTCAATCCGACACAAGCTTGTGTCAGTGAAGTGCGAGCACTCGCTGTGTAGCAGCAACAGCCGCATTACTCGATACTGGTCTATTTCAGAAGTGACTCTTACATGATCTGTACTTATATAAAACTAACATTGTGCAGGATACTGGATGTAGTCATTTGAGAAATCCCTCTTCCTTTTGTGACTGCTGTCGCATACCAAAGTCAAAATGGTGATTGATCAACGAGGTGTCTTTATGGCTGCCTTTGTACTTGTACTCAGTTTTGTCTTCTTCTCCCCAAAGACCACCAAAGCTCGTCTTCCTCCGGGTCCACGTCGTCTGCCAGTTCTTGGAAATGTTTTTCAAATGACATTGGATAGACCATGGCACCTCTTCCATCGATGGAGTAAAAGATATGGTAAGATAATACATTTGTTCTACCAAGAAATGTCTGCGCATGCTTGAACTGCCGATAGGTCCATTGACATATCTAAATATTTTTGGAAAACCAATCATCGTCATCAATACCGCCAAGGCTGCCAATGACCTTTTTGTCCGCCGAGCTAGCAACTACACCAATCGTTCTCGCAACATCGTAGTCAATGAATACATCTCTGGGGGAATGAATTTTGTCGCATCCAGCGGTGAACGGTATGTTTCTTGAAAGGACAGGCTCGGTCTGTCTGTAATGAATGACAACCTCTTCGAGCTGACATTCCTAATACAGATGGAAAAAAATGCGACGCGTAAGCGAGGTGCAACTTGGTCTCAAGTCTTTGGCTCCATACCAGGATCTTCAAACAGATCAAGCAATCATTCTTGCATATGAGATCTTAACCGATCCAAGAAACCGTGCTAAGCACATACTACGGTAAGGATGCTCTCTATTTTGGCTCTGCAATGATCTAATCACACTCCAGGGCAACAGCATCTGTGATACTTTCTCTGCTGTATGATCAAGCGCCTTTGAAGTCTCTCACCGACCCTTCAGTAGAATTGATGGATGATTATGTTCACAAGACGAATAGAGCGGCACAGCTTGGAAATAATTTGGTCGAGATGTTTCCCATTCTGGAGTATATTCCAGCCTTCTTTTCAAAATGGAAGCGGGAATCGACAGCTGATTTCCGCAAATTTTCGTCCATGTTTGAGGAGAAATATCTCGCCGTGAAAGAAAGGATGGTAAGACTTTTTGATTTTCTCTTCTCTGTTCTTCTACAATTGATTGAACACCATACCTTTTGATATTCAAGCTGAGTGGGGAACAACGGTCAAGCTTTTGTGCAACGTTACTTGAAAATGGCCTGGAGAAACATGGTCTTAGTGATCTGGAATCTGCTTGGGCTGCAGCAACAATTTAGTATGTATTTCCCTCTTTCATTGAAGAATTATTTTGTTAATACCTTCAACAATAAGTGGTGCTGCCTATGAGACTGTGAGTATAGATTGTTCAAATGAATATTCTATAGGCAATGAATTCAGTTATACAGACAGCAAGAACACTCTCTTGGTTCCTCTTTCTCATGATACACTTCCCCGAGGTACAAAAAAAGGCTCAAGATGAGATTGAAGCAGTTGTAGGACGGTCAAGAATGCCTTCTTTTTCCGATATGAATCATCTTCCTTACGTTCGTGCCTTGACCAAAGAGGTGAGTGATCTACCAGGTCTGAATTCTTAATTTTATTTACAGCTAAATCATATGGAACAGATTTTAAGATGGCGACCGCCAGCGGCAATGGGCGTTCCTCATGCTTCTACTGAGGTAACGAACATTATATATGGTTTGTGGGATTTATGATCAATTGCTGAGCCTTAGGATGATTATTATGAGGGCCAATTAATTCCAAAAGGATCGATCTGTATCTCATCTATTTGGTGCGTCCCTCAGAGATGATTATGCAATGCATCAAAGCTACACACTATTCAACAGGTCTATCAACCGTGACCCAGAAGTCTATGGGGCGGACGCGGAAGAGTTCCACCCTGAGAGACATTTGAATCCAGATGGCACATTGAAGGATGAAAAGGGTGATGGGCATTACACCTTTGGCTTTGGCAGAAGGTAGTTCGTTCTCTGCGTTCTGCTCGAAACTCACATATTAATTCAACTGAATTCAGGGAGTGTGTAGGAAGGCATTTCGCAAATAAAGCCCTTCTGATTGAAATCAGCATGTTATTGTGGGCAATACGTATTGAGGCACCGGCTGGGGTTGAAATTCCTCATGTTTCCGAGGATATAGGTGAAGGTGTGATATCGTTGAGTATTCATCTTTATATTAACTCAATATCTGGCGTATTGACGAATGTCCACAGGCGGCCTCCTGATTTTGACTGTGTAATTGAGCCTCGATTCGAAGGTGTGGGAGTGGCATTGAAGCAAGCTCGAGACATGATCTTTCAGACAGCTTATAATAACGGGCGGGAATAAGAGTAGAAGTGGACTGTTACGACAGACTGAAAAAAATTACATGATATAGTCTATCTCGAGGAGGAGGAGGAGGAGTTTATTAGTTGTTCTCGCATACAGAGTCATAAAGAATGACAATGACATGTACACAAAGAAATTAGAATGTCGTTTACCTTCTTCTACACAAATGATATAAAGTTACAACTCTAAGGATTTGGTGTTCCATCAATTGCAAGTAAATATGTCTTGAGATAAGTAACAATGGACAATGAACTCAGACAATGACAAAAGTTAATTTACTACATCAAAGATATGTAACCGAACCGAATTCCGGTCAGCGCTCTGTACTCCGTCGATGATCACGGTCTTCAGTCGATAGGAAAGAGGAAAGGTTACGGGATTTAGCTCGCTGCTTTTAGAAACTATCCCATCTTTCCTTCCCCTCCGTTGCCTCTGTCTAACTTCTTCTCCCCCGCCTTATTTGTCCACCTCCCTTCCGGTTATCCACTAAGTATGAGCCTTCCCTTCTTTCCCCCTCAGTGCAATCTGCTCGGACAACGCGAGACTCGAGAGATCTGATAATCAAAAAAAAAACTCATCCAGAACCTGATCCAACTGCATTCCCGGTAACCAATATCACGAAAACCACGGTCACGAAAGCCGTGAGGATGAACGCCATACCAACGATCGTGACACGAGTGACAGGGAATTTGCCATGGGTTAGAGAGGATTGGATGAGGAAGTATCGAAAGGTTCCTGTTATTAAGAAGGTAGAAATGTGAGTGAAGTGATCAACCGAATAAACATATAGTAAGTACAAGTTGAAAGGAGAAGACCAAAAAACGGAGAAGGAGAAAGAAAACGCTAAATCCGCACCTATCATCAAAACCGAAATCCCAAAACAAACAGCTACAGAACCCAAAGGTTTCGCAAACACCTGGATATTATCCGCTAGAGCCGTCGCCGTCATAGTCGTTGTCGTCAATCCGGTTCCCGAAGAAGAAGAGGTCCGAGATTGTTGAACAGAAATACATAGTGAACAACTGAACAATAGCTACACCTGTTGAAGCTATCGCTAAACTCGTCCTGACGTACGCCAAGAAGGTCCGTTCGGAAGCTAAGTGGTCTCGAGCGACGGATCCAGAGTTTTCGAGGACGAGAGAGGGTTGGAGGAGGAGGGTTTTGGAACGTCGTCGATGACCACGGGGCGGGTTTTCTGATGAGGGTTGTCGGTCATTGTTGTGGTTAAGAGTATGGGAGCGGGAGTGGGAGGAGGAGCGGGACATCATGCGCTCGGTACTAAGGTCATCCTGAGCAAGGATATCGGGAGAGGAAGAAGAGTCTGGGATGATGTTTGTGGGGATATCGACCTCCCTGTGTCCAGACATCGTAACGGTGATCGGTGTAGAGGGAGGAGGAGGAGGAGGAGGAGGAAGTGGAGGAATCGTAACTTCTGGAGGTGTACTCGGCTTCTCGTCAAAACAACCAACTCTACTATTCTTTTCTTCCAGCATGTTTTCCGTCTTGACCTGAGACATATCCTCGTCGCTTGGTTTCTCGTCAAAACAACCAATTCTAATGTTCTTTTCTTTCAACATGTTTTCCGTCTTGCCCTAGGACATATCCTCGTCACTTTATAGCCTAAATGACGCGATAGTGTAATGATCCGGCAGGGCAGGAGGAGCGAACGACGTTCTTGATAGTCGAAAGTTTCGCAGGGACGAAAGTCGAGAAGAGTTTCCAATCAATCTGAGAGGCCCGGGGTAGAAAAAAGAAGAGAAAAAAAAGGGAAACCAGACCCAAGCTGTTATCGTCAGCTTCTACATTCTTCATGCGGCCACGGCATAGGTGTCCGTCCCAAATTCCGAATTCGTTGTCATAAACGAGATGAGGGTGAGAGCGTTGTCAAAGAAAGCTCGAGGGGCCTCAAGGCCGCAAACGACGGGTGAGGCTTTTACGAAGAAAGGATTGGCACAAAAATCTAGCGAAGCTCAAGACATACTCGATGCTGCTGTAAGTGTACATAAGGTCACCGTAATGACTGTCATTTTTTGTTTGTGCCGTTGATGAACGGAACCTCCGATTAAAGAGTACCTGGATAAAAAATTTAGTCTGAATCCTACTGGAGAGAAGAAACATCCACCATTGATGATCCTCAAGTGATTCAACGAGAAACTGGCACGTAGAGTGAGAGACGAAAGCTGTTCGCGGCACGAGCCTGAGGTTTCTGGCTTACGTCTGCATTCATACCACGTGCAGGATGACTATGCCAGTATTAGTAAACTTAGAATCCATCCAACAGTCAACTTCCGTCCTCCTACGACTCGGAAGATCGACAAATAAGACTCGATGAACATGACTCAGGGTTGGGAAGTCGATAGTAAAATATCGATAGCCGGGGGGTCATACTAGTCGATATCCAGCTGATGCCGGTTACTACGGTCGATGCCCGGTCGATACAAATTGAAATGGCAAAAGCTGGTTAGAGAAATCCTTGGGCCGAATAGCTGTCTACATTAGTAAAAGTTCGTCACTGTGGGCAAAAACGACTAATCCTATCGGGAACATTGTAAGAAATACTCCAATTCAATTACAGTCACTAATCAGTGTTCCAGTATACTTACAATATTCCCAATCGGAGTAGCAGTTCTTGCCAATAGTGGAATTCAACACAGTATATAACGTTATAGTCAAGACTAGGATTGACCAATGGATCCGACGACCGGTCGCCAGTCTATGACCTAGTTGCAACCTAGTCGAGCCCAACCTTAAAGAGTCTTAAACCAATGTCACCTGCCCTATCAGTATCACGCTCAAACGATGGACTTGATGGTTTTGCAGCCTATCCGCTGACTACCCAGATATGTAAGTGTCTGAGTATGTAAGTGTAAGTGTCTGAAAAGATCCTACAGTACCGAATCTTCGCGAACGGGCTCGAACAGCCGAGAATTCGAATATCGATGTCCCCAAAGGTCATGCTCCGATGCATAAGCGTTTGTAAACCTTCAAAAGCCTACAAAAAGACCAGTTCCCTGTACGTGACAGCAAGAAACTCTAAGGTGTGTAATCTTAGGCTCAGTCTATGATTCTCACCGTGACATCATCTTACGTTCGACACTCTAACCAAAGAACTGCAAAGACAGAGTTGTTACTCCCCAGGCTTCCAAATAGCACGTCCGTCTGAACCCATCATGCCATATAGCGTCCTCTCTTCACTCTCTTCATCCTCCCATAGGTGTCTGCATGTGGAAGGAAACAAGGCGACATCGATTGTTAACCAGACATCTCCCCAACTCATGTTCCCAATAGACATCTGCCCCCGTACTTTGATCGACACTCGCACCATCAAACTCGTCAAATTCACAAAGGCGGAGACTATTCCTCCATATGCAATTCTCTCGCATCTGTGGGTCGAAGGAGAAGAAGTCACGCATGAGGAACTCGTTCATGTCTGGTCTACGACGTATCGAAAATCAGGGTATCAAAAAATTAGAACCGCATGCGAAATCGCTTCTCAGGACGGATATTACTACATCTGGATCGATACATGCTGCATCGTACAGCAAGATGAGATGGATCTTAGAGAAAACATTCCAAATATGTATGGATTCTACCAAAACTCCGGCATTTGTTACGTCTACCTCCCTGATGTTTCTTCCAAAAAAGATTTTCCTCGCAGCAGGTGGTTCAAACGTGGATGGACATTACAGGAACTCGTCGCTCCTCGGACCGTGGCGTTTTACGACACTTATTGGCGATATCTCGGGGACAAACGTGAATTGAAGGAAGAAATCTCTCGGAAAACGACTATTTCTCCGGATATTCTATCCGGTACACAATCAATCCAGGGTATCGCTATCATTGATCGGATGACATGGGCTTTAGAAAGAAAAACGACCAAACGACAAGATTTAGCGTATTGTCTACAAGGACTTTTGGGTGTTACGGTTGAACCAGATTATCGAGAGTTCTGGTTGGAATCGTTTAACAGGTTGGGAAGGGCTTTACTGAAGAAATATCCCGAACTCGAGAAGAAATTAGGGGTCAGTGATGCTCAGCTTTCTGATCCTGACTACTCGTTTCGAGACTGTGCTTGGGAGCGGCTCATGGAGATTCGAGACAACATGCTGGAACAGCGCTTGAACCAGAGGTTTACCAGAAGATCCAGCATGACAAAAAGATATGTTGGGAATTGGGACGGAGCCTCAGGCCCGGAGGATAGCTCAACAGCATGCAAGTACTTTCTAGATTTTTCTATTAGCCGCTTACTCATACTTATTGGATTTCTCTTTATTCGCTTTTACTTAGGCTAAATACTTGATGATAGTTAGATGCGTTTGGCGCACCTCGGTCACTTCTTTTACTCTCGCGCTGAGGTGAGTACTCCGAATATACTTTCTAACTTATTCTTACACTTATGTTATCATGGCATTGTCTATTTTATGACGGATCCCCCCACAACGCTGCATAAAATTCCATAATACTTATAGATATTTGGGAAACTATGTATAGTGCTAGAGCATGAAGAATTGGCTCATGTGCGCAAATACGAGGCTGAATAGTGTCAAACAGTTGTAAATGTTCGGAAGTCCGAACTTGTCAATGTCTTGCAACGTAAGTGACTTTTAAGCGTCAGTACATTAACTTCAGGTCAGCATTTGGCCTTTCAAGCACTCGTTTTGAGACAACTTTCGGCATAGCCACATACTTACCTCATTGAAGTCCTTCGTAAACTTCAAGTACCTGGGGACTCGGAGGTTTACTTAAATCTTATTGGAGGGAAGAAACACTCAACGCACTCAACAACGTATGCCTGCATTCCATAAATGTTCACGACCATTGCGTGCAAGATGACACGCAAACTTCCTCTTACAACTTGTTGAGTTGTCCCTCAAGGATCCCGTTACCTTCCTCTTTCTTCAATCTATAAATCGACTCATAAACAAAGCCATTCACTCCCTCCTTTCCTAAGCAAAACCTCAAACCATCCAACTTATCTCCATCAAATCTTCGTTGACCCCAAAGTAACACTTTCAACACCTACTAGTAACAAAATGCAGGGAAATATCACAGCTGACAGATTCATACACAAGGGAGGAGAGGATGCTGATGAGTATTAAAAATGCGTGAGTCGCATTTTCGTTTCCCATTCCTCGGGAAATTGGACGGCAATGGTGCTGAGGATCTTATCCCGCAAATATTTTTCTTGAGGTTTTTACCGTTTCATCAGCTTTTACGACTCATTTCTCTTCCTCGTCCTCGTCTTTGCGGTTGTACCAGAACATATCACTAGTCGGCCCGACAATCATTTGATCTAGTCTAAGACTGACTGACACCAGCTGCCCCTCTCAAGTATATCTGCATCCTCTTACCTCTGTTCCCATTCAGATAGCTCTGCTCGACGACTCTCCACCCATCCAAATCCAACCCCAACCACACTGAGCGTCTCGTCACAAACCTTCCCAATCAAGCTGTTGTCCTTGTATCCATCAATTTTCAACCGCCCAGCCTCCATCGAACTCCCTGCATTGACCTCGTGCTAATCCACACTGTGCGCTCTTCAGTCTCAGAATGATAAGAGGGGAATTCCCGTCTTGATCGGAGTTTTCCGATTTGTCTACATGTGACATTCCCGCTTCGACTGGGCATACGTCCATTTATAATGCGTCGTCAATAGCCTCCACTAGGTGCATTATCATAGTCGTATGTCCCATCTGGGCCATCAACACTCCCTAACTATCAACTGCTGGATCCACTACATCCGATCCCCTTTCCACTTTTGTCCCGGCAAATTATCGTTACTTACTCTCATTCCGAGGCCGTCTCTATATCTTTGACGTCTCTATAAACGGTGACACTCCCGATACTCCCACCTCTGAATCAAACGTCTCCTGGATAATTATCTGGCGTGGGTCTCAGTCATCCATTTCATTTGACAATGCGACTGGATTGGGGAAGGTAAAATGTTTACTTTCTGTTCTCACGGACATGCATATGACGGATGAGGTTCTTTGTAGACTTGCGATCTATGCGCAGATTGCTGTAAGCTAGTATAAGAATAGTAAAAACCTGTCTAGTAAAATCCCTGATTATTAATTAATATGTCCATACTCAACCCTGCTCAGAAATTGTTCAGCACTTGCATGTTTTGTCCTAATCCCTTTTTCCTGGTATGGGTCAGACCATTCTTACCAAATGTTCCACTTCACTGGCATTCTCACTTGCTCCAGACGAGGCGACCCACTCTTCTCCTGAAATCAGATTTTCGCACTCGTTCTTGGGATTTTCTCGAATTGAGCAAGTGGTCCTAGACACTACCCAGTAATTAATCATTCAAGGTACGAGAATAAATAGACTCAGGTTTGTGAGTAAACTCATTAATCAAGGTTGTTTATAATTAGCTATCTCACTGTTTCCTCGGAGTAATGCCTCTGTGTCATATAAACTGTGTTGAAAGAAACATGAAATGAGTGTAACTCTGAGTATATATAAAGACAAAAAGATAGGTGATCAGTTAATAAAAAAGTATGGAGTTCTATGTTCTATGGGTTTCTTTCCTTATTATAACAAGGGTTCAATCCCAATGGTGATGATATACCAACTGGACCTGGCACCGCGAAATGCAGAAAAACACTCCGAAAAAGGAGGGAAACTTCTGTTGATTGAACAGTAAGTCAATCCAGAGAAAGGATGCTAGATAGCAGGAGGGATGTAGAAATTTCATTGAGACTTTTTTTTCATGAATATACTATAGAGGCTGATAAATATTTCTCCCAAAGAAATGTGTTTGGAAAGTTCAAAGAGGATCCTAGGATGCTTTCCTTGGCAATATAACATATATTCACCAGTGTTTTGAAAGGTGAAGAATATTGCTACATCTTTTCTGTGAAGTTTGTGTCGGAAATCCTCATGTATCCTTTCCAAGAGAATTCACCAGCTCCCACTAGCGATACATGGAAATTCAAGGTACTGTAGTCAATGCTAATGTTCACCTAGTGAAATATTATCAGGTTGTTATAAGAAGACACTAACAAAGTGAATCAGCGGGACATCCTAAGTATTAGGGAATGTGGCTATCCCTAAACAATTTCTTTTATTGCTCAATGATGCCCATCTGGAGGAAAGGATTATTGTCAGATTGGCTGTGAATAAGAAATTTGGGACTGCAATGAGTTTTCAGATTGATGGAGTATGTCAATACATCATGATATGACTTATGCATGTTGATGTAGGAGCTCTAAGTGCAGAGAGATGAGTATATGCAAGAACCTGGTTTCAGTTTCAGGCCTCCTTTGGATCCTAAACCCTAACACACATCCGTGTCTACCTCGTTCTGAAGAGGCGGGACTTCAAAAGATATTGACGTGTTGATAAACAGAGTATAGTACTGGGGTGTGATTGCCGATTGGTTTGAAGCTATAAGCAATACTAAGTTGATCAACTCAATAAGCATATAGCGTAATCAAAAAGAGGGCATTGTAGAGAGAAGAACGCATAGTAAATAGAAAACATAGAAAGAACTAAATTTACGTTCATAATTGGGTTTCATTAAGCGCTCGAGGACCTTAAAATGTATCAGAAAATGCCAAAAAAACACTGATCCAAAGATGGGAGCTCGCGACCTGAAGTAAAGATGTCAACAATAAAAAATTAACAACAAATTATCCCTTCATAGATGTAAATGAAAAGAGTCGTAAAAAGGTACCCTACCCCCCCCCTCCTTCCATAAAATGTGGAGAGAATGAGAAGCAAACTGAACACCATCATTTCTGTGGATGGTAGCTGTCCAGTCACCATCTGAGAATGAAATATTTCCCTTGAATTGCGCTCTTGAACCATTTCCACGATAGGAGTTCTGGATCTCTTTGAGTGTCTTCTCATTAAGATTTTCATAAAGTTCGAAGGGATGAACCCATGGTTCTCCACTTTCATTGATTCCAACAGCAACTAACAGTTCTTCAAGAAAATTTGGTCCAGAGTAAATGAGTAGGCGAGAGGCATCAGAGCCTTCTCCCAACATCGAGAGGTATATCTCTTCACCAGTCGACGTATCCTTTTTGTTCAAGCCACGATCCAAGTAGTCTGGAGGGAAGACGTCTTTGAAGTAATAATGGTCGGATTTCCTTGGCACTTGAATGAATTGTGGTATTATGGAGGTCAAGGTGGAGTCGTCGACCGTTGTATAATCGAGTATGAGTATCTCCACTTGTGACCAGCTACTAATCTGCAAAGCAGCAGTAACGAAGCCACCAGATTCCAGCTTCATTTTTAACCTGTCTGCACGAGATCCACCCTCTGCAGTAGTGCCCAAAGAAGACTGCATGCTGAGCATTCCTCCATCTTCAAACAAAATTTCAACGTTTTCGTTGCTGTGATGACAGCGGAAGCTAACAGTAAATGGGTCTAACGAAAGCTCCTTAAATTCCGTGACGTCAGACATGTCATTTTGGGTAAAGGTCACACGCTCAAAGCGTTGATTGGCCGACAGAGGCAGGCGGACATCCATCCATCGGAGATCTTGGTTATCGGTCTTTCTGACCCTACGGGGTGGTACAGGCTCTCTGACAGTCACTTCCTGCACGTGCACCTTCTTTGTTCTTTTGACAGGAGGGTGTAAAATCAGCTTGTGAGGATGACAGCGCACATAGTGCTTGTTCTGTTTTCGGAGATAGATGCTACACACCCTCCCGTCCACTTGACAGTCCAAAGATGCTCGGACTATGTTGACATCATCGGTGGTCAAGGTTGGAAAGTGGATGCGCAGGCCATTATTGTTGAATGTGAAGGATGATTTGTCGCCAGTCAATTTTGTGTCAGAGAAGCCCACTCCGCCAGATCCTTTAAACTCGTCTGGAGACCGTGCAAACAGTCCTCTGGGTTCTTTTTCAACTTCTCGTCCATCTTCATCCCTCTCGTAATCGGTAGCCCATGCGAAAATACTACGGTCATCAGATATCTTTATGATCTCCTGCTGAAGCCGCGTAAAAGCCTTGGCTCCACCCTCTCCGTAAATCGGTGTCATGCAGATATCAAAGAGTCCCATAAGCGAATAAGCTCTGTCTTCAGGTCGGGTTGTCTCCCTGAATGCTGCCCAGGACATTCTCTGAGCTATGCTATAGTTCGCGACATCCTGATCCTTGTTCTCGAAGAGCTCGACTGGAATGGAGGTGATGGCTGAAATTGCATCACGCAAACCATATCGAGTGCCAATCTCCTTCCATGAATCGTCCAAGAAGACTGTATATGATGGCGCAATGAGCTCCTGCAAGGTCCAGCCTCTCGTAAACCACTTGCTTCTCCTAAAGCCTGATCTGACATCTCTGGGATCCTCTTCACTCAACGCATCAGGCAAAAACACGTAGCAGACACGAGCATCCGCATAAAATCGGTACATCAAATTGAGGTTCTCGGAAAGGTCGGCGCTGCTCGATTTATCAATGCAGCACGAGTCGATCCAAATCCATTCGAACTGATACTTCTTCGTGTGGGCACAAGCACCTATGACCTTTTTCCAGCCCTCCTTGAGACCGAGTTCGGAAATGTCGAGATTCTGAATGTCCTGATCTGTGGTTTCATCAGCGTCGAGAGTGAACATGGCCCCAATCCCTTTCAAACCATACTCTTGAGCCGGATAACATTGATACTGCTCTGACCATCCGTGCTTGCGTTTAGCAGCATCAAGGTTCTGAATATCCTGGAACGTGACTTCGTCTTTGCCCCAGGTATGAGAAAGAATGGCGTATTCCGGAATGTCGTCGGTGTAGAATTCTTTTAGGGTAAGGTCGAGCGTATTGAGGAGACGCATAATAGTATATTTCAAAAGCTTTCAAGGAAAAAATGATCCAATTTCAGCCCATGTTATTGCGAGCGACAACGGAGTAGAGGGCGTACCTTCGAAGGGGGGAAAGAAGGAGGGACGTTACTGTCTACACGTGTAGAACAGCATATGACTTTACACTGCCAACCTGATCGATGACACTATAATTATCTTGTATACATCATTCTATATCAATATATCTCTGCGACGTCAGGTTTATCTTCCTTTGGAATATAGCTGTTGTCTGACATCAATGTTGCCGTAATCTGAGCTGGGCTCAGTGTACATGACCAGCAGCTCCGAATGAAAATTATACAGTCTAGAATATTCACATGAACATCAGAGGGGTATCACATGTATGTAGGTAAGAGGGTTGCGTTGGAAGCAACATATCAAGGTCAGTCAGTGTCCATGGTTCCACCCCACCCAAACCCGCCGTCATTACCTCCTCCTCCCCAAAAACTAAACCTGAAACCTGCTCCCAACCTGTCTATAACACTCTAACTTCCTCTCGTTCTCCCTTTCATACCTCATCTTCGCCATAACGATACTGATCTTATCCATAGGATCTGCCGGTATCGCATTTATCTTCATACTCACCTTTTCAACTTCCGCAGGATCCAGATCCACGTCTGTGTCTTCATCTCCAGCTTCAACTTCAGCCTCGAGCTCGAGTAACGGTTTCTCCAAAGCTCCTTCGCTATCACGTCACCAACGAAAGACCCCGTTTTCATCGAGGTGACTATTCCTGGGAGGCTAAAGGAGCGATAGCCATGGCCGAGTCTCCAACTGCACACCATCACGCACCATCCCAAGAAGAATCATTACGAGAGTTACAGCAGAGGTGAGATCCGTAGAGCCTGCGGGTGTTTGGTGTACCGAACCTGGGTTCTTCTTTGCCGTTGTCGTCGTAGCGCTTGGAACTGCCTCCATTACTTTGGTTTGGTAAACCGAGAAGAGAGGCAGCCTGTTGAGAAAAAGAGTTTGACTCACCTGGTGAGCGATAACAGCATCCCTCCCAGAAGCGTCTACGACCCAATTCGAGATATACAGTTTCTCTTGTGGTTGTCCCCAGTCAGAATGCCCATCTTCTTGAGTAACGAAGGCCCTCTCTAGCATGAAACCTCGCTTTACGCAGTCACCGTCTTCTTCTCGGATTTGGATGACCTTCACCTTGGCTCTTGGACAGAGTCCCTAAGGACTTGATCATGACTTCGACCGGTCAAGATGCCGGTCTATTCCAGAACCGTCGCTCGGGTTAGCGGCATTTTCTTGCAGCGAAGCGCTGGACCAGGCACGCGCGTTGCTGGAGGATCTGGTGAGTAGGGGACAATAACAATGATGATTAGTTTCGATTTCAGGTGATGGCGGCAAAGTGTTTTGGAGGAGCTGCTCTATCGGGTGGTGGGGTGTGAGGAACGAGGGGACTTTTTGGACTTCTTCGAAGAGAGTTCTTCCAACCTGGTTGGGGCATGAAGTCAAATCACGATTAATATCTCTGTAAAGGATGGAGAGGGTAGAAATAAGTGCATAACGCACCTTGAAAAGTGAGACGTTTGCGTTTTCAGCAGCTAGCAATGGGGTATCGAGCTTTTGTCAGAAGAGACAGTGTTGAACAACCTGCAACACTGCTGACTACTACTATAATTATCAAGTAGAGTTTAGAACAAGAAGAAGGACTGTTGTCGGATGTGTAGTGTTCGATAAACCTCTGACGACGGGACATACTTATTCAAAAGATGTTTTATTCGTTCCAGTCTGGATGAAGGGAATGGTCCTCTTCATTTATTATCGTCGTATATAAGTGACCATCAGGGAGCGGAGTACTTGAAGGAATCCAGATTGGTGAAAATCGACATCTCTTGCATGTATACGAAGCTCAAAAAGCGAAAGAAAGCACTTGAGAATGACAGTGATAGAGAGAGTCACGACCTGTCACGCCCTTTTCTTTTCGATTTGCTCTTGTTTACCCGTTACGTCGACAAGCTATGACATCATCAGCACTGTTCCATCTTTGATCTTTTGCCAGTACGACTTTTTGAACTGTTCCGTACTGATCCCGTTACCTCCCTTGAGGTTTCTAAGCTACGGCCTTCGCAGATTTTACATAAATGGACTTATGGGCACAATCAAAACTCGACCTCCCTTCACGTTAATGTTGGGATTCGTATTTCGATGCCGAGCTCGGAAGCTCACTTTATTTGTTTATTGTAGACATATAGCCCCTATTTTGTAGTATTTAAGTCGTAGTAACGGATGCATCCGCATCCGATTGTCCTTGCTTCCCACCGTCATGTAGCAGGACAAACCGGAATATACTCATCTGCTGGAACTCGCGCTCGACCCTCTTAAAGCCTATTTCTACACAATCGGATCCTGCCTTGGCTGAGGCAGCCAACAACCCAGCTATGAGTTGACCCCTATTCGAAATCCGGGGGTGCTCATTGTCGTTGCTCGAGTTCTGGCCGTTCTCTTCATTCCTTATTCATTTTACGCCACTCGCTTGCTGTTCCAAGCCGCCTGATGAGGCGCATTCGCATCACCATTCTGTTGGCCGAGGTTTCGGCAATTATTTTCGTTGACCGAGGTTTCGGTACCACTCTGTTGGCCAAGGTTTTGGCACCCCTTTTTGTTGCTGAGGTTTCGGCACTCTATCCTGTTGGCCGAGGTTTCGGCATTCTATCCTGTTGGCCGAGGTTTCGGCGCTCTCCCTTGTTGGCCGAGGTTTCGGTAAATCCGCTCTGTGGTCGAGTCTTCGACAAATTTTTATCCCTCACTCCGTCGTCCTTCACCTCGCCATCTATTCCTGTCCGCTTCTTAGCTGACCTTCGCTTAATCACCGTTGTCGTGGGATTTCTGGGTCTGTGGGTACTGGTAGCCAAGAGTTGAAAGAGAAGAAGTTGATCTTCCGGGGGTGAATTTTGTGTGGATGATTTGTGATGAGCTTCTTGTTGATAATTTTGTTCGTTTATGTGATCTTGCCTCGCTTCCTTCACTCGCGGGGGTGTGTTGGGATTCGTATTTCGATGCCGAGCTCGGAAGCTCACTTTATTTGTTTATTGTAGACATATAGCCCCTATTTTGTAGTATTTAAGTCGTAGTAACGGATGCATCCGCATCCGATTGTCCTTGCTTCCCACCGTCATGTAGCAGGACAAACCGGAATATACTCATCTGCTGGAACTCGCGCTCGACCCTCTTAAAGCCTATTTCTACAGTTAAAGCCTCCGTTGACACCGAAACAACCCTTTCAGCTACCAAATTCATGGAGAATACTATTGCTGAAAGATTACACAAGAAAAAGAAAGAAATTGATCAGTTTTAGGGACGCGTGAGTCATAATTTCTTTCCCTTTTTCTCCAGAAAATTGGACGGCAGTCATAATATGTTATCCTGTGCTGGTTCTCTGTGTCTCCTCGGATGCTCTCGCCATCCCATTCCATATTCATTCTCTTCCTCGTCATTGTTTTTATTGTTATACCAGGAATTTTCACCCCTCAACTATACAATCATCTGGCATTTCCAGCGTCTGTAACTGTGCAACGCCTGTTGCCCCTTCCATATCTACACCCTCTTCTCTGTTCTAGAAACCGCCCGATATGTATATCAAGCCCCAGATTAATCATTTTCACCTCACCATTATTGACTGAACTTCCTACACTAGCCTCCCACTGGTCCATACTGCGCGCTTTGGCTAGAATGATAGGAGGGAATTTCTTGCCTTGGTTGGGATTATCTAACTCGTCTACATGCAGCGTTCGCATTTCAATGTTCAAGATAATAAGGTTATTCAGGTACAGGACTCGGAGGAACGACAGGTTACGGCAGATGATAAATAGGTCTAAATCATTTGCTCAACGCCCATGAAAAATCACATTAAGACTAAATATCGAATACTTGAGTCTCTAGACCCGTAGTAGAGCTTGAATCCAGTGTCAGTTGAGCAGCTATCAGATACTGGAAGCTGGAAATTTTATCGAATAAACGGTAATAAGTAGCTAGTGCTTGCGCTTGCCAGTGCTCGTGAACTTGAACGTTGCAGTTGAATTGGTTGTCGAGCTCTTTCTTATGGTTGTACGATACCAGTGAGCGGAATGCTTGAAAGAATCAAGATCGGTAACAAAGATTGCCGTGCATCATGTATAACTTGGCAAACGTCCAAAGAGACAAAAGCGATCAGAGAGTCGACGGACCCTCTTTATTTAGCCTTGTTTACCTGGCCAACAAACTAATGATGTCATTAGCACTGTCTCGTCTTTGCCTTCCTCAATCCGACTTTTTGAACTGTTCCACCGTCACTACCTTCATCCGTCAATCTATGGGCTTCGCAAATGTTATGTAAATCGACTCATCAACACAGCAGGCATTCCCACCCTCGTTTTCTGAACCAAACCTCAAATAATTCAACCTGTCCGAGTCGAGTCTATCAAAGTCGTTGTTCACTCTAGAATGACGCTTTCAGCTACGAAACTGTGTGAGGAGTGTCACAGCTACGGAAAAGGAGGACACTGGTCACTGTTCTGAGTGCGTGAGTCATTTTTCTTTCCCTTCTCCCCAGGAAGTTGTACGGCAATGGTGTTGAGTATGTTATTCTCTTTGATGTTAACGTTCCATATGCTTTTTACGTCACATTTCTTCCTCATCCTCGTCTTTGCGGTTGTATAGGGTTTTGCATTAATATCTGCACTCGATAGAAAATCACCCATTGTTTATTTGTATTTGTTTCTCCAATACCTGGTGGGATAAAGGGCAGCGCAAAAACTCATTTCAAACGGGGTGTACAGTGGGCAGAAGCGTGGAGAGATCCTTCATGGTATGCAGACTGGGCCAAAGGGTCAACGGTGAGATGTCGAAGGGAGGAAAGCTTCATCGACGTCAAGGCCTTGACATCGTGATTAGTCAAGTTTTGCTTGACCCTGACTTGCCGCCGTGCCGGGCTTTTCTTCACACCCAGGCATGGGAGAGACAAATACAAACAAATAGTGAACAATTTTACGTCGAGTGCAGATATTAATGCAAAAGGCAACTAAGGGCCTGTTCGGCAACATATTGCATTTCACGTTTAGCAGCAATATATTCCCTTATACAGGATTTGAATACTCCTTTGTACACCCAAAATGTTTTTGTGCTTTACTCCATACCTGTCAGCATTGGGGCTCTGGTAAGTAGCCCATTTGAAAGCAGGGCATCAGAAGGGGTTATATAACTAATTTTGAGATGATTCTGTCGAGAGACAGTTAAGCTATAACCAAATGAATTTTGGATGCCAAATTTGGCCATTCCGACTCCTTTATACAGTTTGTCACGCTCTAGTCACGCTCTATGGTTCTGATTCCGCAATATGGTTTTTGTTGATTTTCTTGTCATGAATAGTATCAAAGACCTTTTGGCAACAATCTACAGTTGCTTTGTGAACCCTCCATGAGTCGTAGTCTTGTAGATGTTGCTTCATGAGAGCTGTGACAGGTGTGTGACAGTGTGACAGATATGACACAATCTCGACTTAAATGGAGGAATTCGGCCATTGTTCATGTTCATCATCTGCTGACTAGTACAAAAAGGGTATCAACATGCTCGTATCATCTACCTGAATAAGATAACAAAGGTATATTCTTAATAGAGGGGTTCAGCAGCGCATAAGAAGAGAATCTAATTTTCGACAAATCATCAATTTTACACCAACTTGACCACCACAAGACCATGTTCCGAAATTTCCATCTGTTAGAGCATTTTTCAAGGTCTTTATACTAGTACCAGACATATTAACACCATCAGCAAAACCCCAAAGTCGAGTTCAGGCCGGTAATTGACCATCAGACCTGTGAACGAGCCCGGCTCAGTTACAAGCCTGAAACCGGAAAGATGCCTGTAACAGGTAGGTGGCGCCTGCATGGAACGTTCCAACTTGAGTAATCTAGTCAATATGCAAGCTCTGTATATACATTTCATAATGTAAACCAATGATATTATGGATGTCATGCACTGACGGGTTATTATGAGTGATCTGCAATGGTATTTCATTATTACAAGCCTGCACCAGTGATTCATTCTGTTTAGCATGTGTTGGGACTACTTTCTGGGCAACCTGTATCCGTATCTCATTCTGGAGTTTCATGATCATACTATGGGATATGTACTGGCCACAGCATTCTGTATTAACACTACATTCTGTACATTCTGTACATTCTGTACATTCTGTATACCCTGTACCCGTGTTTCTTCCTGAACTTACATGACTCCAAATTGTTCAGTTGGTAGAATTCAAGCATTAATGTGGTACTATATTGAAATCAGTTGGACAGTATTACTATGCCTAATGTGGCCAATTGCAGTAACAAAATGATATACAAAGAATGTAACATGTACGTCACAGATGGGATTATAAGGATAAGTATGCAGCAATGGACCAAGAATGCGCAAGGAAAAGCGTGTCTCTTGCGAAAAAAAAAAGAAAGGAAAAGACAAAAGAACGAAGACGGAGAAGAAAAAGAAAAAGAAAGGATGCACTGGACACAGTTAGTCAAGTGCATAATAAGGAACAAAGCATAGAAAACGTACCATCACTGTTCTGAGACTGTTAGCGCCTCCCCTGAAGAAAAATTAGTAGAGGCAATAAGATGATTACAAGACACACACCCTCCTGGTTTTCGGAGCGGCCGACTC
This sequence comes from Dendrothele bispora CBS 962.96, assembly GCA_004369135.1. Taxonomy (NCBI): domain Eukaryota; kingdom Fungi; phylum Basidiomycota; class Agaricomycetes; order Agaricales; genus Dendrothele; species Dendrothele bispora. Next base: position 114,472 of record ML179065.1, on the reverse strand, counting down.
AGACTCGGACTGGGGATCAGCCTTGGGCTTTCTACCCCGAGGCTTCTTGCCAGTAGCGTTCACTTCAGAGACAGTCTCTGCCGCGGTCTTTATTGCATTCGTTGCCGCGCTCGTTGCCGTGTTCGTTGCGTTCACGTTCCCTGCTGTCATATTCTCCGTTGTCGCGTTGTCCGTTGTCGCCATTGTCGCGTTGTCCGTTGTCGCCGTTGTCGCGTTGTCCATTGTCGCGTTCTGCGTTGTCGCTGTTGTCGTGTTCTGCGTTGTTGCTGTTGTCGTGTTTGCCGTTGTCGCTGTTGTTGCGTTTGCCGTTGTCGCTGTTGTTGCGTTTGCCGTTGTCGCCGTTGTCGCGTTTTCCGCCGTCACGTTTTCCGTCGTCGCGTTTTCCGCCGTCACGTTTTCCGTCGTCGCGTTTGCCGTCGTCGCGTTTGCCATCGTCGCGTTTTCCGCCGCCACGTTTTCCGTCGTCGCGTTTGCCGTCGTCGTGTTTGCCGTCGTCGTGTTTGCCGTCGTCGCGTTTGCCGTTGTTGCGTTTGCCGTTGTCACCGTTGTCGCGTTTACCGTTGTCGCCACTGTTGCATTTGCCGTTGTCGCGTTCGTGTTCCCTGCTGTCACACTCTCCGTTGTCACGTTCGCGTCTGCCGTTGTCGCATTCGCTGATGCAGAGGCAGCCACCGTGGCACAGGAAGCTGTTGTAACCGAAGCAGAAGCACCTATGACCACTGCTGCACTCGCTGGATCCTTCCGCATACGAATCATTTCTTTGATCTGACTCAGACTAGAGTCGGCATCTTCAGCACTCAGACTAGAGTCGGCATCTTCAGCGTCATCAAGGCCGGTGTTTTCAGCACCAGGGAGCATCCACGACAGGGAACTGTGATGGTATGAGAGTTAGAGGCATAAAAATATGAGATAAATGTGTACCTGTTCCAAAATGCCACAATTTCTTTAGCCCAGTCAGCTAGCTCGTCATATTCTGGATCTTCAAATAGCTGAATAACGGCTCGGAACGCCCCTTCCTTGTTGACACCGCCATCATCCATCCTCCAGTCGTCGGACGCAGAAAGGCAGTGACGAACCTGTACAGATGACGTTAGTTCATTCAGAGGACAATAAAAACCGGCCTACAATCAACGAGGTGTAAGCAATGGATCGGTAGGTAATCTTTGTCATATGATGCGTCCAAGCCTTGCCCGTTTGGCGTACAGTCCAGCTCCTACTGTTAGCATCCTTGACATAGTTTAAAAGGGCTTCTTTTCCGATGAATATTAAGACCCAGCCCTAAACGTTGTATGAGGACGTAACGAGAAAAAAAAAGTCATGCACTGCTTACAGCTGCAAGCATCCACCCTTTGAAAAGCCGAGCTGTCACGTATTGAGGGCCCTGTGATGCCTCTGTCCCTAGATCTTGGTAGAAAAAGGCTGGGAAGTGCGTGTGGTTAATTTTATATCCTGGCCGATTGTTCAGAACTGATTGGCAGAACCTAAAGGTAATCAATGTAGGGAAAGTTGAAAGTCGACCGACTTACAAGTTAGGATCTTCTAAAAACTCACGGAGCTTGATGGGCGTGACGAGGAGCTCAGCCAGCTGAGGGTGATACCATCCGTAATTTTTGTCGATAGGGTCGTTCGCATCAAGCGGAGGGTTAAAGTCATCTATTTCGAGGACAGACCTCGCCCATCGAAGAACAAAAGATCGGACAGCTCGTACGTCTTGAGACCTTGTGTCGCTTACTGAGTTGTTCATCTGGAAGCATATAATTCGCGCAGTTATTGAGATGATAAGAACTTGAAGAATACCTCTTGAACCAGTGCATCGAGATAATCGTTTTCGATGACATCCTCCAGATGTTCACGGAGATTAGGAACGTGCCTTTCGAGCAAGTCGTAGATTGCCAGTAAGTTTTGCCTGTAAATGCAGGTTACTGCAAGAAGAAGAATTACACAACGAACACTTGCCTTTCTCTGTCATCATCGGGTACGTTGCTATATGTTCCTTCGTCAACGATCCCATGTTCCTCTACCCCAGTACATAGAACCTGGAGCCAGGGTATGAATGGATCGTGCGAAGCTGTGAGCCAGCGAGCGGCATCCTTGAATGTTTCGAGCTCGGTTTTTAATCTACCGTAAGATGAAGAATCAGTCTGCAAGGCTAGTCTGCAAGGGTAGACAACCTACTGTTTGCTACCGCGTCGTACTCTCTGGCGCTTTCGAAGTCGCTCGCAAATACCTGGGGCCTTCCGTTTTGGCGGCCTGGGCTCTGGGTTTTCGTCGGGATCGGAACTTTCTGCATCTGAACTTTGCTCTAGCTCTGGGGCAGGAGGGACAGTTACAGGTGCATTGGATCTGCTCTTCCTTTGAGAAGGGGTTGGAGCTGGTTTTTTACCTCTGGACATGAAGGGTGTGGTCTAACTTGCTTCGTGATCTTTGTTCAAGTATTTATTTAAGGAAATTTTGTTTGAAACTCCGGTTGAATAAAAAACATGACTTGCAGTTTGACATAAGCATGCCATTAAAATCAAGAAAAACAGTTTAATTCAGCGTAGTACAGCAGTTTAATCTATGTAAGGAGGAGGAGGAGGAGGAGGTAGCTGAAAGTGAGATATTAAGAACTGAGCATAAACTGTACCTTCAGGCCATGTCGACACTGGTTTGTCTTTAGGACTAGGGTCTTTAGGTAAAGTCCAGCTAACACAATCGCTCTGCGGCACCACATAGACGTATTTGAATTTGAACTTGTAAGAATGCCATTTCTCCGGACGTGCGACTCGTCGCTGCTGATAATTAACCACCTTGGTCTCGAGTGCTCTCAACATTTCGTAGCCTTGGGCAGAACCTCTTGCCCGCTTTGATGAGGTGGACATCTGAAGGACCCAAAGTACGAGTTCACAATGTTTGTCATCTGAACTGAAGAAGAAGGCATCAAAGAACGGGTTGTTTAGCCTTAGAGGAACATAATATTTCGTGACGTTGATCTGGATGTCGGCGATGTTGGTGTATTTGACTAATTCCCTTTTCTCGACGGGAAGTCTCGGCCCCGAATTGTCATCCTCATCGAGGGCTGAGGTCTCGTTTATCCCATCATTACCATCTGTCCCATCACCATCTGTCTGAGGCGTGACATCGTCTCGGACGTTGGCCGACGTAAAAGTTCTTGGGCGTTTTGCCTCAGAGAATAACTGTACGAATCGACCAAGCTTGCGAGGATGACCGTCCGCAATAGTACCGCTGGTAATGTTAATGGCGAGCTTTTCAAAAGCCCAGCCGGCCAGAATGCTCCCTTCAGCAGTCTGCCTACAGATGGTGATCAGTTGGTCAGCCTGGATCCCGTGGAGGAAATCTAATTGGAGGGAGCAAAGCTGTGCGACCATTTGTGATTTGAAGTCGACGGCCGGATAAGATACCGAACCGTTTGGACGCCTCTTGTTGATAAAAATGACGTGAGGACTTTCATCGTTTGATACGCCAGAGCTACCCGTCCTCGTCGCTGTGAGCGTAGTTAGGAACTTGATGGGGTCCGTGCGACCCGCAATGGCAGATGTGACCTTTTCAATGAATGTATCGTCCTTGGGGTTTTGAATGTGGTCGCGTATGCAGGGACCGATTACATCAAACCGCTCTTGTGAAAGGGTTAATCCTCGTATAGCCAGACTAGACGCTAGGTTCAAGCCGGGATTTGAAAGAAAGATACTGTAAACATACCCAGCTTCGAGCTCTTCTTGTTCCCAAGGGTTCATGTAATATATGCGCCCGGCTGATTTTGTCCAGGAGTGATATCTTGCCGGGTTGGGAGACACCGTCTGAACGATAAAACAAGCGCCTGACGTGAGCACCGGTGTGGGTGGAACGAGCTGTTGTGCCTCGTCATATAAGCACCAGATACGCTCCTCGCCAAAGGGTACAGATATGTCTTCTTCCGAGAAGAAGTCGTCGTTACGTTTCAGCCTATGGACGCCTTGTTCATCATGTATGTAGGCTGCTGCGGTGCCCGTGACGAATATCGTTGTCTTTTTCTCAGCCAAACGCTGGACTAATGCATAGAGGCAGAAAACGGATTTCCCTGTCAGCGACGACGGCAGTGAGTGAATGGACAAGATTAAAGATTAGATGTTAGATTTAAACCAGTAGGACGGTACGTACCGATCCCGGGGGACCCGGTGGCAAGAATACCGGCAAGTAAGTGGTGCTTGGCTTCGCGAAGGTCATCAGGTGGTAGAGATGGGTGAGAATTGATGAGAAGGTCGTCAGGTGGTGGAGATGGGTGAGAATTGATGAGAAGGTCATCAGGTGGTAGAGATGGGTGAGAATTGATAGTATATACACACCTGGCGCACCATTGGGCAATTCCTCAACGGCCCCTGTGAACAGTCAGCAGCGTTTGTAACAGGAAACGAGCGACACGTACGTTCATGTTCGCAGCAATACTCGTAGAGCGTCTCATATTCCTCGCGCACATAAAGCGAGTCCATTGGGAGTCGGTAGCCTATTTCTGGGGTTACAGGCAGTCGCAGCACTCGGTCCAGGATTTCAGGCTCTTGACCCCAAAACCGTTGATGGATGATCGCTATCGGGTCTGTAGATTGGACTGCCGAAGTAAATTCTTGGTAGCGCATAGTGAAAAAACACCTTGAGGTTGAGTATGAAGAGATGCTGACTCGGAGGCGGAGTATTAAAGACAATTAGAAGTTATTTGCAGGTAGTTATTTATAATTATTTATATTTGCAGCTCCGGGTAACTGTCGATCGTGTATGGAAAATAACCGAGATCCGGCTACCGCAGTGGTGGCGCAGCCGGAATCACGGAAGCGAGGTAATTAATTAAGATATCAATCCCTAGACATAAAACCCCCAGCTAGCAGCGTCAGATCTGCGTACATAATTAATCAAAACCAGGAGGACCTTGAGTACTGAACTCGTAGACAAAACGCTTGATGTCAAATAAGACGTCATCATTAAAAGACAAAAGACGGGTACCGGTGCGGCATAGAACGTTGATGGCCATGCTCCTCCGTGGGGGAGCCACAATTCCACAATGACGTCGTCTAAAGAGCGGAAAGAAATTACTTAACGACATACCACAGCGGGCCAACCATACTCATTTAATTAGTATTCGTTTTAGACGCGAAGAATATGTGTGGTTGTCGGATAGGTTTGGACACCGAACACAGTTGGGATGAAACAATGCACCGAAAACCTCCATTTCAGTGGAACATTAGAAAAGGAAGCCAATAACCGTAGACGTCGCCACGCTGACGAGCCAAACAAGAAATACATTTCAGAAGAATAGCGGTACAGCACTGAAAAAGATTAAGGGTTGCAACACCGTATTACTGAGTGTAAGATTGAAAAGCACAGAGGGAAACGAATGTCCAGAATGATAGATAACAGGAAGTGAGAAGTGACTTGGAAGAAAAAAAGCAACGATTTACGTTGTTTTGTGGTCAAAACTGTTTGGGAAACCTTATTTGACCGGGTGTGCAGAACTAGAACCATCCGTAGCCCTCGGCCTCCATAACCTCCGCGTCATGGTTGATTGGCTCCTCACCATCTTCAGGCCCGACGTCGTTTAAATATCCAGCGCTAATTTCAGCGTCCTGCTCACCGTCGAAGTCGCTCTCAATCTCACTTGCATACCCGTAATCCTCCCATTCGTCTTCATCCCTGGGTTCGGGTCCAGCGTCTGGAAGGTCGGGAGGTTCGTAAGGTGGTGCAACCAACTGCTCAGAATCTGCAGTTGCAGCTGTATCTGGATCTCCCTCACCAGGAACAGTCCAGTTTTCCTGTTCTCTTCCCTTTTTCTCGTGAATGCGATAATGGCCAAGCCCCAGCTGCGGAAAGTAGCGAACAAACATATCTCTATCGGCAAAGCTGCGGTCACGGTCAGCTTACAAAAGAGCGCATGATGTACTCAGGCACCCACATTCCAACGTAATATCGATACCAATCCTCATCCTTGTCAGCGGTTTTCCGAGAGATCGATGGCCCCATGATATCACTTGTCCTGCCTAAATCGAAAGCAGGAACGAGGTGCGCTGCTCTCACAACTAGTGCTGGGTCTACGAATCCAAATGCACAGGGATCATCTCCATCGATAAAACCAACACGGGGAAGCTGCTTCTCTTTCCAGCCAAACTTGTAGCTCTCATCAAGTCCAAACCACCGCACCCAGAGAACATCCATCTGCTGAGCTAACCCATCGTCTAGACGAACGCGAGCGTGAAAGATTCCGAGAACTCGAGCATACCAGAACGGGTGTGTGCCCTGATCCGAAGAAAGAACCATAATGTCGGAGTTAGTGCGCGGATTAACAGAGTCTTGACTTCGGCGCATGTCGTATGTCGTGTAGTTAATTCGTAAGACCTTGTGTTTGTAGATGCGGTTATTGTTTAGCCGGACACGAGATATATCAGCCAGGTTAGCTTCTCCCTCAGGTTTTCCAGTCAGTCTCGCAAAGAAGTGATCCTTCAACTTCGCATAGAAATTCTAAAAAGAACACGTTAACGAAGACAACAACAAAAGGCAAACTTGGAACAAACGTAGACTGCTGGATCATTTTCATGGTCATTCATCAACTCAAAAACGTTGAGGTACTGCGAGTTGTCGCTGGAGATTTTGTAGTGAAGTTCAGGCGGAGTTGGCGGAAGTACGTCGGAATGTTGGAAGGGAACAGTGGGTGAAGTTGATCTAGGAGCAAAGTTCTCAAAGGAGGCCTTAAGGTTTTGAAGGATTCGTTTTCGCTTTTCTTGAGCAGCTATTTGGCGAACAAATCTGAATGTCTTGTTGGTGCGGCGATAGAACCGCTTTACCCGCTTATGTTCGAGTTCACCCTGCACATTGTCAGTCAGAGAGGCCGGTTTAGAGAGTAAGATGCTGGAGCATACGGTTTGAGTGCTGTAGCTGTCGGTAGTGCCATACAGACGAATGAAGTGAGTATAATGCCCCAGTGCATGGAATTTGAAGGTTGAAAGGTTGAACCTCGCAGAGGCGGCTCCAGCCTGGTGATTGCCGGCCTCGGCTTCATCTTCATCCCTGTGCTTGCGTTTCCCTTTCCCTTTTTCTGTTTCGCCTGACTTAGCTTTACGGCGTCCTTGGGCAGCAGTTTCTTTCGGTAGCTTCTTGGTCTGAAATGCTGGGCAGATGTTGCTTTCAAAGTTCCGGAATGATCTGCCTAGCTCGGTGGTCGTTTGATCGAGAAGGTCCAAGGACGTTTCTGAATGGAGCCGAAGCTTGGCCAGGGAATGGAAGGAATTAAGGTCAAACAGCAGGTTTTGAATACCTTTGTCGAAGCCTGGGATAAGCCCCTGAAAAACCGGTATTGAAACCTTGAACTCGGGTTAGGAAGGACGCACAATAGACATGCAAAGCACATACCTGAAGCAAATCTTCGAAGTCCCGAGCAGCTAGTTGTTTCATGGCTGAGACGCTGCTCCGAATGTTCCGGATTGTATCTCGTCCAAATCTTGGAACATCACAGTATCTTCAAGCCATCAGCGAACGAAAAGAAGTTGATAGAATTGAAGAGTGCTTGCCTCCTATTCATGTTTTGGACAGCGGCATTTCCGACAGTAAACATAATCCTAACCAGATGAGTCAGCAGTGACTTCCAAACTCCTAGTTCCACTTCGTGTAGAACGTCTGGAGTAAGCATTTCATAAAAGTTCACTCCGAATTTCGCAAAGCGTTCCGAGAAGATGTTCTGGCCATGGGAAAGATTAGAGGGCAGTTTTGGCACAACAGCAGCCGAAACCTTACGTTTGTGGGTACCCATGAGTAAGGCTGAAGAAATGTATCTACAGCCTGATTCGTGACGCTCTTTCCAAAATCAAAAACCCACTTCCTAACGTGCTCAATCATGTTACGACGATGCTGGGTATCAACGCGGGCTTTCGTTTCTCGGCGGCTGCGATCCCCTTTCGTGCCTAGCTGCCGTATTTGATTTTTCTCCACCAGGCAGTGTGGACATGGGCAACGACCGAGTGTACGAATGGTAGCAAGAAGAGCCCTTGGACAAAGTGAGACGCATGTTCGAGGTATCAAGTTATACGTACTTTTCAGGATAGTCTGCGGAATAGGTAAAAAATCTTGGAAACAGCCGCCTGACTACACCATCTCCGCATTTCACCAACATACCGTGTTCGTACGCATGCATGAACTCGGGATCCAGAATAAGAGCCCAGGCTTTATGCATGAGCTCACGCTTGAGGTGAGTGAGAGTTGGATCGCTCGCCGGTCTTCCAAATGCCTTTAGGTACTCGTCTTGAAGATTGTCTGGAAGCTTTTCCAATATGCCTTCAGCTCTAATAAGCACTCCACGCGTGACAGTAAGAAAGCTACCTTGGGTATATATGCCAAATGATGGGCTGCAAATGAAGAGGGCTTGGCTCTTTGGTATTTTGATTGGTTCCCGAAATAGAGATATATAGGCCACAGCGACTCGTCTCCGAATTGGGCAAGCCGAGTCGCATCCGACCAAGCCATAATCGCTACAGGCACGTTTTCGACTTGAGGAAGTTCCTTCGCAAACTCCGGATCGTTTTGGCGACGCTCAGCTTGCTGGACCTGAATCCGTTCATATTCTTGGATGTACGCATCAGAGTTGTACAATTCATGATGTAGCCGCACATCCTCAAAGGTGCCGTCGTCTGAGTATTGCCGTTGGAATAATTTGAATGGGGTAAAGTGAAACTTCATAGACTGCTTTGACTGAAAAGCAGATTTGATGATCTCGAGAGGCTTTCTGTAGAACAGACCGGGAACGTCGAAGACAGGGGCGCTGGATTCAGCCTGTTTAACGCCTTCAGCAGGAAGGGAGATCTTGACGGAGGCCTCGTGCCAGCCATCTTCTGCACTGAGTTCAAAACGAGGTCCACTGTAGTCGTCCATATCGTGCAAAACCTTCGTTGCGCTGAAGTTTGCCAAGTGCGCCCTCTCATAGTCGTCTGCCAAAAGAACACCGTGAACAAGGCTATCTAAATCTGCAATGGATTTAGTCTCATGAGAGTTGTAAAACCAATCCATCAAACGAAACACGGTGACGTTGAGAAAGGGTGCAAACATATTCTCCACCCTTTTGGCTGCTTTACCAAATATAGAAAGCGGATCGCGTGGTGGAGGGCAAGGAAAGCCAGCGCCTTCGCAAAGGTCCGTAAGAGGAACCTCGTCATCAGGTAAGACTGCAGGACGCTGAGGGTATGCGCGATAGATGCCGCATTCATCTGGTTCGGTTTGAACGTATACAAAATGCGGTGCAGTCTCAATAGGAACAACCTCTGGTTCTGCAACGGTGGTTTGACGAGGCCCTTCCGAGTCGGCTGGAGGAGGCTCAGGCTCTGAAAGGTTCTTTAGGACTTGAACTGTATGAGGGAATTCACGCGAAAGGGAGGGGATGCTGTCGTAATATCGTTTAGGAAGAAATCGAGTGCGACCTGAAGCTCGAGAAGGGGCCAACTGAACGAACCCATGAGCTTTTTCAGCCTGGTATTCAGAAGACCCTGAAGCCTCGGGAATGTCGTTCAGCTGATGGGGTTCCGGATCGAGTGCTGACTCTAGATTATCTACGGTCATGGAAGATGATTCATCGCAAGTGGGGATACCAGATGACAAAGTCTGCGAAAAGATCGTTTACTTCACCAGCGTTAGTAGGAACATTGAAGAAACACGTACGTTTTCAAACTGTTGGACCATGCGATCAGAACTCGGGCCCATCCTTCTAACCTTGACCTTCTGAGATTTTGCCGTCCTCTTCAGTTTACAGGATGGCCGGTGTCTTGAGAGCCCTCGGCTTGTTCTGCAGTCTACGGAGCAGTCAGGACATGTATACGCGCTGGCCATGACGAGCAGCGCCGCACTCAAAAGAATAAAGATAGAAAACGCCGCCGGTAGACGCATCGACAGTGCTGAGGCAACAGGTTTTAGACCACGGAGAGAATATAATTTACGAGCACAAACCTTCAATGGACTATGTGTAGGTTCGTAACCAAGGTTGATTTAACATTAAATGGTGACAGATGTTGAAAAACAGGTTTCGGTCCAGCACCGCAAGCGCGGCCAGAGAAGAAACTGTCAAATCGCTTGTGACGTTTCGTACTACGTGACTCGTTAAGTTATTGGCGCTTTCAAACTCTGTTCTTTCCCCTCAAACGAACTTCAGGCCAGGATCTGTTTTCGGCTTCAATAGGTTCCTATCTACACGCCGGAATTTTAGTTGGGAGCATCTTACCCTCACCTACAATGTCAACCTGGTGATCTCGACCCTGGCTCCTTTCGTTTCCAATAGTCTGAGTCGGCGCAAAGGCCTTCAGTACTCACTGCCAGGTTAGGTATAACGTAGGAGGCTGGCGCACATCAAAGGTTTCCTCACGGCTAACAACCTACTATCAAAAGCGAGCTTTGGAAGAGAGCGTTTGGGTATTGACGTGTCGGTCGCTTGAACTTCGAAGGCAACAGAAGCGGGCTGAACTGTGAGACTTCCTCGAGCAAGCACTAGCCGCTTAGTTCATGTTGGCTCACTGATGCATATCGGTTTTTTCCCTTGCGGTAGCTTTGGTTTACAGCACCCACTTAATGGGGACGATGAGCAATTCCGTTCGAGCAACTGAGGGGAGCTTGAAAGCCTCCTTCGGTCACAGGGTGGATACACTTTCTGTAACGGGAGCGTGTATCAAGGGTTTGTGAGCATTTTGACCTTCACCTATCTCATATGTCTCACTCCGTACTCATTTGAAGGCCGCTGTTGGAACGAATACGGCGCCCCCGGTCGACAAATGGTTCTGATCCTCGGTAGATGGCGGCCCCGGTATCTTTTTTGGATGGCAGCTGTGCTTTCAATTCCACCGCGTTCCTTTTTGTTTTGGCTCTTCATTTGAGACGGGCAGGACTATCCAAAGACCTCAGCCTTTCATAGGTTTTTTCCGATACAGCAGGGATCTATGTTTGACTCGGCTTCTTATGTACGAGTTGCAAAAATAACGTTCGATGCACTTTACATAACCTAAGACCTTCGGAGGTATTTAAGTTGAAACCACAACCCTCAACCCTCAACAACCAACCATACCTTGCAACGCCCCAGACTCCTGCTGGAAATTGCAGAGGCCAACGCTGAAAGTCTTTGATTCGACTTATACAAGAACTACCTCTAACCGCCTGACACTGACGCACCCGCACCTACTCCGCGTCCAACTTCGCTGCGATCTAACTCCTTCAAAGCCACTCAGACTGTGACGACAATGCGACGATCTGTTGAACGGGCTAGTGATCACAATCACGCGCGGGGCCCTGCTATCCCTGGGCCAAGGGCATTACGCCGCACCTATGCCAGTGATGATCTATCCAGCTGGCGCCTCCCACTTGTGCATACGATACGCGCAGGGGTTCCCGGACCACCGCCTGGGTTGAGCCATCAGTTGGCCCCGTCGCTTACTGAAGGGCCTACCGGCTTAGCCCCGGTCACAGTACCTTTCAGTGTTCCTTCGAACCCAACCCCAGTCACTCAGCTGGCCAACGGAGTAGCATCGTTGCCTTCTGCCGACTCAGCCCCAGCTCCCGTACCTCTCACCTCAGCCGCTGGTTCTGCCTCTGAGTCCGAAGCCCCAGCTACCGTATCTCCCACCCCAGCTGGTGGTTCAGCCTCTGGACCAAAAGCTCCCTCACACACTCCGCTCTCTCCATGTGAGAACACCACCGCTACCAAACAGGTGGGTGCCATTATTGCGATTTTCCTCCCAAGTTATCTGACTAACCGAATACAACAGAAGCGCAAACTGCGGCGGTCAAATCGCCTAAAGCAAAGAAAGCCCAATTTAGACAACCACATTACTTCCTCCTCCAAGCCTCCGCCTCTCAAACGCCGTCGCGTTGCTTAGGCTTGACCTGCTCATATCTGATTACCTGCTGCCTTGTTTACTATCTCAAATGACATCTGACTTACTAACCTGCATGATTACTGCTGTCTCTGAATACTTCTGCCATCTCGAATTGCTTCTGCCCTGCTATGCATGATTACCGACCCGCTATATCCTGCTCTGTTGTATGATACTGATCCAGTACTATCTTGCTGCTATCTCACTGCTAATCCCTCATGTCTATTTTACGTCACTGATTGACTGCTTCAAATGGCTGATTCACAGTATAGTACCTTCTATCGACTTACCAGTGGTGTTAAATCTTCTGTATATGAACATTCCAGAGGCACCATCTTTTTGCATTACTACACATTGATACTATGTCACCCTGAACTTCCCTGCGGCTTCCTGTACATCTGTGCATATACTTGACCTTATGAACCAGAAGAGTCAGACTCGCTAGAAGTTGGATCATGGATGATACGTCGACGCGCGTCACATGTCTGTTGAATGATCACATGGTACGTGAACGCGTCAATAAACCACAACGCGCTCTCTTCTCTCTTCAACAAACCCATGGGTACGTTCTTCTTTCTTTCTTTCTTTTTTCTTCCCTTCCTTATTGCCTTGTTGTGTCCTTCAAACCCTGAACAAAGGCGTGAGATGGACACAGCTGTTTCCTTGCTTTCTTTTTTGCCTGGTGCCGTGTCTCCTTCAAACCCCGAACAAGGGCGTGAGATGGACACAGCGTTTTTCTTTTCTGGTTTTTTTTTTTGAGAACGTTCGGTTTGCTAGCTTTTCTCATTCTGGCTGTTTTTCTTCAGAGCGAGGCACTCGGTCCGGTCGCTCTTTTTCACCTTGGGTTATCTCTGAAGTTTTGAGCAACAACCCTGATCAAGTTCCTCTTTACGCCCCTCGAAGCTTTGATCTGGAGCGCGCTATGGAAAACGCTGAGTCTGCAAGAGCTGAGAGAGAGTCGGAGGCAGAAGAGGACGTGGACAACGGAGTGCTGGACGCTGATCTTGGCTCTGGTATGTTTTATCCTTCTTTCACTCTTATTGGTTTTTATTTGCCTTGTTTCTAGTCTCTGCCGATTTAAACCTCCCACTGTCGTCTGAGGACGCGTCCTCTTTTTCTTCCTCCCCCGCTATCGCCACGGCTGTCGACCCTACGCCATCCGTGTCCGTCAATTCGCGTCAAGACATGGAAACCTCTTCTTTTTCTTCCTCCCCCGCAATCTCCACGACCGTCGACCCTACGCCGTCTTTAGCGCTCGATTCCTGTCGAGACTCAGAAGCTGGCCCTGCACGAGGAAAAAAAGCCCGTAGACAGCGTGCCCATGCCAAAAGCAGAGAAAAACGCCGTCTGAAGTGTGAGCAGGAAGCATCAGAAGGCGTTCCCCCCTCGTTGAAGAAAGTCGTCCAAAAACGAGTCCGTTCTTCCAATCCTCTTCCCGCACCGCGCTTCAACGCCGAGTCTGCACGCGTCGGGTGCAGCAGCTGGACCGGACCACCAGTTAACGGGGCGAAAGCACCCGTTCCGTTGGAGGAGGCTTTGCAAGATGAGGATATGACTCTTTATCAATGGGACTGGAGGTATGCTTCCTCTTTCTTTCGTGTTTCTTCATTCTTATTCTCTTTTTGTTCTGTAGTTCGTGTTGTCCCATCCTCGACTCTCAAGAGCGCGTTGTCGCTGTCCTCGCAGGCCAACCTCAGGCTCCTAACTGGAAGGGATTGGTTTCGAAGGCAACTGAGGCTATAGCTCGCGCTGGCAAAGAGTTGCATTTCACCGACAAACAGTTGAATAGCGGGAGAGGTGAGTTCCCTGCTATTGCTATCGGTGTTTCTTTTGGGGGTGGTCGCAAGGTATATTTTTTTCTTGTAGCTTTTTTTACTCTCACTAACGTCGCATGTAGGAGCCAGGAAACGTCTATCAATCAAGTGCAGCGGCTTTAACAATCCTGACGGGTTTGTTAGCGCTGCAGTGTTTTCAAAGCTTGACTGGTTTTGCTAACGGTGGGTTTTTGTTTTTTTGTTTTGTTTTTTTGCTTAAATTTCCTAGTTATTTTCCACGCGTATGCCCCTCAAACCTTCGATTACTACTGGGGTTGCATGCGAGCGCTCAGGAAATGGAACCCTCGTCTGCGTGAACACTTCAACAACAACGTCTTCGCCTCATGCACCATTAACTTTGGCCCTTTCACCGTCTGCCGTCCTCATACCGACCGCGCTAACCTATCTTTCGGCTGGTGCGCCATTACAGCCTTAGGCAGGTTCGACCCCGATAAAGGAGGCCATCTTATCCTCTGGGATCTCGGCCTCATCATCCGCTTTCCCCCCGGCTCTACGATCCTCATCCCTTCCGCCTTGATAACCCATTCGAACGTGCCTATCCAAGAAGGCGAAACCCGTTATTCTTTTGTTCAATACTCGGCTGCCGGTCTTTTTCGATGGGTTTATAACGGTTTCAAAAGTGATGTGGATTTCGAGGCTACTGCCACCTCAGCTCAGTCTGCGAAAAGAGAGGAGGATCGAAAGAGCCGTTGGAAGAAAGGCGTTGGCATGTTTGCGAAGTGGAGTGATTTGCTGAGAGAGTAGCGTACCGTTTTGACTGTGTACTGTGTTTTTTAATTCTATAGCGTACTTCTCTTGCGGTGGTGTTTTATACTTGTATGCACTCCTCGCGTCCTTCGTCTCATGCCCTCGCTCATCTGTTTTTTGTCTCTTCGGTGCTTTACTCTTCTCAGCTCTGACTATCATGGCCGAAATTCCCTTTCTGTTCAATTAACCACCAATCCTCCTTCGACACATGCAATGGGCACTGTATTGCCCCTTCATCGATCAAGCCGCTTTGTTCCTGGTGGATCTCCTGATCTCGTTCCTTACGATTAGTATCTTTGGTGTCATCATTTACAAATCGGTGACTGCTGCACAAGTTTTGTATGTGAAAACCTGCTTTTTACTCTTTACCAAGGCTGATTTGCGGATGGGAACATATATCCCTAGCATGTTCCTTTTAGTCATCTTCTCTGTTGCTCTCCCTATGAACTGAGGTTTAGTGGCTGCTTGTATGAGCGAACGTGAGTCGACTTTCATCATCATCGCATTCTCGTGTCGTGGGATTCCTGTGTCTGAGTACTGAACTGGTTATTTTATACAGCTGTTGTGCAGACCTTTACTAGTATTGTCATCTTGGCGTCCTCCGTGTATGCAGGGTATATGATCCCCAGATCGAGTGTGATAGGTGCTCTTAAACGGAGTGTACATCAATGTGAGCTACCTACCTTTCCCTTTCCCGGTACCTCAACGGTACTTATGATTCCCTGATTCCTAGTGGGCCGGGATATGAAAACGTCACACTGATCAACCAAGTATGTACCACGGAGTCGTACTGGTCATACTTTTCAACCCTGAAGTTCTGATCATCTCTTCTTTTTGGTGGTATGCAGATTTTTGCGATGTTTATGCCCTCACATATTGGTTTAGAGTTAGAACATGCAGCATCGCTGGACTGTTGTGTCAATGAAATTATATAGAAAGGAAGGAAGCAGTATGAAATCTCGTTTAATTTTCTTTCTCTACAATCATGTCAAATTGTAGAAATAGAAATAACTTTATAACGATCTAAATCTGGGCAGCTGCTAAGAAATCTGTGTATCTTTAGCCTGTTACCAGAACTATTTGTCGTGTTATGAAGATACTTACCTTGAGAATAAGCTATTGAGCTCTCTCTGTGAGTCGGCCCTATATTTCTTACGTGCGCGTAGCCATAACGAGTAGCGGGCCCTGCCGCGTGCCGGCGCCTC
This sequence comes from Dendrothele bispora CBS 962.96, assembly GCA_004369135.1. NCBI lineage: Eukaryota > Fungi > Basidiomycota > Agaricomycetes > Agaricales > Dendrothele > Dendrothele bispora. The sequence goes on along the minus strand of ML179065.1, from coordinate 98,830 downwards.
GCAATTATTTATTCTTTTAGAATGAGGATAACATAGAAAAAGATGGTTTATCGCACGTGATACACACGGTTTGTAGTGTTTAGTCATGCACCAGCAAACATCACTGGATTGCAGGCTCCAACAATCCATGTCTTTGACAACGACCTCGCCCTCTCGATATTGTGCTTTTTCCTCCATGTATCGCTTCGACACTGCATTCTAGATCTCACGTTAGATCTCAAAACGTGACAAATTGAACTGAATAGTGCACCTTCTTAAAGCAACGAATTTGCTGGGATTGGGCTTATCCCGAAACTTTGACAACGGCACTTCCATCACATTTTTTTGGCCAACCACCCTTGGAGATCCCTTTTAGATTGTCTGCTGTTGACCCTGAAAGGCTGGAGGAAGACCAAGGACCGATGATTTGTGAGTGTACTCTCGAAATGTAATTATTCGTTTGTAATCCAACCCTTTTCTCATTAGACCAACTGACAAAATGAATGGCACTGCTACATAACTACAAAGTACGCTGCACTACCGTTCAACGACGAAATTTTATACGATCACTAAGATGGGATATTCCTTTTCTAAAGTTGAGCGAACGGCTAACTAGCGTCTACCTGAACTCTCCCATCTACCCCACCATCACAGCGACGGAGTATGTTGAATAGCTATAATACGATCCAGCAGTAATCAACAGAATAAGTGAGCAAGGGGTAGGAAGTTACCTATCGCAAGGCAAAGGGCTCACCACTAGTATTAAATCGATGTGAGGTTTGTTTTGTGTTGTCGCAATTCGAGAGAAAAGATACACTGAACATCAGAACTTCGTTGAGCGAGTTGTCATTCCAACGGCACGTATTATTGTATAAAAAGCAAGTGTTTTGATATTGTCTTATCAACGAAATGTTTCACAAAAAAAGTGCGCGCTGATGAAGAATGAATAGATGCTGGTCGCGTCGGGGAACGCTTTTGGACCGGAGATCACGTAGCTTGCCTTTCCGTTGGTACAACGGCTTACCCGTCTTGATTTCACCGAACTGCAAATGGCCAAGGTGATCAATAAGTTCCGGAACTCAACAACGGTGACATTTCTCTCGTCTACTTGTATAATCATAGTCTAATCGTTCAATTTTTTGCACACTCTTCCTGAACCGATACATGCAACTATCCCCCAGGGTTTCGCGAAACCTCTTCGCTGCACGTGAAAGATAGACTATGGTTGAACAAAGAATATGACTATTCCAAAACGGAATCTACAACAGTCAACGACGTGATTAGATTGCGACTTATTTTACCGTTGTGGGTCTCCTGTCGACACCTGCGTCACACATCAACGAGTATGGAATAGATGAAACTATCCTGACCTCGAACTCCAACAATAACAGCATCGGTCTGCGAACTTCAACAGAATCCCATCAGCTTTTCGACGTCGTTTTTTTGACTCCATGCGTCCCTTTGGCATATCACTATAACTCTCAAAGCGTCATTCAAACGGGGCGAGCACCCTGAATAATTAATTCGAACGAGGTTCATTGGCATCTTGACGCTAGGATATATCTCATCCAAATACACCACACACGCATACCCATTAGAAACTTTTTTTATTTATTTCATCGACCCGCCATTAGAGACCGCTTATCACTCCCTTACTAGTGATCGTTACGGGGCTGAGGATTCAGTAAGTGTTCCTAAGGCTAACTTTCTTTTCGGGAACCTGCTCACGTAATTTTCAGCACCGCCACATAAAACTACGCGCGCCACACCAGCGGCCATGAAATGGATCTCGTACACTCCCTGGGGCCGACTGTTTCTCTTTGTAACGTTGATGGTGACACTACCTGTTGTCGTCTTAACACATTCTCACCTACCATATGAATGCAGTGATGAGTATCATATCTGTCTTGAATAGTACGTACGGCGCAGCTAACAAAGAATCCGCTACTTTCTCACTGAAGGGCGGGGAATGATATACCACAACATAACCGGTATACCACCGAAAATACAAATCATAAGGTTTGCGCCCTATGCTATCACTACCCGACATAACAGTGCACAAAAAAAATCACAACGAAGGCAACGTTCCGATCATCCTTCTGAAAATGCACTAAACCCCAGATTTCCCAAAGACAACAAATTAATCAAGAAACCCAAATAGGGTACCTTACCTCCAACTTCAGTGAAGTAACGGTTCAAAACGAAAGTAAAAAATTGGATACTGCTACACCACAGGTAATAAATGAAAATGGGTGGCCAAAACAACGAAACAGACGTGGGTTTGCCAGTGGAATACTCTTTTTTGGACGCGGGAGGTACGACAAAGACAGAAGTCGCGTCGGTCATTGTTTGTGGTCGTTGATCGTCGTTGAAAACAGGGACTCAACACAACGACGACATCATCAACTATTCGTTAACTTTCAACCTCAACAACGCCCACTCAACATCCTCTCCCTCTCTCACACTACAACATCGCTACGAGTTGCGACTCTATGTAAGTCCGTCACTTTTACGGCTTTCGACGACATTTTCATCACCGACCGTCAGATATCGGCTTCCACCACCCGACGCGTCAGAGCTATCGACGAAACGCGTAAAAATGCCTCCCCGACCGAACGTCCAACCGAACAACTTGACCTTCACGGACCACCTGCGAAACTTCATCACGTTGCTGGAGCACTTGGAGAGGTTCATGCTCGCAGGTAAAGCACTGTGGATTACTGCCAGACGTACGTCGTTCCTTGCGACTACTGATGCCCTCTGACGTTTTCTACAGGTCTCTGGATCGATTACGATGGAACGCAACGGGTACTCAACGTATGGAGATACCTTCGGGGGACGAACGACTGAAGGGACGGAGACCGGTGTGTATGTCTCTTTAACTTGACGCTAACGAGTGGTCTAACGGTACCTTTTCCTTTTCAAGAGAATATCTTCGAATTGCATGTTGATCCACCGAATTATTCTGCCGCTACTTGCTTTCAACCGTTGCTACTATCAATACTGCTGTCTCTTCGCTTTCTATACAACGTACACACCTAAAGGACGACGTACTCTCGGCCTATCTCACTCAAAGAACATCTTAAAACAACTGCTGCCTTTGTACTTCGAATCTACTTCACCTGTATTTCTAGTCCGCTTTGTCTGTGAAGCGTCGCTATCGAGAAAATCTTCCTCCTTGCCCTATGTTGCTCTAGTGTCGATTTGTTTACTACTACTCTGTAGTCGCATACCTTGATAAAAAGATCGCTATCTCCTAATAGTACAACGTACATGTCAAATGTATATACTTTTATGAAGAGAGAAATATCGACAGGGACATGCCCGAGTATCTGCCGCGTGCCGGCGCCTCGAATTATAACGTTGAGAACACGTGACAATGGCTTGAATCAGAACCTCACTCTTTTGACAATGACTATATCTTCCACCCATCAGATTCGCACTGCGCTCATTCCATTGCAAACCTCTTTCTTCCCGCCACATGTCACACACGGTGTTACTCCAGCATCCAGATGGGCACCTCTTCCTTTATCCGCTGGTGTCACCATCTTCGACGACACTTTCTCATTCCCTCTTGGCAGCGTCTCACAGATCATGTCCAGATGGCACTTATCTCCTTTTTCCCCCTTCTTTCGATCCTACCTGTCGTTATAGGATAGCTCACTTCCTGTCTCAGTGTACAATGAATAACCAGGTAGGTTTCATCATTCATCCCATTCCCTCTCAGCGGCGTCTCACAAACCATGTCCAAAAGAGCCAACACCGAAGATGCTTCCCGTCTCCGTAAAGGTCCTCGGAATACCTTGACAACAAACGCCATCGTTGTTCATTTGTTCTTTTCTGAATGCAGCGTTTTATGCAACCGTATCCGGTGACGCCCGACGGGTTCAACTGCTCAACAAACTGCGCCCGCACTTGGACAATATGTCGTACTTTGCAGTTCCCACTCTGGCTGCAGATCACAGCATTGGAAGGCCAAAAGACAACCGCTGTGCTCACAGCTCAGAAGCCACGTATGCAACTGGTCTTGCAAATTAAATCGTTGGGTGTTAGTTTGTGCATGGACCCAGCGACGCCGGATACATCAGTGCCGGAGTTTACACAAGGGAGCGACCCGCAAAGTTTGGGAAGCGGTACGTATGCGTATTAAGAACGGTCTATTAAATCTCTAACTTGTTAACAGAGTATGTCCCTGTCGAGGATATCTTGCAAAAAAAGATAGTTTTACATCATTTTGCCTATCACCGGTTGCCTCATGTCTCGACGGAATACGAGGTTAAGATTCCCGGCGACCACAACATATCCGCAGTAGAACACGCCGAGCTTTCTGACGATCGCCTTTCAAAACGTCCTTCTGCAACACCAGTGCGATTCCAACGGCAATCTGAAGCTAGCGCCCGTGACCTGCTGCCTCATGCTGGCACCCTGGGTGATTCAGATGAGTAGCGGAAGGAAAATTGGCCCCAGTCGCTCGAAGATGAATTGTGGAAAACGGTAATCGCGTCCGCAGTTCATCGATGAAGAGTCTGACCCATCCCTCGTTTCGTTAGATCGTTGCCGAGAGTCTGGATAATACTTCGCTAAGCATATATGTTGCCAGCTGGCTACGCTGCTAAAAACTCCCTGGACTCGGCGTTTATGACGAGTGCGCTCGGTGTCCTTGAAATCCATTGGAGACCCAAGATTGGTGGACGAGGATAAATGCCGGTTGTTCATGAACAAGACCCAGTCACGACGCGAGTTGTCTACTTCACAAGCGGCAGCTTTTCTGTCAGGGAAACCAAGTCATTACACGGATGCAAAGTTCGTCCGCTGTTGCTGGTCTCGGACTCTATCTTGGATTGCGCCGTCGGTCTTTCTCGTTTTCTCGAAAAACACAACCCAAACCCAGAGGTGAGCTCATCTGATCATGTTTGACGCGTCGTCTCAACTGAATCGTTGCATACAGCGACGCAACCGCGAATGAAGAGGCGACTGGAGATTCAATGCGACCTGATACACCCCAGGTGCCTCCAAAAAAGGCCATTCGTACGCAACATTCCCATTCCGGCTCCATCTCCCATTACTCAGATGCAAGTAGTGACGGCCACCATCCCTCTTCTTCCATCTCCCCTCCTCCCGTTCCCCGCGTCCCAAATGGCTTTGCAGATCTTATACTTAGCGAAACTCCCGATTTCGAAGAGGACAAAGTCGTCATCGACCCAAAAACCCCTTCGGACTTTGCTCTACACGCCGTCTTTATGCGTTTCGCCTCCACCGCAGAAGTTAAAATTGATATTTTCCTCCGTCAGCCTTTGGAAACCGATCCTCTCCTTCCCCATTTCATCGGTCCCGATACCGACCCCAAATTCGACGAAATCCTTCGCTCCCTTGGTCAGCATTCCTCAGTGGAAGAACTTCCTACGTGATGCAGATGGGTGGTCCGTTCTGCCGTTGTTGGTCACAGGTATGTCTAATCTCAAGTTTTTATTGGAGATAAAACGTTTACTTAAACGGATACAACTTACCAGTTTGGGAGAATATGCCGCCCTTGTCATCGCCGAGGTTCTCAGTCTCGAAGATGCCTTGATGATCGTTGCCAACCGCGTTCGTCTTACGGTTCAGCAGGGTTGAGTATGAGAGGTAGACCTGGAGGTGGCGGGGGTAGGGAAGGAGGTCTCGGAGGAAGCAGTGACTACGAAAGATATGGATCTCGACAGGCTCAAGAAAACAAAGCTCTCATCGACCAACGGTACATGTGGGTCAAAATCCTTTGCGTGACGACAACACTACCCGAGTCCCTGCGCCCCGCTACTCTCTTTTCGCTGGGCCGAGATCACTCTCGTGCTCCTTCCGACTCATTTTTTGAAAGAGGGAGATTAACCACAAGTCGTGGACTCAGAGTATACGATGTTTAGGGACGCAGCTGTGTTGTCTATAAGCTCGTTCTTGCCCGATGCATACCCACAATCGCTGGAAGATTTGGCCGTCCTTTGCTGACGTATGGCTACGACCTTCTGTCGTTTAACAACGAGACGGTGAATATGTGGGATAAGCCGTCGACCAGTCAATGTACGACGGAAATATTGGTGTCACAAATGTCACAGCAGGTGTGACTGCGTCGTCGCTGCACCAAACATTCTCAAACTCTTCACCTTCGAGCGGCTCAATCTTCTACTCCGGGTTTTACTTGTGGCCAACCTACCAGACCGGTGTCTACACCTGCGTAGCGTTCGATTACGGTATAGTTATGCGTTTTGCCTGTATTGCCTGTATGCGGCTCATCTTCCGTCAGCATTGGATTGTTCGTGTAATTGGTCTCCTACGCTGTGCGACAAATTCTAGCTCAATGAGAAGGGAAATGAGAAGGGAAAGAAGTATGGAGAACGAGATTCTCGGGGAGTTGCAGAGCCGTAAAAGAAATATGGGGGCTTCGCCGCTCAATTCTGTATGCCTGTCCCTTTGATGTGAAGCTCCCGTTTGACGTCTTAGCAGCTATTCGAGTCGTCTTCTCATGTAGCGTTGGCTGACTCTGCTATCACCTTGATTAACGGCGACAAGATTGAAGGCAATGTGACGGTAATTCGTGTGGACACGCACTGCGAGCGTTGCCGTGCATCCGTATGTGTCTGTCTTTCGATGCTCTTGATCTGGTCTCTGACGCTGTTCTTACGTTTGTCTGTGCAGGAAAAAGTTTTCATGGCGGCGTTCATATGTCTTCTGGCATTGATATTGTGTTTCTTTCTCTATTATATTGTATTGAAGGGTTGAAGTGATGTTTCTTGTTCATTTGTGTAGGGAATGCGTTGATGACGTTGTATCATGCTACTGAACTGTGTATAGGTTTTCTATCTAAAGTGAAATGTTTTCTACCCCCTCGACCTCCCCTCAGTGCTCGTTTACATAATACTCGACTGATGTCTACAGCAACTATCACTATCAGGGACCTATCCCCGGCTAGGCTCTTCCGTCCATCTGCTCACCAAAGAACATAGTCCTACTTACCAACCCATGATTCCACCACTCACAGAATTCACGTTCTCCGTTCCTCCGCATGAAAAACTTCCAGCCCCAATGACTTTGTGAGATCCCTGATACTTACAATACGGCCGCCCTCCCCAATGCCTATTCATAAGACGCGGATGAGGAGTACGAGGGAGAGGAGGAAGATGGTATGGATGAAAGGGCACGAGAGATGAGCGGAGGAAAGAGAGATGGAGGAAAGAGATGGAGCTCCGAGTCATCCTGGCATTGATGCAAAGTGAGTGACTTTCTGGTCGTATTCTACTGCATCACTGAGTCTCTTCTAGTGCTTGGGCAGAAATTCACGATATATTCTGAGACGGACACGAAGATGACTGGGCACTGGTCGGAGACGATTAGGTGGGGTTGGAAGAGGAACAGGTTAAAGTCGACAAGAACCTTCAAGATGTGCGTCTGCCATTTCTCGATATCGTCTTATCAAAGACCCAAAGGAAGACTCCAACGGTAAAAAAAAACCAAATACATAAAAATTTTTGGAAGGTACTAACATACTGCTTTCCATTCTCGAACCCAATGCCCGCAGGTCATCCACAAAAACTTCAAAATCAGTCGAATCCGCAACTTCTACACGCGAAAAGTCAAATTCACCCAAGACTCGTTCGACGAAAAGCTCGGTTCCATCCTGTCTGATTTCCCCGTCCTAGACGACCTCCATCCTTTCCTCTCCTCCCTCATGAATGTCCTCTACGACAAAAACCATTACAAACTCGCTCTAGGCCAACTCCGCACCGCCCGTCACCTCATCGACCAAGTCGCTAAAGACTACGTTCGTCTCTTAAAATTCGGTGACTCGCTTTACAGATGCAAACAACTCAAACGTGCCGCGTTGGGGAGGATGGCGACGATTATGAGGAGACAGAAAGATCCTCTGGCTTATTTGGAACAAGTCCGTCAACATATATCTCGTTTACCGGCTATCGATCCGAATACGAGGACTCTGATCATCTGTGGATATCCTAACGTCGGTAAAAGCTCTTTTATCAACAAAGTCACTCCCGCGGACGTCGACGTCCAGCCCTATGCGTTTACCACGAAATCTCTGTTCGTGGGGCATTTGGATTACAAGTACTTGAGATGGCAGGTTATTGATACACCGGGGATTTTGGGTCATCCGTTGGAAGAGATGAACACGATTGAGATGCAGAGCATCACGGCGTTGGCGCATTTGAAGAGCTGCGTGTTGTATTTTATGGATTTGAGTGAACAGTGTGGGTATACCATCGAGGCTCAAGTAAGTCTTCCTTTCATTTTTTTTTTCATTTTCCTCCCCCTCTGTCCTCTCTCTCTCTTCTCATACTTCCTTCTCTATTTCCAGTGCAAACTTTTCCACTCCATCAAACCCCTCTTCATCTCCAAACCCACCATCCTCGTACTCAACAAATCCGACATCACCACTCTATCCTCCCTCCCCACCTCCACCCAATCTCTTATCACCGACATCACCTCCAATCCGACCGGAGACCACCCGGTAACCCTCGTCGAGTGCTCTTGTTACACCGAGGAAGGAGTTAATCTCTGAGGAACAAAGCTTGCGATTGTTGTTAGCCGCTAGAGTCGAGGGCAAAATAAAAAAAATTGGCGGTGGTGTATCATCAATCTCCACTTCGTCATCGACATCGTCGTCGGTGTTGAATAGGTTACATGTGTCGGTCCCGCAGAAGAGGGACGATGTGGCGAGAGAGGCGTTTATACCGGATAAGGTGAAGGAGCAGAGGGAGAAGGGAGAGAAGATGTATGATAAGGAGGATCCGGGTAGGAGGAAGTTGTTGAGGGATAGGGAGGTTGAGGAAGGTGGTGCTGGAGTGTTCAACATTAATTTGAAAGGTACGTTGAATTGCTTTCTTTATTTTTCTTTTATTTTTCGCTCTTTTTTTTTCGGAAAACGCCTAGTTTCTTTGGACGCTGATGGACATGTCCCTATCCCCCTCTCTTTCTCTTTTGAATAAACAGAGTCTTACCTCCTCGCGGACCCCGACTGGAAAATGGACATCATGCCCGAGATCATGGACGGTAAAAACATTGCAGACTTTATCGACCCAGACATCGTCGAAAAACTAGAAGCGTTAGAGAGAGAAGAAGAAAAACTCGTTCAAGAAGGATTCTACGATTCCGATCCAGAAGATTCCGACTTCGACTCTTTGGACGAAGAAGAAGAACAAGACTCGAGAGTGACGGAGAAATCGAGATCGGCGAGATTGAACTCTCAAGCGACGAAGAAGAGTTTGAAGAACCACGCGAAATTGTATGTTGGCGTTGAGGAGGAATGGGACGAGTTTGGGAGCGATTGGGTTTTGTATGATTTTATTGTTTATCCGGCGGTGAGTACTTTTTCTCGGTTTCTTTTGTGCGTGTAGCTCAGGATTTCCTCGACTACGGTTTTTGACAGGTAAGTTCGAGAGACTGTTTTACTTAGTATCCTTGCATCCGCATCTTTGTTTTTTTTTGGCTATATAGCGTTACCGGTAGCTTTGAAGACTCGGATCTCTGTCGCTAATCATCGATGATTATTTACGTGGCTTTCTGATGAACCTAATGCTACTTTTGACTTGGAGATATATCCTAGTACCTGTTGAGCTCTCCAAAACCAATCCTCAATATATACTCACCTGGGTAGGCTGTCCAGTATGTAACAGTAAGTCAGCCCGCAAGAATTAAACTGGTGGAAGTAAAATGGCATTTAAGAGTACTGAACTGGCAGTAGGATGATGCATTCTGATTTAACCTGTAATGGAACAAGACAATCTGAGAAGTCCTGCAACAGAACCATACATCTTGGGTACGTCCTGCAACAGAACTATACATCTTGGGTATGTCCTGCAACAGAACGAGACATTCTGTATTCTCTATAGCATTATGATGTAATCTGTGACAGACTAATTCAAATTGGATTCATCTGTACCTACTCACTCAGACGACCTCAATCCTTGGCAGGGCACCCAGTTCTGAACTGGTCTTTTGACTTTTGCTGATGACTATTTGACCCAACCTAGTTCAATATTTCTACCAAAAACGCAACTGTACAAAGGAACCGTAGTGTACAAAGGAGTGTTTAAATCCTGTATGGAATGCAAACAGTAAATGTCTGCCCGGATGTCGCGCGAAATTTACTGTTTGCATTCCATATAAGGCATATATTGCTGCTAAACGTGAAATGCAATGTGTTGCCGAACAGGCCCTTAACGCTTAGCGCTTATCACTAGTCGGCCTGACGACGATCCGGCTTATATGTCGGAAATCTGAATTCGGCCCTTATAACGGCAGGGGTATTATAACGGCAGAATGATGTCATCATTACGGCCTTATGGTTATCGGCCAGTCCATATAATATTGCCGGCAAGTATTAATAAGCTTAAGATCTTCCGAATTCCAATCTTCCGCACCTTCGTTCTCCCTCAAATATTACTCGTTCCCTTAGATACTTGAAATCCATATCCTTGTAGTCCATAGCTAGATGTATATAACTCTTAAAGGCCAGGAAACAATACCCTCCGGTCAGAAATGTTATTAACATGTTATTTACATGAAGTGAAGTGGGCCACTGCAAGCATGGCAAGTATGAGGCCCGGAATGGGCTCATACTGTTACTGATCCAAAGACTGATCCAAGACCACACACACTAGGGTGTATAAGAAGCTGGAGTTTCCAATGCCCAATTGATAATAAAGGCCTTGACAAACAAAACCATATCAGTGACCAACCGAGATGAAAGTTGCGTGTAAAGACAATTCCTCCTTTCAGTCAGCCTGGTAATGTTAGAAATCGCAATATTAGTAATAACTCTATTTCTAGCCCAGGCCTAGGAAATATACCTTGATTTATAAACCCAGATTTGGACCATATGAATTATATGTGCAGGTAGATGTGAACTTATGTGGGTACAGAGTTTTGACTGCAATAGATCTAAGGAAATAGATGTAATTTGAGGGAGAAAAATTGTTCAGAAGGTTGGTAAAATCTTTACATGCATGTAAAGAATTTGGCTAAACTTTACGTCCTGCAAACAGTAATAATACTATCAGGGGATGTACCTCTGTTCAGGTCAGAGCTTTACCTTAGCATGGTGTGTAAATTTTTTGTGGTGTTCCATAGCTTTTTTTTTGATTGGACAGATATCACTGAGCTGGATATACCTGTCCCCAAACAAGTCTAGATCTGACTGAACAGTGAATCCCTCAATATTAATGACATCAGAACTGAATTTCACCCTAATAGCAAGCCACCATCAACAAATAACAGTTGTAAAGAGTTTGTATTTTGTCTACAATTCCAAGAATTGTCCATCCAAATGGAATATCAAGACTAATTCTTTCTGCTAACTGGTACGAGGAACAGTAAGTGTAAGTGCTCTTGCATTCCATTCTGTGCTTAATATCTCAATACTTTCTAATTCTATAGATGTACCATAGCATTGATCAGAGCTTTGGGAGTTATTGTCCCTGTCCAAAATGTTTTGTTTTCTGGGACAACAGTCTCTCAGATCTGTCAGTTCCATTTCCATTACACACACCAACCTGTACACATGGAATTCTTATGAAGGTAAAGGAATGTACACAGCACAACACAAGGGGAAATAGAAAATATATTGACAGGATTCAGTTTGTGACCATGCATGGTGATGTTATCTTATACTAATCTGACACTAGATTAATGAAGGGTGTATTTCTTGATATCAATTATGTTGATTTCTACTTAGCTTGTTCATCTGAAATTTGGCAGTAGTGCTTTTGAAATAATCATCTTTTTGCTCAATTCAAGTGTTATTTAGAAGCCCCTCTCACTGCTCCCAGGAGAAGTTGGCCAGTAGCAGTTGGTTCAAGGTGGGTTGCAATTGTCTCAGATGAGCATGCTTTCTTCATACAACTTACCTTGCAACAGCTATGTATAGATATCAAGATAAAGTGGATTCATAATTCAAATCTTTAACTGGAATATGTAAAAACATGGAAATGTTATAGGCCTTGCCAATAAATTCCCCTTAAGGATTAATGATTCAGAGATGGTGCATAGATCTTCATATTGCAGCTCATGATGTCTTTGACCAAAATTTTCAACATTGTCTCCATTATCTCATCAGCAATGAGCCCATCTTCCAAGGCACAACACCAATTCCAATCCCTCCATGCCCTCTGTCAGTGAGAACTCATGCTCAACATGGACCAAGCTCCAATTCTGATCATGTCATAGAGGCTGTTGTTCAGATTTCTAAAGAAACTGCCCAGCAATGCACTACATGAGCTAACAAACAGCTCTGAATAATTAAACATTTCATATTACTATACAGTTCACGAAGTTACAGTAATGGCACCATATATGGAAATTTTCTTCACGGCTTCAAGATCTTGGGTGCGACAAGGATTCCAGCATTGTTGTAGCTCAGAAACTATGTTCTAAATGCTTGCAGCAATGTAATGTATTGTAACAGGTTGGGATATCCAAAAAAATCTGTGTAGATTAAGCAAAAATGACATGAAATGACGGGCCAACCTCCCATCACCATCATGCCCCGTAGTCAACAATTCTGTCTCCAGCAAGACAATAACTCCAAACACAGCCAATAGTGGTCTAGAATACATTTAATATGTGGTTTGCGAGCTTGGAAGGCAGTGAAAACGGGGGATACAAGCAGGTTATGAGCCTTGCTGGTAGGCGTGAGAACTTAATTTCTATATATGGTTGCGGAAAATCAGTTAAATTGGCCGTCGCTGTACATGAACCACTTCAGTACAACAATATCTTGTACATAGATTTGAATTGAGTCATCAACATTATTGAGATACCATTGCGAACATAAATACGGATTGAAATCCGAGTACAAATGGTACTTACTAATATTGAAAGGGCGGTGATACATTTATTAACCCGGGGTGCTCTAAGTATAACACCCAGGTGGTCTAGTGGTTAAGGTATACAAGCTGTGTACAGCATGGATCCTGTTCGACACAGGTTCGATTCCCACTAATGGCACTGTAAATTGTATCTAATGAAGCGGTAATTAGTAAGCGGTTTTTTTTGTCGGGTCATTATATTTATGGCCGGTTCCACATGACCCCTTATAACGGCATAATGGCATAATGGTCACACCGTCTAATAATAATTTGTAGATGTCCATTTGCTGGTTATTATGACACCCTTTCATAATGGTCGTTATAAGGCCGTATATGCCGTTATTAGGCGAGATCGAAAGTTCCGACATACAGTGTCTGTGACTGCCCGACATCCTGCCCCTCCTATATCTGCATCCTCTTGCCTTTGTTCTTGTTCAGAAACGTCGGCTTGGCTACTCTCCACCTGTTCGAATCCAAACCCAACCACACTTGGCAGCTCATCACAAACCTCTTCAATCAATTTGTTACCTGTCGATTTGCAACCGCTCAGTCTCTATTAAACTCTTTGCGTTGAGCTCTCACCATTCCATGATCGGGGGTTGGAATTTTGCGGGGACCCCTCGCAGGGACCTTGCGGGGACCGGGGACCCTACTGTAATTATACCTATTTTCAAACTGTCACGACCTGACCTAAAAGCAATACACCCTTGCCTAACCTAGGCAACCTGTTGGGGAGTGACAGCGATTGTGCTATGGAACCTGACCCTCTAAGCCTCGATAGTAGTGCGACTAGTCGATATACGCCTATATCAGACTGCGATTCGTGCGAATAACGATAGCCACGGATACGAGGAACCAGGAACCTAGTGTTGGCGACTCAGACTACGAGCCTAGAAGCTAGAAGAATAGAACTAGTATGGAAACCAAGGAGAATCGCAAGATAGACAGCCTTCGGAGCTGAGTCGACAACGAGAGTGGTGCGAATAAGCAAGTCGTCGCCTACCAGGAAAGTAGGATCAATAGAACAATGTGTCCTATGACAACTAAGATTGGATTCTAACTAGTACAAATGGTTATACAAGGTATATATACTATAAAGTAAAAGGAGTATACTCCTAGCAGCAATAATGCCTCCTCCTCTCCGCTACCTACAATGTCCGATCATCCCTATGTCACCCGTCAACCCCCGCGATCCACCAAGTCTCGGTGCCACATAGGAGATCAGCCCCTAACGCGTTGTATGCCGTGTTCGGAAGTGCGATTAGTAATGATCCCGTGCCTAATCGCACTTCGGAATAGGAAATAAGTTGTCCCGGTTAAGTGATGTGGCTTCTGGTATGGTGGCGGGGTGGCGGACCGGCGAGTTCATGACACAAAGTATCTTATAAAAATACATATACATAATCTATATTATTTAATTGTCCTCTGTGCCAACTTTCAGATTTTTTGGCCATGCTGTTGAGTAAAACAGATTGATGCAAACTCAGACAATGGTACATAATTTGTCCAAAAAATCAGTTTTCCCCTGTGATGTTCAAACAAAGATAGAGTATTGGGAGTACCACCTCATAAGCCTTTAAATCCTTGAGCAGGAGTTCTTAAATGAACAATCCTGTTAAAGCATTGTAAGATAAACCTAGTTTTTCCAACATTTTTGTCACTAAAGTTGAAAAATTCACATCACATCAAGGCCTTGTTGAAATGCCATGAAAATACAGTGATACTACTTCCTAGTACTCACTGGATACTTGCCCAGTACCTGTGAGGGTCTTTGCAAGGTCCCCGCAAATTCTGTCAAAGCATTGTAAGGTAAAACTAAATTTTTCGACATTTTTTGTCACTAAAGTTACAAATTTACATTGAGGCATGTTTAAAATGCTGTGGAAATACAGTCATACTACTCCCTAGTACTCCTTGATCCTTTTTCAGTACCTGTGAGGATCTGTGCAAGGTCCCCGCAAATTCTGTCGAAGCATTGTAAGGTAAAACTAAATTTTTCGACGTGTTTTGTCACTAAAATTAAAAATTCACATCAAGGCTTGCTTGAAATGACATGAAAATACAGTGACACTACTCCCTTGATACTTGTGCAATACCTGTGAGAGTCTGTGCAAGATCCCTGCAAGGTCCCCGTGAGAGTCCCCGCAAGGTCCCCACAAGGTGGCTGTGCACTTGCGGGGACCTTGTGGGGACCCTCTGGAGAGCTCGACTTTAATACACTAACTCACTATTACATTTCTTTGAATAATCTAGCAAAAATCTTCTTGTAGCTATTG
The DNA here is from genome assembly GCA_004369135.1 of Dendrothele bispora CBS 962.96. Taxonomy (NCBI): domain Eukaryota; kingdom Fungi; phylum Basidiomycota; class Agaricomycetes; order Agaricales; genus Dendrothele; species Dendrothele bispora. Next base: position 83,727 of record ML179065.1, on the reverse strand, counting down.
TATCCTTTATTGCAATGTGTTGCTGGACCCATTTTACTGTAATTATCATGTTTGATAGTTTTCATCTTTCATTTTTCGTGAATTCCTGTTATCTACAAATGCAAAAGTCACTCAATTTTGCACAAGGACACTTTTCAACTCTTTACCTACAGCTTTAAACACTTTATTTAATACATATATGTAGCACTGGGTCTATCCAAGCAAAAAAATACTACTGTGTGGCTGTGCATATCCCATTTTTTTACAAGATGAATACTTTTTGCTTACGGTTTTTTTAGTCTTATATTCACTATTGTACATATATACAATGATTAATAGGCTACATAACACTAAATCTATTGTATCAAAGGGTGCCCGCAAATTCCAAAAAAGTCCCCGCGAGCCCGCAAGGGGTCCCCGCAAATTTACCTATACCGTTCCATGATAATGTATGCTTCAGCTGGAATGATAGGAGGTAGATTTTTGTCTTATCTGTAGCCATTTGATTCATTCAAATGCGTTCCCGCTTCCTCGTCAATAGCCTCTGCCATGCCGTATGTCCCATCTGTATTCAACACTCCTTAGCTGTCAGCTGCATCCCCATTCCACTCTTGCCCTGTCGAATCATCATCAATCTCATTCTGAGGCTACGTCTGCATCATTCAAAACTCCTGATATCCTCCTCCAAATTGACGGCTGTTGAATTATCTGGTGTTAGTTTCAGTCCTCCCCCATTTCCGTTTGGTAAACGATTGGGAAGGAGTAAAACATTTACGTTTTGGTTTGTGTGAACTTGAGGGATTGTGGATGGGATTCTCGTGGACTTGGGGTGTATGTGCAGATTTCTGGGTCATGTATAAGCTAATACAGGAGTAGTAGAAATCTGTCTGATATAATTCCTGATTAGCATGCTCACACTCGATGATGCGTGGAAAATTGTTCAACATTTATAAGTTTTGTCCTAATCCCTTTTTTTTCGGTATGAATCAGACCATTCCTAGTAAGTTATTCACTCTCACCTGCTCCAGACGAGGCTACCGGCTCTTTATTTTAAATTGGAATTTTTTTGAATGGAGCAAGCGGTCTTAAATTACGCACTGATTCCTTTATAAATAAATCTTGAGTTCTACGTTGATCATAAAATTTGAAGAATGACCTCAAAGGTTACTTGAAGTTCCTGTTGCCTGTACTGCAATACTTATTAGTATGCAGAAGCACCGGTGAAAACATCTTCACTTAAAACTTACAGTAGTACTATCCCAGTTCAGCCTTTTTATCGCGTCTTATTATGACCAATGCTTTGTCTTTGAGAGGGAGAGTTCACTGAGTTGTTGATGTAGGAGCCCTCTCTCTCAAAGACAAAGCATGTACTCTAGGGCCGAGCTCTCAATGCAGAAAGATCAATATATGCAAGAACTTAATTTCAGTTTCGAGCCTGTTTTGAAACCTAAACCCCAACACACATTCACGTCTAGCTCTTTCCCAAGAGGCGGGATTTCCAAACACATTGAATGTACCAATTTTCTGATTGGTTGATAAGCAGAGTATACCGAGGCTTCTGTGACTGCTAGTAGATATAAAGAACACCAAAACATGGAGGTCAAGAGCAACAGGAAGTGAAATGTGGGTAATGGATTTTCAGGAAACTTTTGGTAAGTATAAGTAGTAATTTGATTGATTTGACAAGCATATGGTGTGAAAAGAGGAGGGCATTGTGGAGAGAAGAATGATTTCCAATGAACAAAAAACATATAAAGAACTAAATTTACGTTCAGTTTAGTTTCATTAACTTCAGTCGAGGACCTCTAAATGGAGGGAGTGAGAAGCAAACTGAACACCATTATTTCTGTGGAGGGTAGCTGTCCAGGAACCTTTTGAAGATGAAGCAGTTCCTTTGAATTGCGCTCTTGAACCATTTCCACAATAGGACTTCCAGATCTCTTCGAGTGTCTTCACATCAATTCTGGAAAATTCAGAGAGATGGATCCATGGTTCTCCATTTCTGTTGATTCCAACAGCAATTAACGGTGTGGTAAAACCCCATTTGGAGTAAAGGAGTAGGCGAGAGGCATCAGAGCCTTCTCCCAGCATGGAGAGGTACATTTCTTCACCGGTCGATGTATTGTTTAAGCCACAATCTAAGTAGTCTGGAGGGAAGACATCTTCGAGGGTATAATCATGTGTTCTTGGCACTTGAACGAATTGTGACTGGGAAGGTGTCACTGTCGGTATTATGGGGGTCCAGGTGGAGTTATCAACTGTTGTGTAATCAATGTCGAGTGTCCTCGTTTTTGTCCAGCCAGTAATCTGCACAGCGGCAGTAACAGAGCCACCAGATTCCAGCTTCATTTTCAACCTGTCTGCACGAGATCCACCCTCTACAGTAGTGCCCAAAGAAGACTGTACGCTGAGCATTCCCGGTCCACCTTTTTCTGACAGGGCAAACGAAATTTCGACGCTTTCGTTGCCGTGACGACAGCGGAAGCTAACAGTAAACGGGTCTAATTTCGAAAGCATAAAAACGTTTGTGACAACAGATCTGTCGTTTTGGGTAAAGGTCGCATGCTCAAAGTGTTCATCGGCTGAGAGAGACAGGCGGACTTCCATCCATTGGATTCGGAGATCTTGTTCATCGGTCTTTCTGGTCCTACGAGGTGGTGAAGGCTCTCTGACAGTCACTTCCTGCACACTCCCTGGTGTATCAACAGAATGTAAAGTCAACTCATGAGGGTGGTAGCGCATGTAATCCTGGTTCTGTTTTTGGAGATAGATGTTACACACCTTTCCATCCACTTGACAGTCCAAAGATGCCCAAAATATGTCGGCATCATCAGTGGTGAAGGTTGGAACATGGATGCGCAGGCCATTATTGTTGAACGAGAAGGATGATTTGTCGCCAGTCAAATTTGTGTCAGAGATTCCCACTCCACCAGATCCTTTAAAGTCGTCAGGAGACCGTGCAAACAGTCCTCTGGGTTCTTTTTCAACTTCTCGCCCATTCTCATCTCTCTCATAATCGGTAGCCCAAGCAAAAATGCTACGGTTATCAGATATCTTTATGATCTCCTGCTGAAGCCGCATAAATGCCTTGGCCCCACCCTCTCCGTAAATTGGTGGCATGCAGATATCAAAGAGTCCCATCAATGAATAAGCTCTATCCTCAGGTCGGGTCGTTTCCCTGAATGCTGCCCAGGACATTCTCTGAGCTATGCTATATTTCGTGACATCCTGATCCTCGTCCTCAAAGAGCTCGACTGGAATCAAGGTGATGGCTGAGATTGCATCACGCAAGCTATGTCTAGAGCCAATATTCCTCCATGAACCATCTAGAAAGGCGATATGTGAAGGCGCAATGAGCTCCTGCAAGGTCCAGCCTCTTGTAAACCACTTGCTTCTCCTAAAGCCTGACTTGGCACCTCTGGGATCCTCCTCACTCGATGCATCAGGTAAATATACGTAACAGACACCAGCATCCGCATAGAACCGGTACATCGAGTTGAGATTCTTGGAAAGGTCGGCGCTGCTTGATTTATCAATGCAGCACGAGTCAATCCAAATCCATTCAAAGCGATACTTCCATGCATGGGCACAAGCCCCTATGACCTTTTTCCAGCCCGCATTCAGATCACGTTTGGAGACATCAAGATCCTGGACATCCTCAATTGTGATTTGGATTCCATTGGTGCCCCGAGAAAGCATAGTCCCAATCCATTCCAAGCCATGTTTCTCGGCGTATGAATAGGGGCCCAAGTATTGCTCGGTATTTTCGACCTCTGACCATCCATGCTTGTGTTTGGCAGCCTGAAGATTCTGAATATCCTGGAATGTGACTTCCTCTCCGCCCCAGGTATGAGAAAGAATGGCATATCGCGGAATATCGGTGTAAAATTCTTTCAGGGTAAGGTCCCACGTATTCAGGAGGCGCATGATATTATCAAAAGTATATTTCAAAAGCTTCAAGAAAAAAAGACCCGATTTTAGTCCATGTTATCACGAGCGACAACAGATTGAAGGGCGTACCTTTGCAGGGGCCCGGGGGGAAAGGAAGGAATGATGTACTGTCTACACGTATAGAAGTACTAGTCTTATATGACTTTACACTGCCGACCTGATCGGTGATCTATATAGCCTTGTATACAGCAGTGTATATCGATATCTCTGCCGGCGTCAGGTTTATCTTTCTTTGGAATATAGCTGTCATTCGATCCGAGCTGGGCACAGTGTACAGCAGCTCCGATTGAAAATTAATATAGTCTAGAATATCCACACTGTGAATGTCATAGCCTGAGGGGTGTCACATAATGTAGGTAAGAGGGTTGTGTCGCAAGCAACAACTCAAGGGCAGTCAGTGTCCATAGCGCCGTCTATTACCTCCTCTTCCCGAAACTCACCCCGAAGCTCACTCCCAGTCTGTCCATAACACGCCGTTCAGATGACAACAACGTCGGCATGTCGAGGAGGAGTTCCTCTACCGAGGGGTTCAATGCGAAGTGTGAGAAAACTTGTGGGATTTCTTCGGACAGTACTATCCTAACTATGGCTTGGGGCGTCAAGTTGAACCATAATCAGTACCTCTGCAGACGATGGAGAAGGTAGGTACATGGTGCACCTTAAAAAGCGATATTTGCGTTGTTGAGAACCAGGACCGAAGAAACATTCGCGTTTTGTCAGACGAAAGTCAGGGCTGTTAAACAACCTTGAACCCGCAACACTGCCACCGACTACAATAACTATTTTAGAGTTCGGAACAAAAAAGTATCACCGACAGTAGACAATGACTCACTATCAAAGTTTCCCATTAAGACTCCCTCCAGAACGGGCACCGTACCATGTCTAAGGACTCACGAAAGCATCACGCTGGTATAATGGGCGAGAGTTTGATTTGGAAAATGCTATAATAACTTTTTTTGAAATCCGGATTACAATCGCTTCCTATCATTGGGCCATTGAGAATGTAAAGAGGACTATTGTCAGACAGTGCTCAATATATTAAACGTTGATAAACTTCTAAAAAAGGGACATACTTATCGTATTGAACATCTTTGTTCGTTCCAGTCTGGGTGAAGGCAATGAACCTCTCCTTGTATCATCACATCAGTGAGTGGAGTACTTCCTCTCGCAGAGTCATATGAGAAGATCAAAGAGAGAAAAGCGACAGAAAGCACTGAGAGTCACAACCTGTCACAACCTTTTTATTTACTCTTGTTTATCCTAATGAACTGTTTTCTTTTGCCAGCACTGTTCGTCCTTCGCTCTCTAAGGCTGTTGGAATCCAGCGCTTTGATCGATAGACACGTCATCACGTCTTTTGTAGTCACATGACAGTAGATACAATTATTTAGGACATGGCGAATGCCACATGAATATATTCTCTTTCACTATCTTACTACTACAGATTTCTATAGTCTCCTGTAAGCAGACAGACGATATAAACATATACACTCAACGTGTGTTTATATGGAGTCTGCTAGGTTCGGAGCAAGCCCCGCTTGCTCCTTGCCGGAACCGGCAAATCCTTCGCAAGAAGGGGCTTGTGAGAAACGACATGAAATACCGGGAGTCATTATTCGGTCAATAACACAGTCAATTTTTGCTCAAATCCTTAGTTGTAAGAGACAAACATGTAGCTAGAGAGGTACTTGATTTGATTATATACTAGTAATACACTTGTAATACGCCATTTTAATTATATACTGAAGACAAGTCGAGTCACGCTGCAAAAAATGCTCATAACTTTGAGACTGTGTCGAGCAGTCCACAGATATTCATAAGTGAAATGGCTCAAGTCCAGACATCGATACTATCGCATAAACAAGTAAAGTTGGTTTTTGGGGCTCCTAAGACATTGTGGAACATAATATACACAGAATAGAGACCTTGCGCAAAAGCTACCTGTGGCTGTTGGCTAATTCTAAAAAACTTTCCAGCTACTGTACAGATTCCATCTAGCCACCATTAATAGCTCTTGACACAAGTATCAATTGATGGCTAGGAGGAAAGAATATACCCAGTACACATGGCAGGAGAGGTGCGGAAACTTCGGCAAAAAGCCACAGGTGGCTTTGCGCAAACCCTCTAATATCGAGTACTCGTCGTTGGTCAGAAGAGTGTCACACAATGTGACAAGAGTCACTTACAGCAGGAAAAGGGAAAATCTGCACATGGAGAACATCAGGCAGGATAAAACACTCCTGTTTAATCAAGCCTTGTGGGTCCAGGTCTGGAAAGCAAGAGCAAGCCTTGCTCAAAGTCTTGGAGAAGGCCCCCGAACCGACCCTAAAAAACTCCCCTTGCTGAAAAGACTACACCTCCTTTACCAATATATGATTTGAGCAGTCATGCAAAGTTGTTCCCATAGTTTAGAGCTCTTCTCGGTGATAGCGAGAGCTTCCAGCCCTTTCTCTTGCGCATGTAGCACCTGAGACCAAGGATTAGCATACTGCAAAAACAAGAGAGTATAGCTCAAAGACCTGGTCGCGTTCCAAAGATTTTAACGGGCATATAACAAATACCATCTGTCCTTTGCCAACCAACTTAGCTGTCCCTTTGAACAACAAAATTTTACCTAAACCTGTGGCGGCGATACACATTCCATCATATCTTTGCAGAATACGATATACGAAATGAGCCTGCCAGTCATCCGGCTCAAAAGAAAGTTTTGATTCAAACTTGAGGATTTCCTTGATGGATTTTGCGTCCTTAAGCCGGTCTGGTAGGCGTGTACAGATGCCTTGCGTAGTCTTGGAAGGTGTTTTGGGCACCTTTTGACGTCTTGGAGTGTTAGTTTGAGGATGAGAGGGCGTGGGAAAATGAGGTAGGGCTGGGACCAAGCAATATTTTCACGTTGACTAGGATAGAATACAAGGGGTCGTAAGGTTTTAAAGTACTGAAATACATTGTTTAGATCGTTTGGCATATTAGAGGAAAGTTTCAACGCACCAAAATGTCCAATACTTGAGGAACGGGCTAATCTTTTGACACCGTGTATTGGGCTTGACAAGTCAAAAAGTGCCAGCGTGTCCTGTCAGAATTAACGCGAATATATGAGTTTTGGATGTGCCGGCTTGTAGATAATGATATGTAGAGTAGGATAAGGGGCGCGAGTAAGGACAGTGATGTGAGCTAACGAGGTGGTGAACGTTCTACGACTCCCTTGAAAACGTGTAGTTTCTAGCAAGCCTCTTGTCAGAAAGCGACGTCAACATCGTCAAACAACAAAGAGTCGCAAACATTTCTGACCAATCAGAGGCTTGGAACGAACCTAGGAGTCTGCCAGTAGCCGCGTCGACTTTTGAAGCCACCCCATGATGACATAAGAAGTTAAAACCTAACCCAAACAACTCAATAATGCGCTCTCATTGTACAACACGCCGTCTTCTTGTAAACGCGTTAATTCATCTCATTTTCTTTGAATAATATCCAACATTATGGAAGTTGAAAGAGAAGATCAACTGTAGGTATTTCTTTCTGTAACTTGTCCCAGCAAGCCCTTCGGAAACATAATTCTAACCTACTGGTTCACTTTCTCACTGTTATTCATCTTGGATACATGAATAGTCCGGACTTGGATGTTATCCGAACATATATGCCTCCACCTAAACCAAGATCCGGGCGGAAAATCAACAAGAACCTTGCTATTGATCCAGCCCCGAGAATCTCTCCTTCTCTATCCAATGAAACCAATGCATCAAATTACACGCCGTTAACGCCAATTCAAAATTCTCGACCATTTCTTCCTCCTTTCGAGCTATCAAGTCAATTTGACTCATCAAGTAAATTCTCGCACCATAATTTCGCGCATATATTGATGTATCCTTTACAGCACTTTTGTACTCATCGTTACCTAGTCCGGTTACTCCTTCTAATTTGGAACACTCATCTGTGTCTACGCCTCCTGTTGACCTGGGTTCAATTGATATTCCGACATGCTCCCGAATTTCGTTCACAAATATCTCGAAACTTTCCAATACTTCTACCTATGAGCAACAACCAGGATCGAGATCACATAGGCTTACCTCTCGCAAAAAACTTGAACTCGGAATCAAGTATCTCATGAAGGAACTCGGTTATTCTTCCGTTGCTGAGTTCTTCTACTATTATGTTCAAAATATTCCACGCAGTTCTTCTAATGACTTTGATCTATCACATCGGGTCAGTCTTGCACATTTCCTACAGGGTCGAACAACGGTCAAGCCCATAGACATTATTCAAAGAATATTCGACCATTGCTATAGCTTTCCCTCTTCTCTGAGCGAGAATACAGATGACCGGGAGAAGGCTTATTCCACTCATCTTGATCCACGAGAAATCAAATATGCCCGATCATCTATCTCAACATGGGCCACTCAAATTATTGGTAACCGAGTCTATCGTGATATGCAACAGCTCATCCATCCATCCGTTAATCCTACCGACACTCCCCAGATTCCTGCAAGGCTTGCAGCCTCTGCAAATTCACGTACTCGAGCCAAAGGTGTCCAGACAGTGACAAAAGAAATACTTCTTTCATTCCGCATATCAGATCGAGTGTCATTTTTCCAAAGACATGCACCTCTTGCCTGGTACCTCACGGAATGTATGGCAGCACCACGTACATCAGATGGCCAAATTATTGAATGTAAACGACGACCTCCATCAATTGTATGTATATTTAGGTATACTACTTATGGCTCTGATTGAAATATCTTCTCTAGATACAAGTCGCAGCCCTCTCATCATTTGTAATGGCTCGGAATCAGTATGCTAATGGCTATTGGGCTTTGCAAAATGGTATTTGGCATATCGCGTGTCAATCCCATGTCGATGTCAAAAGGGTTGACTGTCTTAAGGGCATCAGTGTGCACGATACCACAGCATGAAGAGCCCTTGTGACAGTAGCAGATGATTCACTCGCAAAGCTTCAAAAAAACCTTATGGAAGGGGTAAAGGTCTCCGAAATGCGTTATCATTGGGTCCTAGACAACATCCAACAGTATGTCAAGGTATGGGAAGGTGGCATTGGGCGAGAGAACCGTCTCCTCAGTGGTTGTGCTGGTACAGCCATACTTATCGAGGATACTGCTCCCGGGGCATTTGATCTTGATGATCATATTACCAGATTGATAAAAAATCGATGCCAGGAGTTGACGACGGAAAAAATCTGGGCAAGTATTGATTGGGATCATATCACTGGTGTACAGTCTCTTCACGTTCTACTCGCATTCTTATCATTCATCCCATCTCTCGCCTTGATGAAACAAAAGGCGAATGATCTTCTCCGCTCGAAATATGCAATTCACCGAATGCGTGATGGCCGGAAATCAACATTAATACCACTTGGGACAAACTCGGAGAAGGAAATCCAAACAGAGGGGATGAAACGTGCTATACACGACTTTCTTTTACAATCTGGCTTCCCTGCCGAGTCCGCATCAAAACTTATTGTATGGATGGGAGGCGATGGTGGGTCTGTCTTAGCAATGGACCGTGCTAAGCAATATCTTGCCCTTCATTACGACCCCGATGATCCCCATACAGATTATTCCACCCTTCACAATCTTCTTCCAACTATCGGAATCTGGCATACCCAAGCAACTAATCAAAATACCATTGCCGAGAATCATTTCGGTCCCGCCGTAACTAACGATCCATCAGCACTTTCAAGAAGTGCAAGTTGTGCAAACTTCAAACGCCCAACAAACTTCAGGGACTGTGGCAACTACTATCCCCTTCAAACAGCGTTGTCGACATTCTGGGAAACGCAAATTTTGGATTGTTGGCGGTAAATTTCATTATGTATATCTCATTTAGCTTTTATTCATGTTTTGGTTAGAATCGAGCTTGGGTTTCATGACCACAAGGCTATGCTACTACATTTCGATCAACTATCAGTTGATGAGCAGCCTACATTCGATGAATTATTAACCCAAGCAACTCGAATTACAGATCGCTGGGTCTCACTCGAGTCTATTTCCGAGGCATTGAATCCTGAAGATATGTCCTCACTCCCATCTCATTTACAATTCCCTGTCGGCACTCCTTTCACACCTGATAGTCATACCGATGAGTTGAAACCAGCTCAGTCTTGTCTGTTCCAAGAGGAGAAAGATTTCGAAGGGGACCGGGTACTCGCAAATTCAATTATCTTCAAGTGGGAATACTCGCTTTGGATTGAACTTGCATATGCAGTACCTGAAGGAGATATTGGCCGTGTCTGGGAGATAATGAAGGTAAGGAACTCAATATTCAGTTTTTACGAAGTACAAATCTCAATGTTCTCATTAGATCTGGATTTTTATTTTCGCTGGTGGTAGCAACACCAATTATCGAGATCTCCTTCTCAAAATGTATTGTCTATTCAGATATCAGACAAGCACAGACCTGAAGGATGCGATCTGGAATAATTGGCTGGTAAATGTTACCGGTGAACTAGGGAGCTGGATTCCCGATGATTTGCTTCAGGAACATTACAACCGCTGGTTAGAAAGCCTTGTGGAAAAGGCAAACGGTGATTTTGATAATGATTTTCTGCGTAAAGTCCTTTCACCCAACGTTGAATTTTTTTTACGGCTAAAGGAGGAGTTTGAAACTTCTCTTGGTCTGCACCACCGTTCGAAATCCCATACCTCACCTCATCTATGTGCCAAATATCAGCAACTACTTACAATGTACCGGGAAGAGGAGCTTCACCAATTCAGACCAAAGCGTTCGATGGGTCATGCAGCCACCAATCTTTTTGATACAGGTATTGATAAACTCAAAAAAAACTCTCTTCGTACGTTTCTGGAAAAGCAAACAAATAACATCGACATCCTGCGTGAAATGAACGAGATATGTAACCCCTCCACTCAAGTTACACCCGACAATCCCCCTACAACTTCTCCATCCGTTGCACTTTCTACAAGTCCATCTCCTCCTCTTTCAAATAACCAATCTCGATATAACAGTGATGATAATGCAAGTGATACAAGTGACAGCGACACAGAAAGGGATAACCAGAAGAATTTTGAGGCTATAGACGATGATGGTATGGATATCCTGTTACTAGAACAGACATCCTGTTTAGGAGAAGGTCTTGAGTCCATGCCACGGATTGACAGAGCTACTAGTAGGCTTACAGTGAGTGGTTGGTCGGGTGAAGAGGAGATTTTAGATCAGGAGAGTTCAGATGACGAGTTAGAGGAAGGAAGGGTAAGAGGAATGAGTGATGACGAGGCATATTGGGAAGGGTCTGATGATGAAATGTAATTGTATGCACAATAAATTTATTTCTGCCATCTTGAAGACCGTTGAAGGTTCTGGTCATCTGAACAATTGTTCCTCCCTATCTTAAACGTAGGCCGAGCATAAAATTCTTGCGCTTGAGCCAGAGTCATTGTCGGTGCTCTAGCGGCTCGTTTGGAATGAGGCTCATTTGGGATTGCATCTAGAGCAGGTCGTTTTGGAGTAGGAACAGAAGATTGGGAATTGTCATGAGAAAAGATTGTACTTGACGCGAGGTTGTCTAATTCGATAGCTTGGGAGTTTGAATTCTCATTGACGAGTACTGCCAGAGCCTGTGATTTTGATTTGTGAGACTTTGATTTTGGCTTTGGGCGCGATTCCAGAATGTCGGCACGTATTTCTGATATGAACGTGAAGAGTTTTGAAATTTGCGAAGTCTTGAAAAGCCATTCAACCTGGGCCAATCTAGATTTCAGTGTTTCAATCGAGCCTATTTGAAGAATGTCTGTAGAAACAATATCAATGACTTCGATTGGAAGATAAAACGAGCGAGGGATATTGCGGTGTGGCAATGAAAGTCGTTTCTCCAACCAAACTTGCTTCTCTGTAACGTTTCCACCTCACCTGAACCACACACACGTGCGTACAACCTAGATCTATTCCGAAATAGTCTAACTAAGGGGTCTACGGCACGACGTGGTGGTTACAGGTAAAGTGAAAAGTAATTATGTAAGGTGTCATGTGGTCTGGGTATGGGTAAAATTCCATATCCGCTACATTCCCCCTCAAAATCCTAACAGGGTTTTCAAAAAATTAAAGTAAAAGTAAGTAACATAGATGAGAGTATGGGAAAAGAAACTTGAGAAAGAGAAAACAAGACAAAAGGAAAGCATATTAAGTCCCCTTCCATCTCCTTGGGCATGCTGGTAACAGGACCAGAACTGTACAATTCTGGTAAGCAGGTCCCAAAGCTCTTTTCAACTCCTGAAGGGCCTGTGGAGTAAGAGGGTGATCCCCTTTAGGGTGGTGATGAGAGCAGTGGTGGACCTGGTGGTAGTGGCAAGCACCATGGTCTGGGAGCTGACTAGAACAATGAAGGTGATGGTGGTGGTGGCAGCGCCAATGACGACGACGACGGCGATGACGCTTAGTAGGTTTTACAAACCTCGAGGGGCCATAATCTGGGATGTCATCAGCCCAAGAGAGTGGTGAAGTATGGGGGGCAGGTGAGGGTGGCTGAGGAGGAGTCTGACGTCGTGCAGGAATGACATACTTTGACTCGACTCGACTTGCAGCAGTACGAGGGGCAGGTGTAGGTGACTGAGGAGGAGTCTGACGTTTTGCAGGAATAATGTATTTTGACTCAACTCGACTCATGGCAGGTGGTGGTGGAGTGGGTGAAGAAAGAATAGGTACAGGGAGAGCAGTCATGTGCATCTTCAACCTGGCCTCTTCAGGGATTGTAGCTGGGGTTGTTTGAGGGGATGGAATGGCATGTGACTGGGTAGTAGCAGGTGGGGTGACTTGAGGGTGTGCATACTTGGCTTGTAAACATTGAATTTTTGCACGTGTTAGGTCTTGGTTCACCACTCTAATGTGATTCTCAAGCTCAAGGAGCTCATCTTCAGTATTGGTTGGGTCCTTACAAGCCAGTATGTGTTGCCTATCAAGGGATTTGATGGCAATTCTCAGTTCAGCTACCCTGGCCTGTGCACCTGCTAGTGCACCAGTGTCTACTGAGCCATGAATGGATGGGGAAGTCCTCAATGAGGGCCCTGCCTGAAGTTCCCCATAACCGGGGCTCCCCTGATAATTTTCCGAGTTGTTTGTATTTGTGTACAACATCATGTGATGTTGGTTGATATTTTCGGAGTGAATTCGGACGCAAAGTCAGACTAAAGCGGAGTAGAAGACGGATACGCAAAAAAGTGTAACGTTTCCACCTCACCTGAACCACACACACGTGCGTACAACCTAGATCTATTCCGAAATAGTCTAACTAAGGGGTCTACGGCACGACGTGGTGGTTACAGGTAAAGTGAAAAGTAATTATGTAAGGTGTCATGTGGTCTGGGTATGGGTAAAATTCCATATCCGTTACATTCTCATATGTCTTGAGTGAGTCCTTGACAATGCACAGCTCTTTCTTCTTTAATTTGGTATCATCTACTTTTTTCTTCTCTTTTACCGTCAAGATTGTTGTAGAGGGAATAATGAATGGAGTGAGGTTTTGCGAACCAGGGGAAGGAGGGAATTCAAAGGACTCCAAATCTAAGAGATTATATCGAGAACAACATAGATCACAAGGAAGCCGGCGTTTTGCTTGAATACAATCAAGATATGATGTTGTACGGAGGATTGGCATAAATTTGGTTGAGGCAGCTGACACGACATGTCTTTTCGGTAAGAAACTGGGCTCTCGCGCAGTCGCTTGTTGCTTTTGGTGAGCTGGAGTTGGGATCTTGTAACGTGTTAATAAATTAACGCTAAGAAAAAATAATACTTACCGCTGATTACCTTTTGGGCCTTGGTTATGTCCTGCGGGGACACAAAAATGATACGCCGGGCATTCATTTCTCTATTCCTTCCCACTCTTCCACCACACTGGTCTAACTCGCATTGCGTGTCCAGTAACCCAACCGTGATGCTGTCTAATAATGTTTCTGCATGGATGCCAAGAGAGAATGCTTTCATAGCAATAACAATCTGGCAGCGTGGATCGGTGGAGAGAAGTTCGATGGTCTTTCGATTGTACTTTTCCGGAGCCAGTGAGTGGTACATACGCATTCGGTGATGTCAATTAGATGTTTGAGGGGCATTCCGAAAAAGATATACGAATATACGGTAACCAAGTTCAATGGTACGTACATGGATTATGGTTTTGCGTTGTTGGTTGAGGTAAGGAAGTAACTGCGAGAATTCTTTTCCTCCGAGAGCTGAATTTAGAGTTTTGAGTGAGATTTGTACATTTGGACATTCAGATGAAATCTTGGACCGAGGAAACCGAGACTTTGACAGACAGATTGGAATGGAGTACCGGGTATCATTGTTGCAGTAATTGCGAATACGGAAATTGAGGAAGGAAGACGTCCACGAAAAAAAGCACCTATGTGACGGAACATATCTCGAAATGTCGAACCCCATTCATCTATAATGTGAGCTTCTTCCGCGCAACCAAAAATGACATTTGAACGAAGTTTTGGTGAATCAGAGATCCGGATCCATTCGGGTTCACGTAGATGTTCAGGGTCAACGCAGATTATTCTATAACAACAGTCTGCGATCTCTTTGTTGATATCGCGACCCTCCCGCCGGGCAGTAGAAATATTTTCATGTGTATATGCAAAGGCGAGTATTCCGAATTGATCTTGGAGCTCCTTGACCTGTTTGCATAAAAATTACTTTAGCTGTTCTTGACACGTCATTTGCAGTTCATACAATATTGTTTGCGAGTCCTTTCGTTGGAGTAACCACAATACCGATAGGATCTTGACGGATGGGAACATGAAAAGAGGGATAGGAACTTGAATTATTGAAAATCTCGTCATGTACGAGGATAGGAATTGCAAAAAGAGCCGATTTTCCGTCACCAGTTGCGGTAATGCAAAAAGATCAAGATTATCAAGAATTAGCGGAATAGATTCGAGTTGAAAGGGGCATAAACCAAGACCCCATTGAGGAATACGTTTCTTGACTATGTTGTTGAGGACTTGCTGGCCTTCGTTTGACAAAAACGCGATGTTGGAAGTCATTTTGCGATGGAGGTGCACGTCAAATGTAGTATAAAATTAAGGTTAGGTTTTAACTTCTTATGTCATAAACAGGTGGCCTCAAAAGTCGACGCGGCTACTACAGGACTAAGATTTCTACAGGTTATGGGCCATAACGTCCGAGTCTCTCGCAAGACCGACACGTAGAAATCGCCTCGAAGTCCTCGGATTGACCTCTCTTGCATGAACACACCCCCATCCCCTACTCCTTTAGAAGACCCACTCCCTGATATCTCACAACTCTTCTCTCGACTCACCATCATGTCTCTTTCAAAAGTTAAGAGCCCCTCCCACTTCCAAGAAATTTCGTCTCTCGATATCTCAAAAGGCAATTGGACTGAATGGTCTGAATCGTGTCTTGATGCACTCCTGCTGGTTGGTCTCAGTGAATACGCTGAAGGCACGGTATCGAAACCTGCTGACTCTGCCACTGAGCAAAAAGCCATCTGGGAGCACAATCATCATACAATGACAAATTAGCGAAGGCCTGTATCCGAATGTGTCTCACTCAAGCGGAGAAAACTCACATCCGGGAATGCACAACTTCCAAAGACATGTGGGACTCTCTCAAAACCCGTCACCGGAAGCAAGGCAACATTACCCAAATTTCCTTGATTGAAGAAGCCTTCTCTCTCCGCTTTGCACACGATGCCACCATCCTAGACATGATGCAAAAGATCGCTGACCTCGTCAAACACATTTTTGATATTGGAATCCCTGACAAAGATGCATTTCATCAGCTCATTCTACTCAATGCTATGAGTACAGAGCTCCGCACCATGCGCGACGCCATCAATACCCAATTGTCCACCTCCAGTGCTTCCAAGGAACAACTTGCCTCTATCCGCAGTGCCCTCGAACGGGAATATCGCCAAGTCGAAAAAGGACTGAAAGAAACAGAGCGTAGCAACACAGCTGTTGTTAACACGGTTCAGTCCTCTGGCAAAAGTACTGAGGGCCCTCGATGTGGTACCCCAGGATGTCATGGACAACACCTAACCAAGAACTGCTTTGCCAAAGGTGGACCTATGGAAGGTAGAAAGGATGAGGTGTTGGCTGAACGAAAGAAAGCACGGGAAACGTGTGAACAGGAAAAGAAGGCCAGAGATCAGAAGTCCAATATTGCAAAAACAAAGCATTTCGTTGATGAAGATGGGAAAGCCTACACAATTGTCGAAGATGTGGAGACTGTTGGTAGTGCCATTGAAGTTACCTCAAACAGAGAACTTTGCGCCCTCGTTAGTCAATATGGGGACATCAGTGACAGTGAGCTATCTATGGCTCTCATCGACCTTGACACGGACAACCTCAAAGCCTCCGTTGACTGGAAGGAACATGTCAACTCATTTTTCGACATCACCGAGACCACCGTCAAACCCATTCCATTAGAGGAAGCATCCAAATTTGCACTCCTATCAACCGAGTTCTCCTCTTGGTACCTTGACAGTGGTGCCACTGTCCATCTCTCTCCCGAACGCTCCGACTTCTATGAACTACAACCCATTCCACCAAAAGCTGTCAAGGGAGTCGGAGGGAGTATCGTTCAAGCAATCGGCATAGGGACCATCAAAATCCGCCAGGCAAAGGGAGCACGACTCAAGTTTGAGGATATCCTATACATTCCCAGTGCCACCCTACGACTACTCTCTGTTGGCCGACTCTGCAACAAGGGGTACCAATGCAACTTTACAGACACTGGATGCACTGTCGTCGACCGCCACCTAAAACGCATCGTCGCTAGTGGAACTTGCTCCAACGGAAGGCTATATGCATTGGACGGGGCTGCTGTATCTAAGGTCGAACACGCCAATTCTGCTGTTATCAATGCCAACCTGGAAACATGGCACAAACGCCTTGGCCACGTCGGAGTACAGGCTATCATCCACATGGCTAAGAAGACACTTGCTGAAGGTATGCGCGTAGATTTGTCCAACCTCCCACCAGCCTGCTCATCCTGCGTACAGGGAAAACAAGGGAGGAATCCCGTTCCAAAAGTGCGTGAAGGGCCAAAGGCAATGCACCCTTTGCAAGTGGTATATGTAGACCTTGCAGGGCCAGAGGATGTACAATCTACTAGACATAACTTGTATTCTATGGAAATTGTTGATGAGCACACGAATGGCATTTGGGCAATCCCACTTACTACGAAAAGTATGGCATTACCGAAGTTGAAGAAATGGGCACTCCAACACAAGGTTGAGTTCCCTAACTGGCCTGTCCAGATCTGGCGGATTGATGGTGGAGAGCTTGACTCGAAGGAAATGGATGCATGGGTTAAAGCGAGTGGAGGACAACTGCAGAAAACGGCACCATATACTTCAGCACACATAGGAAAAGTAGAACAAAGCCATCGCACCCTTTTCGGCAGAGCCTGAGCAATGAGACTAGCGTCTGGTGCACCACCCAATCTTTGGGATTACTTTGTCCAAACTGCAGTGCACCTAAGCTGGTATGTCCCCACAAGAGCGCTACATAACCAGACACCCTACAAAGCCCTGCATGGACAGAAGCCACAGCTGATGCTGTAATACACTTCTAATTGTACACGTCATAATGACCACACGACAATTGCAAGTGTCGCCGCAAGGGCCATTTCAAAAATAAATAAATAATAAAAACAGGTTTACATCATGCTATATTACCCTTTTTGGGGTGAGGTCACAATCTTTGACTGGAATTACCTGTTTGATCAGTGTTTGAGAGGCAGATTTGTTATTGGAGCTCATATGAGCCATTTAGTTCCTAATAGTAAACAAACTCAAACAACTTGATAAATGATGCTTATAGAGCCTTCCCTAACCCTAAACTCTAACTCTAACACCCTAACCCTAACCCTAACCCTAACCCTAACATCCCTAACCACCTAAGTAGCTAGTTGCAGGGTACAGTTCAGATCCAGGGGGGCTTTTTTAGATAGGGGCTTTTTAAGGCTTTTTGGGGTTCAGCCACCATGGCTACTTATGGTGACACTTGCAATTGTCGTGTGGTCATTATGACGTGCACAATTAGAAGTGCAGTGCTGCATCTGGTGGAAGCCAAACCTTTCTCATCTCCGTGAAATTGGTTGCAAGGCCTATGTTCTCATTCAACATAAGAACAACCCGAAAATCTATGAACGTTCATTAGAATGTACCCTCATCGGTTATTCACCAAACTCTAAGGCCTACCTTTGCTACCATAAACCATCGAGAAGAGTCATAATGTCCTTCCATGTCCGATTCATTGAGTCTTGTGATGAAGCTCCAAGACCCATCCCCCCTAACAGAAACCTAGCCCTGCCGACACCAAAACAGCCTAACACTCGCACTAACAACCATGAGGATGACGAAAGTGACGACGAAGATAATACATCCCCAAAACCATCCCAGTCTATAACCGGCCCAGACCCTACGGTCTACCCCAGGTCTCAACAAAAGTAGCACAACCTCAAAACCACCTAAGCCTACGTCTATCCCTGATACTAATTCAAACTCTGAACCCCAACCACCCCTGCAAACTGGACCTGAAACCCCTCGCAGCAGAACCAATACCTGCACAGCCCAGACACTCCAGCTGTATAGTCGATGTCTCTACTAAACAAGCGGCAGGTCCAATTATCAGCTGTCTTGAGCAAGCCATAGCTGAATCAAAAGCTAGTGCTGAACAAAAACAAACAGAGCGTCTGGCTTGGCAGGAGGGTGAAATGTCCACAATGGAAGATGCTGATACCAGTGAGGATCCACAAGCTATGCGGACATGGTTTGACGAAGTACTAGTCGGGACTGAAGAAGGGCCTGACCCAACACTGGCTGACGAACCCGCTACGCTGAAGGAAGCCTTAGCAATTGATGATGAGAAAGAATTCTGGCTGACGGCACTAGACAAAGAGTTTGCATCCATTTGAAAGCATAATGTGTACAAACTGATCCCGAGATCATCCGTCCCCAAAGGAAGACGAATCCTACAAGGAAGACCAGTTTTCAAAAGGAAACGGGACGAGATGGGCAACGTCGTTCGGTACAAAGCTCGATGGGTTTGCAAAGGTTTTGCTGCAGTCTATGGCCAATGTCATGAATCGTCGGACTCTTCCTTTCCCTTTCTCACACCTGTCTACACCATGTTACCATGTCACTATATACACCATCAGCTTCTTGATATTCCATCAGTACTTTCCATCATTAGCTTCCATCAGTACTTTCCATCATTCCTTACCATCAGTAGCTTCTTGATCTTCTGTACTTCTGATCTTCCATGCTTCCTGATCTTCTGATGCACAGACTCTATAGCTATTCAGTAGTATTCATGGACATTCCCTTGATCTCGCTGTTATATGTACTTGTCACTGTTGTAGGTAGCTCCCCAGCCTGTTCACTTCTGTCTACACTGTTCGATCACTTTCCAGCACTGTAGTGACCTAGTTAGCAGTCTCACTTCGCTTTTATCTATTACTTCTCTTGTCCTTGTCTCTTGTTGTGTGACCTGAGTGGTTCCCAGTCAAATGTCGAGAACTCCATAATGCTGGGACATGCTGGGAACCACTCAGGTCACACAACAAGAGACAAGGACAAGAGAAGTAATAGATAAAAGCGAAGTGAGACTGCTAACTAGGTCACTACAGTGCTGGAAAGTGATCGAACAGTGTAGACAGAAGTGAACAGGCTGGGGAGCTACCTACAACAGTGACAAGTACATATAACAGCGAGATCAAGGGAATGTCCATGAATACTACTGAATAGCTATAGAGTCTGTGCATCAGAAGATCAGGAAGCATGGAAGATCAGAAGTACAGAAGATCAAGAAGCTACTGATGGTAAGGAATGATGGAAAGTACTGATGGAAGCTAATGATGGAAAGTACTGATGGAATATCAAGAAGCTGATGGTGTATATGGTGACATGGTAACATGGTGTAGACAGGTGTGAGAAAGGGAAAGGAAGAGTCCAACGATTTATGACACTCGTTTTGAGACAACTTTCGACATAGTTACATACTTACCTCATTGAAGTTCTTCGTAAACTTCAAGTACCTGAGGACTCGGAGATTTAGTTAAATCTTATTGGAGGGAAGAGACACTCAATGCACTCAACAACGTACACCTGCATTCCATAAATGTTCACGACCATTGCGTGCAGGATGACACGTAAACTTCCTCCTACAAGTTGTTGAGTTGTTCCTCAAGGATCCCGTTAGCTCCCTGGTTCTTTTTTTTTTTTTTTTTTTTTTTTTTTGGTGGTACGCGTCGTTGACATTTGTCAACTACATTTCCCGGATATGAGTTATCGGCAACCGACAAAGTCAGGCCCCGCCAGTACTGCGTAAGGAAGGAGGGAACAATTGAGAACCTCCGTATACCCCGGAAGGAATGCATTTATGCACACCACGTGCGCCGGCAATGCAGCTGTCCACATGATAGTGTGGGACTCGACGGACTTTGCCGCAATACCCACTAAAACTCCCGTTAATATGGTATGCAAGGGGGGCAACGGAACCTATCGTAGCTCAACGTGTGGTATTCGAACCAACGACCTCGCTGCATTGTTGTCAGGCGATGGCACGTGGTTAGCCGTCATGGTGCTACCAACTACACCATCGAGGCCCCTGCTCCCTGGTTCTTTAATCTATAGATCAACTCATTCGCTCCCTCTTCTCCTAAGCCAAACCTCAAATAATGTCCATCAAATCTTCGGTGACTCCAAAGTAACGCTTTCAACAGCCACGAAATGCACGGGAAATATCACAGCTGACGGATCCATATGCAAGGGAGGGGAGAATGCTGATGAGTATTAGGAATATGTGAGCCGCATATTTCTTTCCCATTCCCCCGGAAATTGCGTGGCATTGGTGATGAGGATCTTATCCTGCCATTATAATTTTTTTGATGTTCTTACCATTTCTATCTACTTTTACGACTCGGTGCTCAGTACTCATTTCTACTCTCGTCTTCATCTTTGCGGTTGTAACAGAACCTATCACTAGTCAGCCCAACAATCATTCAACCTATCCAGTGTCTATGACCAGCTGCCCCTCCTATATCTACATCCTCTTACCTCTGCTCTCTTCTGGAAACCTGGGCTTGGCTACTCTCCACCCGTCCAAATTCCAAACCAACCGCACTTGGCGTCTCGTCACAGACCTTTCCATTCAATCTGATATTCTTGTATCCATCAATTACCCACCTCCCAGCCTCCTTCGAGTTCCTTACATTGACCTCGTGCTGGTCCATACTGTACGCATCTCAGCTAGAATGATACGAGTTGTAATCCAGTTTTGGTTGGGGTTGTCTGATTTGTCTACATGCGACGTTCCCACTTCATCTCGGTGTACATCCGGCTATAATGCGTCGTCAAGAGCCTCCACTGGTGCATTATCATAGTCATATGTCCCATCTAGGTCATCAACACTCCCTAACTATCAATTGCTGGATCCAACATGTCCGATCCCCTTTCCCCTTTTGTCCCGGAAAGTCACATCACTCTCATTCTGAGGCCGTGTCAATACTTATCTATGAACGTTAAAGTGCAGTGCACTACAACTGATATAGAAATGGGCTGTGTGGCTGAGTATAGTAGATATCAATATATCAACAATTAGATCACTCCACAAATATAAAGCAATCTCAAAGCCAATACACCAATGAATACTAAACTAATCCTCAATATGTAGTGTATGCGAGCGAGTCTGGGGTTCGGAGACAGAATCCTTTTGCAGCAAACACACAAAACAACAGTGAAGCAAAGTTTTAATCAAGTCTGGAGTTGAATTTTCTAGTCACGACTTAATATATCAACTGATATCTAAGTCTAGACAAATACACAAAAGTAAATGTGAAGTCTATACACTCAAGTGAATGTAATGTGATTGTGTAGGTTGTGGAAGTAAAGGTATCGAAGATGATAACCCCGCAATACAAGTCTGAATGGCTTTCGAGGCGAAACAGGGGCCTGTACTACTTGAAATATATCTGAATGGCTTTCGAGGCGAAACAAATATATAACCAATAAAGAAAACACTTATAAAGTATCTCCCCGCAATATAATCTAATGGCTTTCGAGGCGAAAAGACTATATTACTTGCTGACCAGTGCGAATGGCTTTCAAGGCGAAACCACTGATTCAACCGACAGTTCAGAGTTAACCAATTTAACTTCTGAAAAGGCACAAAGTTATCACCAACAAATTTTATACTATTGAGCGGAGAAATGTGTATCTACAAATCTCGTACTCTTCCGGAGCCGACTTTCTGGTTAAACAAACTTTAAAACAACAAAGGTATGCTTTATATGATACTGGAGATCTCCTCCTGAATCAGCTGTCCTAAGTGCGAGCAAGAACCGTACTACAGTCACTGGAGTACCTAGTTGTATCTACTGCCCTTTTATATGTACAGAGTAAAATGAAAAATAAAGAAACTATTTTATCTAGGAGATCTACAGTCCTCCTACTATATATGGTATGTAGAAATAAGCTTTTGTAATTTACGTGCGTGTCACAGTCCGTATATGGAAACTTTGTTACTTATTTCGTCCCTCTAAATTAATTTCTTCAAGTTTGTACTTTTTTTCTTTAATCTAGATTTATTATCGCGCCTCCGTGTACTGGCCGACGAGTCATCTAATTGACAAGTCCTGACTCGACTCTTTCTAATATCTGGACTCTCATTGGTTGAGAGTCATACTCTGTCAAATTCTGTCATACCGGAGCCCTAGGCGGGTCTGCGGATAAATTTGTAGTATGCGCCCATCGTCGTCATACCCCTAATTCTAGTCATAGCAAGTCACCGGTCTATCGGACTCCTATATTTTATTCCAATTAAATCAAATAAGTGGAACACTTCTGGAAAACGGCACTCCGCCTCTCTAGATCTATCCTCTGTAAGGCATGTGATCGTCGCAACCGATCATCGCTCTAGATTCTAATTAGATTTAGACTTTAGACTTGACTTTAGTCTGGACTCGAAGATAATTTTAGTCTGGAGTTAATTCTATTCCCTTTGGATCAGGATATAATCATATTTATATTAGCCACAGTGGTGTCAGCCACTTCCCCTATGTCTGGAGGACTCATTCTGTTTTACTTGGCAAGGTCCAAGCTGAAATGCTTAGCATAGACCCTCATAACTAGACAGATCAATTAATCTACCATAGTCATGTAGTCACTTCTATCATCTCTGGATACGATTTTCCTTGTGGAACAAGTCTGGACTTAATATGTATTGACTTAATACAATTATTCCTTTTGACTATCAGTCAGGGACTCACTATAGTCCTCTATTTCCCTTATTACTAATACTATAGACATTCAGGATTTAATAATAAATCGCGAAAAATCTACGGTATTGATTTTCTAGCGTATTAACGTCTCCAGAAACGGTGACACACCTGATACTCCCACCTCTGAATCAAATGTCTCCTGGATAATTATCCAGCACCTGGAAATTTGCGTGTCGACCTTGCGTGTCGTGCATGACTTGTGTGTCAAAATTTGCGTGTTGCGTGTCAGGTATTTGCGTGTTGCGTGTTAGATATTTGTGTGTCGAGTTTTTTGGAATATAATATTAACATACAACTTTAAAATATGTTACTCACATCATAGCTAATTTTATAGTGTCTAATAACACTAATACTTTATGTGTGTAAGAATGTAATTAATTACAACAAATGGTTAGTCCTACTGGTACCAACTTCCACTGTGTAATGTTGAGACATTTGAGCTTTTAAAAATTTAAACATCAAGTTTAAGACAAAGTGGAGCATAGAACTATTTTTTCCCTTTATTCTATGGTAATCAAGTTACAAAACCTAACTTTCTTTGTTGGACTTGTTATGATTTTTAGTTTAATCAGTCAAATACATTCAAATCAATATTTCTCAGCACTTAATCCAATAATTGGCACCATTTATCATGTTCAAAACTTTTAATATAAGCTCCTACCAAAGAAACGCAAAGACACGCAATTGACACACAAATTTTGACACGCAACACGCAAGGTTTTGGATGTCATGTGACTTTGTGTGTCATTTGTGTGTCAATTGCGTTTCAACGACACGCAAATGACATGCAAAGTCACGCAAATTTTTGGACTTGTGTGTCATGATTTTGCGTGTTGCATGTCTTGCATGTCAGCTAATGACCTGGCTTTCAAGAGCGGAATTGGTCTTCATCAGTATATTTGTGGTCAGCATGAAAGATTTCTTGACGGTTATTTGCTTGCTTACAATTGGTGTTCGAAATGTCCGGTTCTGAACTTTTGTTCAGACCGGACTTCTATGGACCAAATGCAAAGTTCAGTCCAAAGTTCAAAAAATATCTGGACCGGACTTTTTGTCCGGTTCAGCGTTCAAATTTTTTCGAAAAGTATGGACCACTCGAACGCGTTCGAACGCGTAGGCCAGTGCCATTGGGATGGATTATTTTTGTGGCTGTAAGTATGCCACCCCTGGTGACAGCCGGGAATCTTTTTGTATGTATGATTTACGAGCGCGTGGTAGGGCTCTCAACCGTCCCGTATACGGGTACGACTGTATTATATACGGGTCGTAAATCTTACAGTTGATCCGTACCCGTAGCGTATCTCTCAGCTGAAGACTCAGTACGATACGGTTCAAAGTCGTACCCATCCGTATATGGGATGACGGTCAATTGAAGTGCAAAAGGGACAGTACATAATACTTTGAGTAGTCTATTCATCTCCCAAGATCTCGATGATCGCAATACGTGCCATACGAAGTTGTGCCTTGACCACCATCAGTGCCTGGATGGTTTCTGCTTTGAGACTGGCACAGCGCAGAGATACTGTGTCCCTCCCTCCCAAAAAAACTCGCTCAACTGCAACGGCAGACCCTGTGAAAGCATTAGAATAAGATAAACATGAATTTATCATGAACATACCAGGAATACAGAGGACATTGCAGGCAAAGCAATACAGGCACGGAAATTGCTCACGCCGAGCATGCCACCACTCCAAAGGATCAATTGACATTTTTGGACGCGAAGTAGTAACACGGAAATATTCATCCAGTTCACCTTGGAGTGAGGAAGGACTTGTGGATGGCTGCGCATAGCGAGACAGAAAATCAATCTTGACAGGTGAGTCATCGACACCTGTAGTTGTGGGAGCACAGTGGGGTGTAGAGGTCAATTGAACTGTTGTGTCCGATTTGAGGGGTTGGTAATGCTCAAGGAAATGAGCTTCGAAGTTAATTTTAGCGGCATTGATATCCGCAAGAAGGTCAGGCTCACACCTGTAATCAGATGCTAGACCTTCATATGAAATGCGAGGATCAAGTACTGTAAATCAAGATTGAGAATAATATAATTTTAATCAATGAGACTAGACTCACGAGCGGCCCAGGTGTAATATGGTGACTGATCAAACTTGAAGTAATAGTCACTGAGCTTATTGTGAGCTTCCAGCAAGCCCATCAGGAAAAAGTCCCCTAGGCCAAAGACTGTCAAAGTCAACCATGGCTTTAGGGTCAAATTGAGCGGGTGCCATGGCTGATTTCAAGTGCCATGGCCATAAATTGTCAGTCCTGAGACACTCCTGGGACACTCTTGGACACTCCTGAGACACTCCTGGGACACTCCTAGACACTCCTGGGACACTCCTGGAACACTCCTAGACACTCCTGGGGCAGTCTCAGGACTGAAAAATTATAGCTATGGCACTTTAAATCAGCCATGGCACCCCCTCAATTTGACCCTAAAGCCATGGTTGACTTTGACAGTCTTTGGCCTAGGG
Source organism: Dendrothele bispora CBS 962.96 (assembly GCA_004369135.1). Lineage (NCBI taxonomy): Eukaryota > Fungi > Basidiomycota > Agaricomycetes > Agaricales > Dendrothele > Dendrothele bispora. Next base: position 58,057 of record ML179065.1, on the reverse strand, counting down.
GACTTTTTCCTGATGGGCCCCGACGAAGAGACAGGTCAGTGGAGTGAGGAAGCTGTGACAGGGTTGACCAGAGGCTATCTTGAAGACCACGGAGAGTTGCAAGAGTCTTTGACAACATGGGACGCTTTGTTGTCGACATCTCTGTTGTAGCTGACCAAAAGATTTTGAGCCAGTCCAATGCAAGTTTCAAGGAAGTCCATTCAGATTCCTCTAACTCAAATTTTCGAAGCTCTCTGTCTCTGGCACAGTACGAGTTGATCATAGCTTTGTATTGTAAAGCACAGCCTGTTAGCACATAAATATGTACGTGAATGTCATCATTCTTGATCAAAGACTGAAGGGTACTTATGGAGCATCTGATGTGTCGATGACCATCGCGTCTTGCAGTCCAAGATCAGCATCAAGGCTGATTCCCGTCTAAAACCCGTGGCTGACATTGTCATCTCAACCTCTTTAAGCCATGCTTTGCGACGCTGTGGACTGCTTCTGACATGACGGATGATTTTCCGTAGCTTCGAGAGATATATCAATTATCAATATGCAGACTTAATGACTGGGAAGAGCAGCTTGCCTTGCCAACCGCAGATTTCATTGCAATTGTGTCGCTCACATCATTGATTCCATCTTCAAGTGCCACAGCTTCATCATCAAACTCACACTCCACTCTAGCGGTGGCTGAATCTTGATATGTATCCTGCGACTCTGATCCTTTGTTGACAGCACCAATGGCTTCCAGCAACTATAAACATTTCCAATTTCAAAGTAAGCTTTCAGCAGTGACACTAACACACGGAGACTGAGTAAAGAATCACCTTCAAAGCAGCAAGGTGTATGGTGTGAGGTACACATCGAAGGCGCGCATCTTTGGCTGAAAACGGTATTCCATGATCAGAACACTTCTCGGCAAAATGCTCAACAAGAGTGTCATTGTTGGATGCGTTGTCCATTGCGAATGCAATCACCTATTAACTAGTCAATAGCTATACAACGTTATTATAAGAATTGATGCTTACTCTGTTGTTGATTCCGAACTTTTCAAGAGTTTCCCAAACTGCATCGGCCATGTTCTCACCTGAATGCTCTCCAATAAGCTCACGAAAGTCAATTAATATCTCCACTGTTGTGGTGTCAGTGATCATAATCATGATTCCTGAAGGTTGTACCAAAGTTCTCACCTAATTTTCCCTTGTTATCAACATAATGAGCAATGATTGCCATGAAGGCATAACCATTGCTGGACGTCCAGGCATCAAGCGATACTGCAAATTTAGAACGGATCTCCTAGATATACAGAAAGTCGGTGAACAGAAAGTACAGTCAAAGGAGATGAGATCCGACATTGAAGTAAGAATGATATTGTTCAACAACGCTGTCATGCATCTTGAGGATTCAAGTGCGAAGCGTATTAGCACAGGGAATCGCGAGCACACGTCCGTGATGAGTGTATTGCAAAAGAGCCCGGAATTCTGGATCCTCGACAGTGGTGAAAGGTTGATCACAAGCAACCATCCATTTTGCAAGAAGCTCCTCAAATTTGGCCTGATCCCAAGGTTCCTGCGCATGGCAATCAATGAATTTAGGTCGATCACGATTGCAAGAGACTCACATACCTGCTGGGACTCTATCTGTTTGTTGAACATAGCCTGGATGTTGTGCGAAATTGATTCTAAGCGCTTGAGATAATCTTTGGCAGCGTCGGAATCAAGAGGTATCTTGTTGGAAGCGATATCCCTTTCTTCTTGGGTGGGAGGATCTTCACGTTGATGCAGAACCTCGTACATCTGGTAGTGCGCTAGGAAATGTCGTTTCAAGTGACCAGTCAAAGCTAAGAACAGTCTTAGGTATATGTAGTCGTTAATCAGAAACAATTGGAATTACATACAGTTGAGGTTTCCTCGCATCGCATGAGTAACTTTACAGATCTTCCGATTGCCATGCCAGCATTTGAAGTATCGTGTTCCGGGCTCAGATGTACCATCAGCGTCCGCATGAACTTCCTCATAAAAGAGATAGATGGGGTTTTGACGACGAGACTGAATTCATTAGCCAAGGAAGATCTCAACAATATAGTGGTGCTGCGTACCTCTCGATTTCGGGATTGCTTGCCTGAGCCAGGTTGCGCTGACAAAGTCGATGAAGATCGACTGATCTAAATAATGACCAATGGCAGCAAACATTAACCATAAGTTCAATCAACTGAAGATCAACTCACCGTTATTGCTGATGCCTCTGAGGGTGCATTTTGACGACATCGCTTAGGCACAGCCTTATCCTTCCCTCGAGTCTTACACTTCCGTCCAGCAGCGGGATCAGTCTTTGACTGAAGAAGATCCGCAAGCTTCGGAAAAATTCAGTTTATAGGAATCTTGATTGGAAAGATAAATCAGACGTACTTCATTATTGGATATGTCCAAACCCGAAACCTCATCACCATCCGTGTCCGAACCAAAATCAGTGTCAAAATTTTCGTCCTCGCTCTCGGATATATCTGGTAAGTCGGCCATGCCATGATCATTGGATTGGTTTTGATCTGCGAATTGCTCGGTGTCCTTTCTTTGTGCCCTTATGCCGTTTGTGTTCAATCCAATCTCATAAATGGCTTGGGCATTCGACTGCTTGTCCCGAGTCGACGGGGTGTACCTAAAAGTGGGAAGTTAATAGAGTGTGAGAGAGTATGAGAAGACCATGTAGATACGTGATGGGCCAGCTTCACCAGTGGATGACTGAGTCGGTCGATGTGTCTTGATCTGAATTTGATGTGGTACATAAATAAAAGCTCCAAGATTTATAAAAGAAAAGACTATCACATACCAGCCCCACCAAGTAGATGCATTCAGATGTTACAATCACGTTCCACGCCCTGCTGCACTAGTGGTATATGCACAAGGTTTTTATAGGTATTTTTCTGCGGAACCAGACACGGGAAATGACATCTCCAACGGTCTTCAGACCCATGTTATAATTTTGGTTATCTAATGACATGTCAGGTTCTCACGTTCATTCGATATTTACATTGAGGACACGTACACATATTATGTATCGATGTAGGGTGGATAACGATGGTGAGAAGGGGGTCTTCATTGATCCTTCCACACATATTGGGCACTCTGTAAGCAGCCCGAATGTCACATTTAGGATACTGAACGAGCTATTCTTGGAGAAATGAATCTAAGAAAAATGGTACATACCAATGTTTAAGATGTCAAAAATAGCCCAAGAAGCAGGGCTAAATTGAAACTGTACAATGGGATCTTATACTTAAACTTTTACACGTCTGCATGATTTAGTCTCAAGCCATACATGGATTCGGATACTGTGTGTTGATAAGAATATGTGTGTACTTGTTCTGATATATTCGAACCGTACAACAATCAATTGTGCACGAATGTTTTCATAAAACTTGCAGAAACTTATATGTAAGACTTATTCACTTCATATTCAATCCCAAATCCTCTGTGATCAGAACCGCTGCTTTCTCTGCTATGACCAACGCTGTACTGTAAGTATTTGCAGAAACATTTTGTGGAGTAATGGAGAGCTACATGATAAGAGAATGTAACATAGTAAATTGGACATCAATGAAAAGATACATAGACTTACATCTCAATGGTTTGAACACCAATTTTCACCCGGGCTGTCAATGGTCTTTGAAGTTATCCTACCTACGAGGGAAAGGACTTACCTGCAACTTTCAGTCCCTTGACTCCGTAGACATTCAGTCTAGGACCAACAATGCCTCCTTGTTTGCGAGGTTTTATTGCACAGGCTCCAAGCTTTTCGTTCGAGGTATCATTAATATTAATGATCCGGATTTGAAGTTGGAAATTTCGGGTCCAAGTGCTACTTACTGAATGTCAACTTGTTTCAGCTAGTTTTTAAAAGCAAATAGTTTGAGATTCATTCGCAAAGTCATTTAATTTTTCAGAGAGCTCACCAAACCTCCTTGTAAACTTCTCTATCTCCTCATTGTCTTCCTTGGAGTAATTGACATCCTCCGAATCGAGTTCAACCGAACCCACAGGTGCATCAAGGCATGGAGCAGCGTCTGAGCTACCACTCTCATTGGTTGAGAATTTTGGATGAAGAGGCATATACTCTCCACAGTACACTTTCATTCTTCTGGTTATTTCTCTGGATTCCTTGTATCCCAATTTCAGAATTGCGAGATCTGAAGCACTGTTTTGAGGACACAAATGAGTGACACCATGAGACAACTTTGTTCCTTTCTATTATGATCTCAATCACTTACTCGCTCAAAAAGCCTGCTTCAAACTCTGCTGGTGCCTTGGTATCTTTGGGGTGGGAGATATGGACACTTCCAGTTGATAGAGGATATTCCTGAGCAGAAATTCAGAATTCTCATATATGCATGGGAACCGACAGTGGGATTTACTATCACAAAAGCCATGATGGTGAAATATTTTCCGACAGGAGTGTCCGAAATCAATGTGATTCAGGTAACTGAAATAAAATAGGCTGAAGCTTAGTGCTAGTGGTAAAGTTACTGTATTCAATATTTTACTTGTCATAAACTAGACCAAAACCAGTCTTGAATATCCAGAATAGCAATACACCTGATAGCTGTATCACCATAATCATATTAGACCAAAGTTGCTTTATAGTAAGTATAAGTTTGTATTGCAAGTACTCACTTGAGCAATGCTAGTGGTAAAGTTTGGGTGTACTTTAGTATAATAGTATATAAGTGCTATGATCATTTTAGGGTTATGCTGCAGAACTCTAAAGCATATTTGCCATGACTATTTAATTCCCAGAGAATATTTGGGGTCTATCTTGTATATGTATTTGAATGAAATCTAATAATTTACAGAGGGTCTACATCACTCCAACTATGTATTATAAAGCTACTTCGGGGTCTGCTGTGTCTACAAAGAATTGAAATGTCTCACACAACAAGCCCAAGTGTAAGGCTGAGGTCCAGGCTGGTTAAATAGCCTGTATTTATATGAATTTAAGTCATTCTTTGGCAGTAGAACTTGTGCTTGCTGTGCTAATGTTAAGGCCATAGCAATGGCCCATGGTCACCGGGAAGCTCTCTTGCTCTGCTCTGACATTATTTACATCACTCAGCGCACTTGGCATTAAAGTCTTTAAGTACAATTAATTGTATTTACTATTATACTAGAGGGAGG